>CM019072.1:123126645-123591645 GCA_009667805.1 Leptobrachium leishanense | reverse complement strand
GGCTCTATTGAACAGATTGTCTTCAGTGCAGAGGACGAGCCGGCCAGATTCTCAGATAAATGCCGCAGGTGGATGTACTTGTCTAGAATCGATCGGAAAAACCGCTGCAAAAAAGATCAGAAAAACCAGTGAAAAAATAACGAATCAATCCGAAAAACCAATGAAAACCCACTTAACGCATCCAACGATCTAACGCAAAGCCTGCTGAATCGGTCTGAGAAAAGCCGACGGTCCGCCCAACAGAGCGCCGACCAGCCAATGGAAAATGCTGACAAGCCGACGAACGGGTAAGGCTAGGGTCAGACTAGCGCACTTTTAACGTGCGTTCTGGCGCACTTAATCACGGCCGCACTAGCAGCAAATGCCAGGCAATGACGGCCAACATACGAAGTACGGCCGCACGAAAGTCCAGCTGCGCAACGCAAGCGGCAAACGAACGCATTTTGTCGAGAACGTGAAACCACTAGTACGGACGTACAGAGTGCGCTGCGTCCGCATAGCGGCGTGTGTGCGTGATTAGGAGACGTCAGACGCTGCACACGTCCGGCCAACATAACGTCCAGATGCAAAAGTGTTTTATTGATGATCCGTACAAAATCACGAACGCAAATGCGCATCGTATGACCGCTATCGCGTATTCCGTGAAAAAATACGTCCATTCGTTCCAACGCACTTTTTCACAGACAACGCGAAAATGCGTTCATCTGACCCTAGCCTAAACCCCCCCAAAAAATGCAACTTTTAAAACTGTTTGCAAAAAAACTACTGCATGAAAATGGCTGGGAATAAAATATAAGATCCCATGAATAATAATAAAAAGGTCTGTTGCAAAAATATAAAAAACGCCATTTTTTTAAAAAACTAAATTGAAAATGAAGGTCTGGAGCATTAAGGCGCAAGAGCCTTGAGGGGCCCCGAGGCTTCTAGCTCAGCAAGGGTTAACACCGTGGCGGGAACTAAACAAAGGACCTAGCCATGGGGTGGGGGGGGGGGTAAAGGGGGTGGGGCCGGCAGGGAAGGCATAGAGTCAGCCACGGAGGGTCAGAGAACTCAGTGTGGGGCCAGTGACAGGAGAAGCCTGCCCGCTCGCCCACGCCCGCCCGCCCGCCCGGTATCTACGGCAGGGGGAATAGGCTTTAAGTTCTCAGGGTTGACCCATCCCCTTGTCACAGCGGCGGTGGGAGGCAGTGCTGCTGATAAAGGGGCGTGTTTAACAATTAAATAGTTAAGAATTGGGTGCAATATTGATATTGTTTATGTTTACAGATTTGTGTGTATTATTACAGCTGTTACAGCACTGTTATTCTTTACATGGGGTTATGCTGTGACCTACAATAAAAAAAACACTTTTAAAAAATTGTGAAAAAAAAAATTGCTGGAAAAATGCCTAAAAAATCCCAAAAAAAAATTAATAAAGAGACTTTTTGCTGCAGATTAAAATAATAAACGGTTTATTAGATATTGGATTAAAACGGGAATATTTTTAACATTGAAACCTATGGGATTCGTCTGATTAAACCTGTCGAATGAAACCACTGAACATCAGGGCATTTCACTGACATTTCTCTGATGTTCAATGTGAATAGATTAACCATTGCTTCTCTATGGGGGATTTTACTGCAGTCGAACAGGCACCGTATTTCACTGCCGTCGAACAGGCACCATATTTCACTGCCGCCGAACAGGCACCGTATTTCACTGCTGTCGAACAGGCACCATATTTCACTGCCGTTGAACAGGCACCATATTTCACTGCTGCCGAACAGGCACCGCATTTCACTGCCATCGAACAGGCACCATATTTCACTGCCGCCGAACAGGCATCGTATTTCATTCCCGCCGAACAGGCACCGTATTTATTTATTTATTTATTTGCAAAGTATTTTATCAGGAAGGATACATTGATATTTCTCTCGTTTTCAAGTATGTCCTGGGTTCTAGAACATTGAAATTTCACTGCCGTCCAACAGCCACCGTATTTCACTGACACCGAACAGCCACCGTATTTCACTGACACCGAACAGGCACCGTATTTCACTGCCGCCGAGCAGGCACCGTATTTCACTGACACCGAACAGGCACCGTATTTCACTGCCGCTGAACAGCCACCGTATTTCACTGCCGCTGAACAGGCACCGTATTTTGGTGAACTGCCTGTTCTCTGACTAGCCACGAACGGCCACGAAATTGCACCGTACGGGGAAACTCACTGTTCAGTGTAGTTTCAGAGCCAATTCGCCTCTCTTTGAATAACCTTGTATATGTTTTTTGTTTTTCATGGTTGTGTTGAGGAATATTGTGTTTGTTGCTAATTTTTGGAAATATCTACCATTGCTTCAACATTCAGACCTGCTCTCTATGCGCTACACCTTTCTTTTCCGCCCCCCCCCACAATGTCTATTATTTTTATTCTGTTTTGATATGCTCTTAATCAAAATATATTTACTAAATTAACGGCTGCTAAAAACTGGTGTTAAATGATTGTACTTTAATAAAATCACTTTAACATACAAAAAGATGTTTGACAAAAAGATACAAAACGTCCCATACTCCTCTCTGGTCCCGCGGTGCAGAGGACGCCATGATCCACTGCCTCTCTCGCCACAGAGGACACAGAGCGTCGCTCCCAGCGTCCTTCCACTGACCCTGCAGCAGTATATTCACAGCCGTCACACAGAGCAGCTTATGATGATTATTATTACTGTGTTTTTAATGCAAAGTGATTAATTGTATCCCAGATTCCATTTCAGTGATGCATGTATTGATAACATCTTTTATCCTGACGCTCGCACTGTCTGTCCTGAGCTTTGAAGTAAAAATAAGTAAATGTAACAAAGATCTCCAGGAGAATTAGCTTATTAAAGAAAGCGTATAAAATGCAGCAAAACGTCCCGTTTTTGAGCAGATGTCCATTCTTTTGTCAGTTTGGCTTTTGTCACTGCCATGATTCCTCTCAGAATGTTCCCAGACGACACAATATAAAGTGACAGAAATGTAGCGGAACTTTGTGGACGACCTGGCACATTAAATCAAACTTAGTAAGAATCGTGGAGAACATTAAACATTGAAACGTTACCTTTCTCTAAGTGGCAACATAATATCAGTATTTTTAAGAGCTGAGACACAGAGGAAATGGGCAAATTATGAGTATATCTGGTAGAGCTGAGCCAGACGGGTTTATTCAGGTTTCACTGAAAACTGTATCTGCTGTGTATCAATAAACAATGTGTGTGTATCTGTTGTGTATCGATAGATAATGTGTGTATCTGTTGTGTATCAATAGACAATGTTTGTGTGTATCTGTTGTGTATCAATAGACAATGTTTGTGTGTATCTGTTGTGTATCAATAGACAATGTTTGTGTGTATCTGTTGTGTATCAATAGACAATGTTTGTGTGTATCTGTTGTGTATCAATAGACAATGTTTGTGTGTATCTGCTGTGTATCAATAGACAATGTTTGCGTGTATCTGTTGTGTATCAATAGACAATGTTTGAGTGTATCTGTTGTGTATCAATAGATAATGTGTGTGTATCGATAGATATTGTGTGTGTATCTTCTGTGTATCGATAGACAATGTTTGTGTGTATCTGCTGTGTATCAATAGATAATGTGTGTGTATCTGTTGTGTATCGATAGATAATGTGTGTGTGTCTGTTGTATATCGATAGATAATGTGTGTATCTGTTGTGTATCGATAGATAATGTGTGTGTGTCTGTTGTGTATCGATAGATAATGTGTCTGTTGTGTATCGATAGATAATGTGTGTGTGTCTGTTGTATATCGATAGATAACGTGTGTATCTGTTGTGTATCGATAGATAATGTTTGTGTATCTGTTGTGTATCGATAGATAATGGGCTAAATTACAATCCCCGCGTCAAAACGGGGCGGTAGGGAGAAAAAACTGTGCCTGCAGTTTTCCCCCTACCGCCCCCTTTTTAATGGGGGATTATAATGCAGGTGAAAAAAATGCTGCCTGCAGTTGTAGCTCGCGCTACGCCCCGGGATGCTCACGGCGGCGTCAAGCGCAGCCGCGAGCCTCCACTCGATGGAGTCCATTGAGCCTAACTCAATGCAAGTCACGGGAATCGAAAGTTCGAATTTTAAAGTGGCCTCCAAGAGGGCATATATGCAAGATATTGGCCATAAAAGGTGTATGGGGGTCCGGGTAGTGCCCTGGGGACAGGAAACAAGGAAAAAAAGTTTAAAAAAAAACGTTTTTAAAGGGACAGAGAGTTTTCCATGAAATAAGGGTTAAAAATAAAATCGAAAAATTCCTTCAAATATCGCGCCTAGGAGGTCCCCATAACCTGCCCGTGAAGTGGTGGATTTGTAGGATGTATAGAAACATTTAAAAACAAAAAAATGACATTTCAAATAACGTTAAACGGTTTTCCTTTAATCTATTCATAAACAACTGCTTGGGGCGGCAGTCTGTAAGAAAAGAGGAGACATTTTAGGACACACAGAACAAGTTTAGTGATTTTTTGGCTAAATTATGGTGAAACTTATGCAGGCTTTGGATGAAAGTAACAATAGGTGCTTTAAAATTGGGCCTTTAGTGTCGGCAACAGTGCCGTCACACCGTAACCCCTCTGTGGTATTGTGGAAGAGTGCAGGGTTGGACCCTGCGGTCTAGGGATGTGCGTTTCGGGTTTCGGAATTTCGGAATTTTCACAAAATTTCCCGATTTGTGCATTCGGATTCAGCCGATTTTCCGAAAATTTTCAGATCCGAAAACGGCAGATTCGAACAAATTTTCGTGCCAAAAAGAAAACTTTTCGGAATTTTCGAATGGACTAGAAATGTGTAAAATCGAAATTCATTTTCGTTCCATTCGTGATTTCAGTTCCATTTCAGTAATTTCGGACATCGTATTTATATCGCTGATTCTGTAATTAAATTTTGTATCATTCCCATCTCAATGTTTCCTTCCTGATAAACCAGAGAAATCTCAATGTATCCTTCTTGTAAAACATGAGAAATCTCAATGTATCCTTCTTGTAAAACATGAGAACTTTCAATGGCAGAATTATCGTATCGGCAGATTTATCGTATCGTATAATTATCGTATCCGAAAAACCATTAGTTTACGTCAAAACGAATAGACACTTTGAAACGAGGAGAACAGATGTTCCGAAAAACACGAAAATTTCCGAAATCACGAAAAAAAAAGTCGAAACGAAACGAACAGAAACGAAAATCGTCCGAAACGAGTCGAAACGAAAATTTACAAAATCCGAACGAACCGAACCGAATCGAACCGAAAAAAAAATCTGTGCACGAGCCTACTGCGGTCCAATATTAAAATGATATGAATCTGGTAATATAGGCGTCAGTGTCAGTGCACCCAAATATTGTGCATTTGGTGGCAGCAAGTGCCTTCACACCGTAACCCCTTTGTGGTATTGTGGAAAAGTGCAGTGGTGGAGGTTTTGTGAATGCAGAAGAGATCCCCGATCTATTCAGTTACGTCAGTGTCACGAATCCCCCTGAATACCAAGATAGTGGTCCCTTTACGTAGACCGCTCTCTACCCTTCCGATCCTTGAATGGTCGGCACAACTAGATAGATAATTAACCAGACAATAGACAAGCAAGGGTAAATACCAGACAGAGGTACTGTCACGAATCCCCCTGAATACCAAGATAGTGGTCCCTTTACGTAGACCGCTCTCTACCCTTCCGATCCTTGAATGGTCGGCACAACTAGATAGATAATTAACCAGACAATAGACAGGCAAGGGTAAACACCAGACAGAGGTACAGAATAGAGTACTCGTTCTCCCTAGGACCTTAGTAATATCAGAGGTAGCCTGATGTGTGCTTAGGGTGCCACATAGACTGACCTCGGTACCAAAGTTAGAGCAGCAGAACCGTGAGAAGAATAAATGCCAATACCAAGGGTTATACACAGGGTGGTTCGTTCGCCAATGCCAGGGGTCATACACAGAATGGTTCGTTTGCCAATGCCAGGAGTCATACACAGAATGGTTCGTTTGCCAATGCCAGGAGTCATACACAGAATGGTTCGTTTGCCAATGCCAGGAGTCATACACAGAATGGTTCGTTTGCCAATGCCAGGAGTCATACACAGAATCGTTCGTTAGCCAGAAGCAAGGTCAGACACAGATAAATTAGCCAAAAACACAAGAGCTCTGCGGGAAGTGAATACCACGTCAGGGCACCGGCGAACTAGTGAAGCCGGGTTTTAAACCCGGCGGGTCCGCGTCATAACGCCAGGCTCCGCCCCCCGGCGTCCCACGTGAGCGCACCCGGTGGCGTTATTATTCGGCGCCTGGCCAGCGAGCAGCGAGGAATCTGCTGCCAGGCGCCCCAGAACAGAGCCATCCGTGACAGAACCCCCCCTCTACGGGCGGCCACTGGACGACCCCCAGGGGCACGGGGGTGCGCCAAATAGAAGGCCTTCACCAACCGAGGGGCATGGACCTCTGCAGCCGGAATCCAAGACCGATCCTCTGGACCGTAACCCACCCAATCGACCAAGTACTGTAAGGACCCTAGACTTTCTGGCATCCAGAATGGCCTCAACCTCGTACTCCTCCTGGCCCTCCACAGAGACAGGGGAGGTGGAGCACGGACCTTGGTGTACCGGTTACACAACAACGGTTTCAAAAGGCTTACGTGGAACACATTGTGTATCCTGATATGGGGGGGTAACGCCAAAGCATAGGAGACAGGGTTGAGTCGCCGCAGAATCTTATAGGGGCCGATATATCTAGGTGCCAACTTCATGGAAGGCACTAAGAGCTTGATATTCCGTGAAGAAAGCCAAACCCTGTCCCCAACTTGATACACGGGTGCCTGCCTCCTGTGTGCTGTCGGTCGCCTTGGTTTTCTGGATGGCACTACTCTCTTCCAGTGCCCGTTTGACTCTCTCCCAAGTCTCTTTCAATGATGCCAAATGCTCATCCAAAGCAGGAATCGTGGTATCAGGAAACGTAGCGGGGAGCACGGGAGGATCAAAACCATAAACAGTGAAGAAAGGGGAATGTCCTGTGGATTCACTTACTGCACTGTTCAAAGCATACTCTGCCCAAGGTAACAGGTCTGACCAGTTATTTTGTTGTTCTGATATAAAGCACCTGAGATATTTTCTCTATATTTTGGTTGGCTCGTTCTGCTGCTCCGTTGGTCTGGGGGTGATAGGCCGAAGAGAAGGATAAGTCTATCCCCACATTCTTACAAAACCCTTTCCAGAATCTGGAGACGAATTGTGTCCCCCTATCAGAGACAATCTCCAGAGGAACACCGTGTATGCGAACCACGTTGGAAATGAATATGGGCACCAGTTCGGCTGCCGAAGGTAGTTTCCGAAGAGGCACATAGTGACCCATCTTGGAGAATCGATCTATGACCGTAAGTATAACTGTATTCCCTCTTGACTCAGGTAAATCTACTATAAAATCCATGGCTACATGCGACCATGGGCGTTCGGGGATCGGCAAAGGCTGGAGTAAACCAATGGGTGCTGTTTTGGGACTTTTATGTCTTGTGCACACCTCGCACACAGCTATGTAATCTTTAACGTCTCGGCGCAACGTGGGCCACCAGAGGAGTTTACTGATACTAGCCACTGTTTTGGTGATACCCATATGCCCAGAGGTTTTATTGTCATGATAAACGTTAAGTACTTCCTCTCTTTCGTTCTCAGGTACAAAGAGTTTCGCGGGAGGTTTCCCCCAGGAGCTGCACCCTGGACGGTCTGCAACCTTTTCACTAGAGAGACGAGACACTAATTGTGGTAGAGGCTATAATCCTTTCCTGGGGTACAATGGGATGCTGATCTTGGATATTATGTTCATAAGATTCATACTGTCTCGATAAGGCGTCTGCTTTAATGTTTCTGGACCCAGGTCTATAGGTAAGCACGAAATTAAAACTTGAAAGAAACAATGACCATCTCGCTTGTCTGGAATTTAAACGTTTAGCATCTCCAATGTACGTGAGATTCTTATGATCGGTTATGATAACGATGGGGTCCCTAGACCCCTCCAATAAGTATCTCCATTCTGCCAAGGCCGAGATGACTGCTAACAACTCTCTATTTCCAATGTCATAGTTCTTCTCTGCCGGGGACAATTTCCGAGAATAGAAGCCGCATGGATGCAAGGGTTTGTCGGGTGCCTCCCTTTGGGACAAGACTGCACCAAGACCTAGTTCGGAGGCGTCAACTTCTACTTGGAAAGGCAGAGCCGGATCTGGATGTCGGAGAACAGGGGCAGTAGTGGATGCTTGTTTAAGTGCCTCAAAGGCTTGAGTGGCTTGAGGTGTCCATTTCTGATTTCCCACCCTTTCTTTGTCAAAGCCGTGAGGGGAGCTACCAAGGCTGAAAAGTCTTTTATGAATCTCCGATAGTAGTTAGTAAACCCCAGAAACCTCTGGATGGCTTTAAGCCCTTGGGGTAGAGGCCAGTCAAGAATTGCTGAGAGTTTTTTAGGGTCCATTTGAAAACCCTCAGGGTTATTATATAACCAAGGAAATGCACTGTTACTATGTCGAATAGACATTTTTCTAGTTACAATACAATCCAGCCTTCAATAGTTTTTTCAACACTTGTTTCACGTGGGCGTGATGAGTTTCCACATCAGGAGAGTATATCAGGATGTCATCCAGATATACTATGACGAATTCTTGCAGAAAATCCCTTAGGGTGTCATTTATGAGGTCCTGAAAAACGGCTGGCGCATTACATAATCCAAAGGGCATCACCAGGTATTCATAATGCCCGCTACGTGTATTAAAAGCCGTTTTCCATTCATCTCCCTTTTTAACCCTAACCAGGTTGTAAGCTCCGCGTAAATCGAGCTTCGTATATATACGGGCCCCTTTTAATCGGTCGAACAATTCTGTTATGAGAGGTATGGGATATGCGTTTCTTATAGTTATCCTATTCAAACCTCTATAATCGATGCAAGGTCGCAGATCTCCCTCTTTTTTGGAGACAAAAAAGAAACCTGCTCCTGCTGGAGAGGAGGACCGTCTAATGAATCCTCGCTCTAGATTCTCCCTTATGTATTCCTCCATAATGTCGTTTTCTTTTTGTGACAAAGGGTATACATGTCCCCTAGGAGGCATCGTACCGGGGAGTAAATCAATAGCACAGTCATATGGACGATGTGGTGGTAGGACCTCAGTCCTGGCTTTAGAGAACACCTCCTTTAATGCCAGATAACATTCAGGGACCTCTGTGGATAAAGGAGGGGCTGTGGCAATATTGAGGCTACCAATCACATTGACCCTGCCTAGGCAATTAGACTGACAATTAGGACCCCAACATTTTATGTCTCTCTGGACCCAATCAATAACCGGGTTGTGCTCTGTTAACCATGGAAACCCAAGAACGACAGGACATGAGGGAGATTCAATAATTTGAAATCTTATCGTTTCATGGTGTAAAACTCCTGTTTTCATACATACATCGACAGTGTCGTGAGTGATATGTGGACATGACAGGGGTTTACCATCTATGGCCTCCACCATTAGAGTTTTTCCTTGAGAACCAGAGGTAAGAGGTTTTTGGCAGCAAAATATTTATCCATGAAATTACCTGAGGCCCCAGAGTCTAAGAACGCCTCAGTCTTGAGGTGAACCCCTCCCAGGTTAGGGAGATCGGTAACAGAATCCTGGATTTTTTTTTCTCACTATCCACAAAGGAGGCATAAAGAGAACCGATAACCTGGGTATTGGCTGTTCTTTGACCCGATTTGCCACTCTCCCCCCTGTTAACCCTGGGTCTCTGAGGACATTGAAGGCGGAAATGATCAGCCCCTGCACAATAGAAGCAGAGCCCCTTTTCTCTTCTGTGAGCTCTTTCAGCCTCCGAAATACCCGTTTTTCCTATTTGCATAGGTTCAACGACTGGCATATCTGTTTTTGCGTTCTCCGGGTTACCTGACGTACTGGTGTGTCTGGGTAATAAGGGTAAAGGAGGCAAGATTCTGTCTCTGGGGTGTCTCCTTTCCCTAATTTGATCGTCCATGGCTATGCAAAAGTCAATCAAATGGTCCAGATTTTCTGGTAATTTTAAGGGAGCCAGCTCAAACATAAAAGCCTCGTTCAGGCCTTCGGTAAAGGCTAAGGTTAAAACGTCATTCGGCCAAAGCACCTCTGACGTCAAAGTCTTAAACTCTATGGCATAGTCGGAGACCCTCCTATTACCTTGTTTAATGTGAAACAAGGACCTACCCGCATTGGTAGCCCTTCTAGAGGGATCAAAGGTACGTTTTAACTCAGAGGTAAAACCCTCATAGTCATAGATGATGGGTTTCTTATTTTCCCACAACGGCGTAGCCCATAATAAAGCTTTTTCTGTTAAATGATTAATCAGATAGCCTACTTTGGCTTTATCAGATATACAAGACCCTGGGTTGTTCTCAAACAAGATCTCGAGTTGGGTCAGAAAACCCCGGCATAAGCTTGGTGTACCATCATAGCGTAAGGGTGCCTTCATACTAAGCCTATGTCTCTCAGGAGAGACCGAACTGACTCTAGGCAATACTGGGTCTGGAGGGTTTGTGGTACCAGTATTGGACCGATTTAACAGGGTTTGTAGAGCGAGAGAAATCTGGTCCATCCTATGGTCCTGCTCCTCTTGTCTGGCTGCGATACGTGCCAACTGGTTAGAGAGGTCTGCGGGATCCATTGGCCCTGACGTAATGTCACGAATCCCCCTGAATACCAAGATAGTGGTCCCTTTACGTAGACCGCTCTCTACCCTTCCGATCCTTGAATGGTCGGCACAACTAGATAGATAATTAACCAGACAATAGACAAGCAAGGGTAAATACCAGACAGAGGTACTGTCACGAATCCCCCTGAATACCAAGATAGTGGTCCCTTTACGTAGACCGCTCTCTACCCTTCCGATCCTTGAATGGTCGGCACAACTAGATAGATAATTAACCAGACAATAGACAGGCAAGGGTAAACACCAGACAGAGGTACAGAATAGAGTACTCGTTCTCCCTAGGACCTTAGTAATATCAGAGGTAGCCTGATGTGTGCTTAGGGTGCCACATAGACTGACCTCGGTACCAAAGTTAAGAGCAGAACCGTGAGAAGAATAAATGCCAATACCAAGGGTTATACACAGGGTGGTTCGTTCGCCAATGCCAGGGGTCATACACAGAATGGTTCGTTTGCCAATGCCAGGAGTCATACACAGAATGGTTCGTTTGCCAATGCCAGGAGTCATACACAGAATGGTTCGTTTGCCAATGCCAGGAGTCATACACAGAATGGTTCGTTTGCCAATGCCAGGAGTCATACACAGAATCGTTCGTTAGCCAGAAGCAAGGTCAGACACAGATAAATTAGCCAAAAACACAAGAGCTCTGCGGGAAGTGAATACCACGTCAGGGCACCGGCGAACTAGTGAAGCCGGGTTTTAAACCCGGCGGGTCCGCGTCATAACGCCAGGCTCCGCCCCCCGGCGTCCCACGTGAGCGCACCCGGTGGCGTTATTATTCGGCGCCTGGCCAGCGAGCAGCGAGGAATCTGCTGCCAGGCGCCCCAGAACAGAGCCATCCGTGACAGTCAGCATCAGGGGATTGATAGCTGCTGATCCAGGACTGATTAATTTTTATAAATGTCAGCCGGTCTACAGTCGGTGGACAGACGCACTCTTTTGTCTGTGACAAAACCTCCAGCGGCACTGAGCGTCCTTTCAGAAAGTGCGCTGGATGAAGGGCAACCTAGTAGCTGCATAGCATATTGGCTAAATTCTGGCCAGTGATCCAATCTCAAAATGCAGTAAGCCAGTGGATCATCTGCTGGAAAGGTATCCATGTCTGCCCTTATCCTTAGGTAGTCCTGCACCATATGGTGAAGACGCTGGCAATGGGTGCCTAGATTTGACGTCCCTGGGCGTCGTGGACTAAAAAATTGGAAGAGGCATCAGTCAAGTGGCCCCTTTCACCGCTCTTCCTCTGATCAACCGCAGCCTCAGAAGCACCTGTGGCATCACTTGGTAACCTACCAGTGCCTGGAAAGGTGTTACACAAGTGTTGCTTTAGAGCGTCCTCAAGTTTTTTCATCCTGTCCTCCCCCTGTGAGGGCAGGATGAACTCTGCAACTTTACCCTTGTATCGTGGATGAAGAAGGCTTGCCAACCAGTAATGATCCCTCTCCTTGATAGCACGAATCCTGGGGTCCTTTAGCAGGCTTTGCAGGATAAGGGAGCCCATGCAGCATAGGTTGGAGGTGGCATTAGCTTCCGAGTCTTCCTGGTCAATGAGGATGACCCGATCGTGCACTTCCTCCTCCCAGCCACGTACTAGTCCTTGGGTTTCTGGGCACACAAATCCCTCCCTTGAGGAATCCCCACCTTCAATGCCCCCACTACTTAAGTATTACTCCTCCTCCTCATCCTCCTCCTGTCTGATCTGAGGAGGACCCGCAGGAATGCTGTCTGCAGAAATACTGGGGCCTTGAGAGCTAGGGAAGGCCTCCTCTTCCTCTTGCTGCTCTGCCTCTAGTGCCACATCTATAATTCCCCACAGAGTGCGCTCCAGCAGGAACACTATAGGAATTGTGTCACTGATGCATGCACTGTCCCTGCTCACCATCCTCGTTGCCTCCTCAAATGGTGACAGTACAGTGCATGCATCCTTGATCATCAGCCACTGCAGGGGGGAAAAAAACAAGTTGACCTGAACCGGTCCTTGTGCCATACTCACACAGGTACTCGTTGATGGACTCTGCTGCTTGTGCAGTTGCTGCAGCATTGCTAATGTCGAGTTCCACCTGGTGGGCATGTCACAGATCAGATGGTTTGTGGGAAGGTGGAATTCTCTTTGAATTTCTGCCAGGCGAACACTTGCTGGGAATGACCGTCTGAAGTTGCTGCAGACTTTTCTGGCCTGGCTGAGACGCTCTGCCAGCCCTGGGTACCTGGTTAGGAAACGCTGTACCACCAGATTTAGGACGTGTGCTAGGCATGGTACATGCGTCAACTTACCCTGCGTTGGGCGGAGAGAAGGTAGTTGCCATTATCACCGATGACCATTCCCAGCTCAGGCTGGCGTGGTGTTAACCATCTCTGTACCTGCCCCTGCAGAGCTGACAGAATTTCTGGCCCGGTGTGGCTCCTGTTCCCTAAACAAACCAGCTCAAGCACAGTATGGCATCTTTTTGCTTGAGCTATTGCGTAGCCCCTGTCATGCGTCGGTTTAACTGCCACTTCGCCAGACACAGAGAAGGAGGAGGAGGAAGAGGGAGAGGTGGTGGTGGAGCAGACAGACCTCATACAAGCAGCTTTCTGGAGGCGTGGTGGATGAACAAGCTCCAGCACAGGGCCCAGTCTTGGATCCCTCCCAGCTGCAATCAGAGTTACCCAGTGTGCCGTGAAGGAAATGTAACGGCCCTTTCCATGCTTGCTGGACCACGTGTCTAAAGTCATGTGCACCTTGCTGCTGACTGCCTTTCCCAATGACTCCATAACATTGTCTACCATGTGCTGGTATAGTGCTGGAATGGCCTTCCGTGAAAAGAAATGGCGTTTTGGAACCTGCCACTGTGGTGCAGCACATTCAGCAAATTCACGGAAGGAAGCAGAGTCCACCAGCTGGAAAGGCAGCAGCTGTAATGCGAGTAATTTTGCTAAGCTGGCATTTAGACGCTGTGCTTGGGGATGGTTGGGACTATATTTTTTCTTACACTGCAGCAGCTGGGGCAACGTAATCTGACTGCGTAAATCTTCAGCTGATGGGATGCTGTCACATTGTGAGGAAGGACCTGGTACATCCATTACTGTAGCATCATCCCTGTCAGTGAAGGTTGTAGCAGGCAATGACATGGCAGGACATATATTGGGGTAGAGACAGATGAGGAGGAGGAGGACCTATGCAAAGTGTTGTGCCAACGGGATGCGTGGCAGGTGGTCATATGTCTTCCTCAAGCACGTGGTACCCAAACGTGGAATGTCTTTCCCACGCTTGATCCTCATCTGACATAGATTACAAATAGCAACGGTGTGGTCTGCTGCATATTTATTAAAGAACTCCCTGACAGCAGAGTTCCTGGATGTGTGCTTTGAGACAACAGCGCTCTGCACCTGAGCAGCTCTGACATCTGATGCCTTGGACTTTCTACGGTTGGTCATAGAGGACATTGTGCCTCGTGTTTGTTGTGCCTCCTCCTCCTCCTCACTTGACTCCTCTGTTCGATCAGGCACCCAGGTGGAGTCAGTGACCTCATCATCATTGTCATCACCCCCTATCTCCTCGTCACTGGAGCCAACTTGGCAGTATGCTGCAGCTGCTGGGGCAACATGAGTGCCAGTTATTTGTGTGTCACTGGCACCCCCTTCCTCTAGGTTGATTATACTCCCTTCCTCAACCTCAGAGATTGAATCAGAGCACTGTAGTTGCTGCGCATTCTCAAGCAGCATGTCACTGTCATTGTAGTCAAACAATTCAGCTGACTCCTCCGTGTGTGTGTCACGAATCCCCCTGAATACTAAGATAGTGGTCCCTTTACGTAGACCGCTCTCTACCCTTCCGATCCTTGAATGGTCGGCACAACTAGATAGATAATTAACCAGACAATAGACAAGCAAGGGTAAACACCAGACAGAGGTACAGAATAGAGTACTCGTTCTCCCTAGGACCTTAGTAATATCAGAGGTAGCCTGATGTGTGCTTAGGGTGCCACATAGACTGACCTCGGTACCAAAGTTAAGAGCAGAACCGTGAGAAGAGTAAATACCAATACCAAGGGTTATACACAGGGTGGTTCGTTCGCCAATGCCAGGGGTCGTACACAGAATGGTTCGTTTGCCAGTGCCAGGGGTCATACACAGAATGGTTCGTTTGCCAATGCCAGGATTCATACACAGAATGGTTCGTTTGCCAATGCCAGGAGTCATACACAGAATGGTTCGTTTGCCGATGCCAGGAGTCATACACAGAATGGTTCGTTAGCCAGAAACAAGGTCAGACACAGATAAATTAGCCAAAAACACAAGAGCTCTGCGGGAAGTGAATACCACGTCAGGGCACCGGCAAACTAGTGAAGCCGGGTTTTAAACCCGGCGGGTCCGCGTCATAACGCCAGGCTCCGCCCCCGGCGTCCCACGTGAGCGCACCCGGTGGCGTTATTATTCGGCGCCTGGCCAGCGAGCAGCGAGGAATCTGCTGCCAGGCGCCCCAGAACAGAGCCATCCGTGACAGAACCCCCCCTCTACGGGCGGCCACTGGACGACCCCCAGGGGCACGGGGGTGCGCCAAATAGAAGGCCTTCACCAACCGAGGGGCATGGACCTCTGCAGCCGGAATCCAAGAACGATCCTCTGGACCGTAACCCACCCAATCGACCAAGTACTGTAAGGACCCCCTAGACTTTCTGGCATCCAGAATGGCCTCAACCTCGTACTCCTCCTGGCCCTCCACAGAGACAGGAGGAGGTGGAGCACGGACCTTGGTGTACCGGTTACACAACAACGGTTTCAAAAGGCTTACGGGGAACACATTGTGTATCCTGATATGGGGGGGTAACGCCAAAGCATAGGAGACAGGGTTGAGTCGCCGCAGAATCTTATAGGGGCCGATATATCTAGGTGCCAACTTCATGGAAGGCACTAAGAGCTTGATATTCCGTGAAGAAAGCCAAACCCTGTCCCCAACTTGATACACGGGTGCCTGCCTCCTGTGTCTGTCGGCCTTGGTTTTCTGGATGGCACTACTCTCTTCCAGTGCCCGTTTGACTCTCTCCCAAGTCTCTTTCAATGATGCCAAATGCTCATCCAAAGCAGGAATCGTGGTATCAGGAAACGTAGCGGGGAGCACGGGAGGATCAAAACCATAAACAGTGAAGAAAGGGGAATGTCCTGTGGATTCACTTACTGCACTGTTCAAAGCATACTCTGCCCAAGGTAACAGGTCTGACCAGTTATTTTGTTGTTCTGATATAAAGCACCTGAGATATTTCTCTATATTTTGGTTGGCTCGTTCTGCTGCTCCGTTGGTCTGGGGGTGATAGGCCGAAGAGAAGGATAAGTCTATCCCCACATTCTTACAAAACCCTTTCCAGAATCTGGAGACGAATTGTGTCCCCCTATCAGAGACAATCTCCAGAGGAACACCGTGTATGCGAACCACGTTGGAAATGAATATGGGCACCAGTTCGGCTGCCGAAGGTAGTTTCCGAAGAGGCACATAGTGACCCATCTTGGAGAATCGATCTATGACCGTAAGTATAACTGTATTCCCTCTTGACTCAGGTAAATCTACTATAAAATCCATGGCTACATGCGACCATGGGCGTTCGGGGATCGGCAAAGGCTGGAGTAAACCAATGGGTGCTGTTTTGGGACTTTTATGTCTTGTGCACACCTCGCACACAGCTATGTAATCTTTAACGTCTCGGCGCAACGTGGGCCACCAGAGGAGTTTACTGATACTAGCCACTGTTTTGGTGATACCCATATGCCCAGAGGTTTTATTGTCATGATAAACGTTAAGTACTTCCTCTCTTTCGTTCTCAGGTACAAAGAGTTTCGCGGGAGGTTTCCCCCCAGGAGCTGCACCCTGGACGGTCTGCAACCTTTTCACTAGAGGAGACGAGACACTAATTGTGGTAGAGGCTATAATCCTTTCCTGGGGTACAATGGGATGCTGATCTTGGATATTATGTTCATAAGATTCATACTGTCTCGATAAGGCGTCTGCTTTAATGTTTCTGGACCCAGGTCTATAGGTAAGCACGAAATTAAAACTTGAAAGAAACAATGACCATCTCGCTTGTCTGGAATTTAAACGTTTAGCATCTCCAATGTACGTAAGATTCTTATGATCGGTTATGATAACGATGGGGTCCCTAGACCCCTCCAATAAGTATCTCCATTCTGCCAAGGCCGAGATGACTGCTAACAACTCTCTATTTCCAATGTCATAGTTCTTCTCTGCCGGGGACAATTTCCGAGAATAGAAGCCGCATGGATGCAAGGGTTTGTCGGGTGCCTCCCTTTGGGACAAGACTGCACCAAGACCTAGTTCGGAGGCGTCAACTTCTACTTGGAAAGGCAGAGCCGGATCTGGATGTCGGAGAACAGGGGCAGTAGTGAATGCTTGTTTAAGTGCCTCAAAGGCTTGAGTGGCTTGAGGTGTCCATTTCTGATTTCCCACCTTTCTTTGTCAAAGCCGTGAGGGGAGCTACCAAGGCTGAAAAGTCTTTAATGAATCTCCGATAGTAGTTAGTAAACCCCAGAAACCTCTGGATGGCTTTAAGCCCTTGGGGTAGAGGCCAGTCAAGAATTGCTGAGAGTTTTTTAGGGTCCATTTGAAAACCCTCAGGGGTTATTATATAACCAAGGAAATGCACTGTTACTATGTCGAATAGACATTTTTCTAGTTTACAATACAATCCAGCCTTCAATAGTTTATTCAATACTTGTTTCACGTGGGCGTGATGAGTGTCCACATCAGGAGAGTATATCAGGATGTCATCCAGATATACTATGACGAATTCTTGCAGAAAATCCCTTAGGGTGTCATTTATGAGGTCCTGAAAAACGGCTGGCGCATTACATAATCCAAAGGGCATCACCAGGTATTCATAATGCCCGCTACGTGTATTAAAAGCCGTTTTCCATTCATCTCCCTTTTTAACCCTAACCAGGTTGTAAGCTCCGCGTAAATCGAGCTTCGTATATATACGGGCCCCTTTTAATCGGTCGAACAATTCTGTTATGAGAGGTATGGGATATGCATTTCTTATAGTTATCCTATTCAAACCTCTATAATCGATGCAAGGTCGCAGATCTCCCTCTTTTTTGGAGACAAAAAAGAAACCTGCTCCTGCTGGAGAGGAGGACCGTCTAATGAATCCTCGCTCTAGATTCTCCCTTATGTATTCCTCCATAATGTCGTTTTCTTTTTGTGACAAAGGGTATACATGTCCCCTAGGAGGCATCGTACCGGGGAGTAAATCAATAGCACAGTCATATGGACGATGTGGTGGTAGGACCTCAGTCCTGGCTTTAGAGAACACCTCCTTTAATGCCAGATAACATTCAGGGACCTCTGTGGATAAAGGAGGGGCTGTGGCAATATTGAGGCTACCAATCACATTGACCCTGCCTAGGCAATTAGACTGACAATTAGGACCCCAACATTTTATGTCTCTCTGGACCCAATCAATAACCGGGTTGTGCTCTGTTAACCATGGAAACCCAAGAACGACAGGACATGAGGGAGATTCAATAATTTGAAATCTTATCGTTTCATGGTGTAAAACTCCTGTTTTCATACATACATCGACAGTGTCGTGAGTGATATGTGGACATGACAGGGGTTTACCATCTATGGCCTCCACCATTAGAGGTTTTTCCTTGAGAACCAGAGGTAAGAGGTTTTTGGCAGCAAAATATTTATCCATGAAATTACCTGAGGCCCCAGAGTCTAAGAACGCCTCAGTCTTGAGGTGAACCCCCCCAGGTTAGGGAGATCGGTAACAGAATCCTGGATTTTTTTTTCTCACTATCCACAAAGGAGGCATAAAGAGAACCGATAACCTGGGTATTGGCTGTTCTTTGACCCGATTTGCCACTCTCCCCCCTGTTAACCCTGGGTCTCTGAGGACATTGAAGGCGGAAATGATCAGCCCCTGCACAATAGAAGCAGAGCCCCTTTTCTCTTCTGTGAGCTCTTTCAGCCTCTGAAATACCCGTTTTTCCTATTTGCATAGGTTCAACGACTGGCATATCTGTTTTTGCGTTCTCCGGGTTACCTGACGTACTGGTGTGTCTGGGTAATAAGGGTAAAGGAGGCAAGACCCTTCTGGGTCTGTCTCTGGGGTGTCTCCTTTCCCTAATTTGATCGTCCATGGCTATGCAAAAGTCAATCAAATGGTCCAGATTTTCTGGTAATTTTAAGGGAGCCAGCTCAAACATAAAAGCCTCGTTCAGCCTTCGGTAAAGGCTAAGGTTAACACGTCGTTCGGCCAAAGCACCTCTGACGTCAAAGTCTTAAACTCTATGGCATAGTCGGAGACCCTCCTATTACCTTGTTTAATGTGAAACAAGGACCTACCCGCATTGGTAGCCCTTCTAGAGGGATCAAAGGTACGTTTTAACTCAGAGGTAAAACCCTCATAGTCATAGATGATGGGTTTCTTATTTTCCCACAACGGCGTAGCCCATAATAAAGCTTTTTCTGTTAAATGATTAATCAGATAGCCTACTTTGGCTTTATCAGATATACAAGACCCTGGGTTGTTCTCAAACAAGATCTCGAGTTGGGTCAGAAAACCCCGGCATAAGCTTGGTGTACCATCATAGCGTAAGGGTGCCTTCATACTAAGCCTATGTCTCTCAGGAGAGACCGAACTGACTCTAGGCAATACTGGGTCTGGAGGGTTTGTGGTACCAGTATTGGACCGATTTAACAGGGTTTGTAGAGCGAGAGAAATCTGGTCCATCCTATGGTCCTGCTCCTCTTGTCTGGCTGCGATACGTGCCAACTGGTTAGAGAGGTCTGCGGGATCCATTGGCCCTGACGTAATGTCACGAATCCCCCTGAATACTAAGATAGTGGTCCCTTTACGTAGACCGCTCTCTACCCTTCCGATCCTTGAATGGTCGGCACAACTAGATAGATAATTAACCAGACAATAGACAAGCAAGGGTAAACACCAGACAGAGGTACAGAATAGAGTACTCGTTCTCCCTAGGACCTTAGTAATATCAGAGGTAGCCTGATGTGTGCTTAGGGTGCCACATAGACTGACCTCGGTACCAAAGTTAAGAGCAGAACCGTGAGAAGAGTAAATGCCAATACCAAGGGTTATACACAGGGTGGTTCGTTCGCCAATGCCAGGGGTCGTACACAGAATGGTTCGTTTGCCAGTGCCAGGGGTCATACACAGAATGGTTCGTTTGCCAATGCCAGGAGTCATACACAGAATGGTTCGTTTGCCAATGCCAGGAGTCATACACAGAATGGTTCGTTTGCCAATGCCAGGAGTCATACACAGAATGGTTCGTTTGCCGATGCCAGGAGTCATACACAGAATGGTTCGTTAGCCAGAAACAAGGTCAGACACAGATAAATTAGCCAAAAACACAAGAGCTCTGCGGGAAGTGAATACCACGTCAGGGCAGGCGAACTAGTGAAGCCGGGTTTTAAACCCGGCGGGTCCGCGTCATAACGCCAGGCTCCGCCCCCGGCGTCCCACGTGAGCGCACCCGGTGGCGTTATTATTCGGCGCCTGGCCAGCGAGCAGCGAGGAATCTGCTGCCAGGCGCCCCAGAACAGAGCCATCCGTGACAGTGTGATAGTGAGACTACGGCAGGAGTAGCTGTGGACATGGAGGCTGCATTAGATGCTTTGGCAGCTGAGGTGGACTGTAAAGCACTACAAGCCTGGCTGGCAGAGGACTGGGAGGATGAGGATGGTCTGGTTAGCCAATCCACCAAATCCTCTGTATGTTGCTGCTACTTAAGATGGCCAGCACCAGTTAGAAAGAACAAGCGTGCCCCTGCAGAGGATGCACCACGTCCACGATGACCAGAGGCACAGCCTCCCGACACAGAGGCTGCTTGCCCTATTATCTGCGTCTGGGAGCGTCTGCCTGTCCTTTTTGGTCTTTCTGACATGGTGAGTGATATATAGATTAGACAATCTCCTCTCAAAAAACACGTGCTGGGGCTGTGTGAAGCCTTATTTAGTGTGCTGCGGGACTTAGCTCTGTGAACCCATGATTGGGCAAAATTTGCCCAATAAGGACTCTGAGCCACGATTGGCATAGTCTTGCACCTGTCTTGCACCTAAACTGTGGTCAGGTGCAGACTGTAGCCAATTACAAGCTTCAGGCCAGTGGAAAAGTGCATTGTGGTCCTTTGTGGTGCATTGTGGGCGAACATGCTGCGAACACATCCGAACGGCCGATGTTCGATGCGAACTCCAAACATATCGAACCGAACAGCTCATCCCTAGTTATCACCAAGTCCTGGCTGTGGTTAACTTTCCGCTAACCAGAGCCAAACGTTAATCAGCGCTGGGACTTTGTAATCCAGCGTTGATTAACACTTTGCGCCCCATGCTAAGTATAGGGAGCACAAAGTACAGTAACCTCACGCTGAAAAGCACAAGATACCAAACGCTAACGGGTTGCTTAACTTGTTTGCGTTTGGATGGTAATATGTGGTAAACACCACGGCTAACGTTAATGCTGACACAGGTGAGCGCTAACGTTAGCAACAAGAGTATAATGTGGCCAAATGTATGTTTCTGCTGTGTATCAATAAACAATGTGTGTGTATCTGTTGTGTATCGATAGATAATGTGTGTTTCTGCTGTGTATCAATAGACTATCAGGGTTATCCAAAGAGATTCGAAAAGTCACCGCACGTTCGGTGACTTTTCGTTCTCTTCAATTCGGTTCCTTTTGCCGATCCCATTTCGGTGACCCTGCGGTGTATTCAGCAAACATCACAGGGTCCCCGAATTGCAGGGAAAGGCTGCCGCAAACCTAACGAAAACTAACCGCAAAACTCACCGAATGCACGCTGAAAACCCCCAAAAACATCTGGATTAACCTGCGAAAACCACGGAAAAAGCCCAAGCAGGAGCCGATCGCACACAGCCGAAGCAGCCGAAGCAGCCGAGACGCAGAGGAGGGAGATGAATAAATTAGCAAAACAGTTTGTATGAATCTGTGAAAATGAAACGCTGTTTGCAAAGAAACTACTGAGCGAAAATGTCTGAAATTTGCACAGGAGGTCCAGGGAATGATAATAAAAAGGGGTGTTACAGAAAAAATAAGTAAGCTTTAAAAAAAAATAAAAAAAAAAAAATAGGACTTTTAAAAAAATAAAAATCAGAAAAATGCTTAGAGTATCCTAAAAAATCTATAAATAAAGAGACTTTTTGCTGCAGAATTTTATAATGAACGGTTTATTAGATATTGAATTAAAACGGGAATATTTTTAACATTGAAGCCTATGGGATTCTCCTGAATAAACCTGCCGAATTAAACCACCGAATGGCAGGACATTAGGGGAACCTTTCACTGCTGGTTTGTGTTCTCTGAATAGCCGAAGCATTGCTTCTCTATGGGGATTTCACTGCCCTCGAACAGGCACCGAATGTGCAGGCAATTCGCCAGGATTTGGCGAATTGCCTGCTCTCTGAATAGCCAAATGGCCAGGAAAGGTAACCGAAGGCTGATTTTCAGCATTCGGTTACCTTTCTCAAGCAATTCGGATCTCTTTGGATAACCCTGATAGTGTGTGTATCTGTTGTGTAGCGATAGATAATGTTTGTGTATCTGTCGTGTATTGATAAACAATTTGTCTGTATCTGACATGTATCGATAAACGATGTGTTTGTGTCTAGGGAGAAAATCTGACATTTCAGTCAAATCTTATGCCTCGCTGAAGACACATTATTATAATTTATTCATTTAGTGCTAGCAGGTTCCGTAGCGTTGTACAAGACAAGCAGAAACGAGGATACCACATTGAACATGAATACGTTTAAACAACACATGACTTGACAAAGATGATACGGCAGGACCTGAAGACGCTGCTCTCCAGGGAAGGTACAATCCATGTGATAGGGAGTTTCATTGTTACAATTACCAGATCCCACTCAGTGGTGAGAGATAACAATCAGTCATCGTTAGGCTAATTAAATGCTAATTAACAGTAATAATTTGATACATATGACAGTGATTTAAATATTAATACTATCTTACCCAGTGAAGGAGTTACTGTGAGGAGAGGAATGAGTCTGATCATGGTTAGATATACATGTATCTGCCTGGTTAGATATACCTGTATCTGCCTGGTTAGATATACCCGTATCTGCCTGGTTAGATATACCTGTATCTGCCTGGTTACATATACCTGTATCTGCTGGTTAGATATACCCGTATCTGCCTGGTTAGAGATACCTGTATCTGCTGGTTAGATATACCTGTATCTGCTGGTTATATATACCTGTATCTGCTGGTTAGATATACCTGTATCTGCTGGTTAGATATACCTGTATCTGCTGGTTAGATATACCTGTATCTGCCTGGTTAGATATACCCGTATCTGCCTGTTTAGATATACCTGTATCTGCTGGTTAGAGATACCTGTATCTGCTGGTTAGATATACCTGTATCTGCCTGGTTAGATATACCCGTATCTGCCTGGTTAGATATACCCGTATCTGCTGGTTAGAGATACCTGTATCTGCTGGTTAGAGATACCTGTATCTGCTGGTTAGATATAGCCGTATCTGCCTGGTTAGAGATACCTGTATCTGCTGGTTAGATATACCCGTATCTGCCTGGTTAGATATACCTGTATCTGCCTGGTTAGATATACCTGTATCTGCCTGGTTAGATATACCTGTATCTGCCTGGTTAGATATACCTGTATCTGCCTGGTTACATATACCTGTATCTGCTGGTTAGAGATACCTGTATCTGCTGGTTAGAGATACCTGTATCTGCTGGTTAGATATAGCCGTATCTGCCTGGTTAGAGATACCTGTATCTGCTGGTTAGCTATACCTGTATCTGCCTGGTTAGATATACCGTATCTGCCTGGTTAGATATACCTGTATCTGCCTGGTTAGATATACCCGTATCTGCCTGGTTAGATATACCTGTATCTGCTGGTTAGATATACCCGTATCTGCCTGGTTAGATATACCTGTATCTGCTGGTTAGATATACCTGTATCTGCCTGGTTACATATACCTGTATCTGCTGGTTAGATATACCTGTATCTGCTGGTTAGATATACCTGTATCTGCCTGGTTAGATATACCTGTATCTGCCTGGTTAGATATACCTGTATCTGCCTGGTTAGATATACCTGTATCTGCTGGTTAGATATACCTGTATCTGCCTGGTTACATATACCTGTATCTGCTGGTTAGATATACCTGTATCTGCTGGTTAGAGATACCTGTATCTGCTGGTTAGATATACCTGTATCTGCCTGGTTAGATATACCCGTATCTGCCTGGTTAGATATACCTGTATCTGCCTGGTTAGATATACCTGTATCTGCTGGTTAGAGATACCTGTATCTGCTGGTTAGAGATACCTGTATCTGCTGGTTAGAGATACCTGTATCTGCTGGTTAGATATACCCGTATCTGCTGGTTAGATATACCCGTATCTGCCTGGTTAGATATACCCGTATCTGCTGGTTAGATATACCTGTATCTGCCTGGTTAGATATACCTGTATCTGCCTGGTTAGATATACCTGTATCTGCCTGGTTAGATATACCTGTATCTGCCTGGTTAGATATACCTGTATCTGCCTGGTTAGATATACCTGTATCTGCCTGGTTACATATACCTGTATCTGCCTGGTTAGATATACCTGTATCTGCCTGGTTAGATATACCTGTATCTGCCTGGTTAGATATACCTGTATCTGCCTGGTTAGATATACCTGTATCTGCTGGTTAGATATAGCCGTATCTGCCTGGTTAGAGATACCTGTATCTGCTGGTTAGATATACCTGTATCTGCCTGGTTAGATATACCCGTATCTGCCTGGTTAGATATACCTGTATCTGCCTGGTTAGATATACCCGTATCTGCCTGGTTAGATATACCTGTATCTGCTGGTTAGATATACCCGTATCTGCCTGGTTAGATATACCTGTATCTGCTGGTTAGATATACCTGTATCTGCCTGGTTACATATACCTGTATCTGCTGGTTAGATATACCTGTATCTGCTGGTTAGATATACCTGTATCTGCCTGGTTAGATATACCTGTATCTGCCTGGTTAGATATACCTGTATCTGCCTGGTTAGATATACCTGTATCTGCTGGTTAGATATACCTGTATCTGCCTGGTTACATATACCTGTATCTGCTGGTTAGATATACCTGTATCTGCTGGTTAGATATACCTGTATCTGCCTGGTTAGATATACCCGTATCTGCCTGGTTAGATATACCCGTATCTGCTGGTTAGATATACCCGTATCTGCCTGGTTAGATATACCTGTATCTGCCTGGTTAGATATACCTGTATCTGCCTGGTTAGATATACCCGTATCTGCCTGGTTAGATATACCTGTATCTGCTGGTTAGATATACCTGTATCTGCTGGTTAGATATACCTGTATCTGCTGGTTAGATATACCTGTATCTGCTGGTTAGATATACCCGTATCTGCTGGTTAGATATACCTGTATCTGCCTGGTTAGATATACCTGTATCTGCTGATTAGATATACCCGAATCTGCCTGGTTGGATATACCCGTATCTGCTGGTTAGATATACCTGTATCTGCCTGGTTAGATATACCTGTATCTGCCTGGTTAGATATACCTGTATCTGCCTGGTTAGATATACCTGTATCTGCCTGGTTAGATATACCTGTATCTGCTGGTTAGATATACCTGTATCTGCTGGTTATATATACCTGTATCTGCCTGGTTAGATATACTTGTATCTGCTGGTTAGATATACCTGTATCTGCCTGGTTACATATACCTGTATCTGCCTGTTTAGATATACCTGTATCTGCTGGTTAGATATACCTGTATCTGCTGGTTAGATATACCTGTATCTGCCTGGTTAGATATACCTGTATCTGCCTGGTTAGATATACCTGTATCTGCTGGTTAGATATACCTGTATCTGCTGGTTAGATATACCCGTATCTGCTGGTTAGATATACCTGTATCTGCTGGTTAGATATACCTGTATCTGCTGGTTAGATATACCTGTATCTGCCTGGTTATATATACCTGTATCTGCCTGGTTAGATATACCTGTATCTGCTGGTTAGATATACCTGTATCTGCCTGGTTAGATATACCTGTATCTGCCTGGTTAGATATACCCGTATCTGCCTGGTTAGATATACCTGTATCTGCCTGGTTAGATATACCTGTATCTGCTGGTTAGATATACCTGTATCTGCCTGGTTAGATATACCTGTATCTGCCTGGTTTGATATACCTGTATCTGCCTGGTTAGATATACCTGTATCTGCCTGGTTAGATATACCTGTATCTGCTGGTTAGATATACCTTTATCTGCCTGGTTAGATATACCCGTATCTGCTGGTTAGATATACCCGTATCTGCCTGGTTAGATATACCTGTATCTGCTGGTTAGATATACCTGTATCTGCCTGGTTAGATATACCTGTATCTGCTGGTTAGATATACCTGTATCTGCTGGTTAGATATACCTGTATCTGCTGGTTAGATATACCTGTATCTGCTGGTTACATATACCTGTATCTGCTGGTTAGATATACCTGTATCTGCTGGTTAGATATACCTGTATCTGCCTGGTTAGATATACCTGTATCTGCTGGTTAGATATACCTGTATCTGCCTGGTTAGATATACCTGTATCTGCCTGGTTAGATATACCTGTATCTGCCTGGTTAGATATACCTGTATCTGCCTGGTTAGATATACCCGTATCTGCTGGTTAGATATACCTGTATCTGCTGGTTAGATATACCTGTATCTGCTGTTTAGATATACCCGTATCTGCCTGGTTAGATATACCCGTATCTGCTGGTTAGATATACCTGTATCTGCTGGTTAGATATACCTGTATCTGCCTGGTTAGATATACCTGTATCTGCCTGGTTAGATATACCTGTATCTGCCTGGTTAGATATACCTGTATCTGTCTGGTTAGATATACCTGTATCTGCCTGGTTAGATATACCTGTATCTGCCTGGTTAGATATACCCGTATCTGCTGGTTAGATATACCTGTATCTGCCTGGTTACATATACCTGTATCTGTCTGGTTAGATATACCTGTATCTGCCTGGTTAGATATACCTGTATCTGCCTGGTTACATATACCTGTATCTGCCTGGTTAGATATACCTGTATCTGCTGGTTAGATATACCTGTATCTGTCTGGTTAGATATACCTGTATCTGCCTGGTTAGATATACCTGTATCTGCCTGGTTAGATATACCCGTATCTGCCTGGTTAGATATACCCGTAGCTGCTGGTTAGATATACCTGTATCTGCTGGTTATATATACCTGTATCTGCCTGGTTAGATATACCTGTATCTGCCTGGTTAGATATACCCGTATCTGCTGGTTAGATATACCTGTATCTGCTGGTTAGATATAGCCGTATCTGCTGGTTAGATATACCTGTATCTGCTGGTTAGATATACCTGTATCTGTCTGGTTAGATATACCTGTATCTGCCTGGTTAGATATACCCGTATCTGCTGGTTAGATATACCCGTATCTGCTGGTTAGATATACCTGTATCTGCTCTATTAAATAACCAAAAATATGTTTTCATTTCACTAAATTACAGATAAAGCCACCAAAATATTCAGCTCCAGCCCCATAGAGATCTTAATCCGGACCTGTGTCTGTACATGTGTCTGTCTGTGTGTGTGTAAGTATGTATATCATGTATCTAGTTGTCTGTGTGTGTATGTGTCTTGTTTATGTCTGTGTTTGTATGTGTGTATCCGTCTGTGTGTTTCTTGGTATGTGTGTGTGTGTATATATGTGTCTGTGGGTGTATATATGCGTCTTTCTGTTTGTCTAGGTGTCTGTCTGTCTATCTGTGTTTGTGTGTGTGTCTGTCTGTATGTGTGTGTATGTGATTGTGTATGACACCCCTTAGTAGGGAAATCCTGAGCTCTTTCCAGGAATTAAGACTGAATCCAATTTATTAAATGATGGCTGAAGCCGGGACGTTCGAGGCTACTCATTAAAATATAATGGTCAATGACATCAAAAGTCTGTGCGGAATGTATGGAAATGGCTGTGGCGTGTTAACATCACTCATGTCCCTATGAATATGAATGTGAATTCCAGGAGTAATTGCAGAATGTTTGAAATGAAAGCTCGGCCGTGCTTCCTAAAGATTTCTTTCATGATTAATTAGCTGATTTCACTGTGGGAGCATTTTTCCTGTACCTCCCAAAAGCAAAAAGAAATCGCTCATTTAGCAGCTCTTATTGCAGATCTATTTCTATTCTCATCTTGATGTATCTCGGCTGATACGTACGGACGGATTCTTTATGCCAGGTTTCCCCTTTTTGTATGTAGTTAACAGAGGCTGCCACGGAAAGGACAAAAGGTTGTGGTGACCTAATGTAACGCAGCGATTCCTGCCGGCCGCTCTGCTGAGAGCTCGGTATGATGAGGCCGGGGTCACATCAACACATGCTTTATGTAACGCAGTGATTCCTGCCGGCAGCTCTGCTGAGAGCTCTGTGTGACGAGGCTGGGGTCACATCAACACTAGGGATGAGCTGTTCAGTTCGATGTGTTCGGAGTTCAATTCGAACACCGCCAGTTCGTATGTTCGCAAACTTCGAACATTTCTGCGTGTTCGCCGCATGTTCACCCACGATGCACCACAATGGACCACAATGCACTTTTCCACTGGCCTGAAGCTTGTAATTGGCTACAGCCTGCACCTGACCACAGTTTAGGTGCAAGACAGGTGCAAGACTATGCCAATCACGGCTCAGAGTCCTAGAGCTAGGTCCCGCAGCACACTATATAAGGCTTCACACAGCCCCAACCCTGCACTCTTCCACAATACCACAAAAGGGTTACGGTGTGGAGGCACTTGCTGCCACCAAAGGCACAATATTTGGGTGCACTGACACTGACGCCTTTATTACCAGATTTATATCATTTTAATATTGGACCGCAGGGTCCAACCCTGCACTCTTCCACAATACCACAGAGGGGTTACGGTGTGACGGCATTGGTGCTGACACCAAAGGCCCAATTTTAAAGCACCTATTGTTACTTTCATCCAAAGCCTGCATAAGTTTCACAATAATTTAGTCAAAAAATCACTAAACTTGTTCTGGGTGTCCTATAAGGTCTCCTCTTTTCATACAGGCTGCTGCCCCAAGCAGTTGTTTATGATTAGATTAAAGGAAAACAGTTTACCTTCATTTGAAACGTCATTTTTTGGTTTTTACATATTTCTATACATCCTAGAAATCCGCCACTTCACGGGCAGGTTATGGGGACTTCCTAGGCACGATATTTGAAGGAATTTTTCGATTTTATTTTTAACCCTTATTTCATGGAAAACTCACTGTTCCTTTAAAAATGTTTTTTTAAAAACTTTTTTTCCTTGTTTCCTGTCCCCCAGGGCACTACCCGGACCCCCATACACCTTTTATGGCAAATATGTAGCATATATGCCCTCTTGGAGGGCACTCTAAAAACCGAACTTTCGAGTCCCATTGACTTGCATTGAGTTCGGCTCAATGGATTCCATCGAGCGGATGCTCGCGGCTGCGCTTGATGCCGCCGCGAGCATCCCGGGGCGTAGCGCGAGCTACAAATGCAGGCAGCATTTTTTTCGCCTGCATTATAATCCCCCATTAAAAAGGGGGCCGTAAGGGCACTACCTGGAACCCCATACACCTTTTATGGCAAATATCTTGCATATATGCCCTCTTGGAGGGCACTCAAAAAATCGAACTTTTGAGTCCCATTTCTGTCGGCAGGAATCACCGGCAGAGCTGCCCGCAGGAATCACCGTGTTACATAAAGCATGTGTTGATGTGACCCCGGCCTCGTCACACAGAGCTCTCAGCAGAGCTGCCGGTAGGAATCACGAGTTACATAAAGCATGTGTTGATGTGACCTCGGCCTCGTCATACAGAGCTCTCAGCAGAGCTGCCGGCAGGAATCACCGCGTTACATAATGCCAGGTTTCCCTTTTTTATATGCAGTTAACAGAGGCTGCCACGGAAAGGACAAAAGGTCGTGGTGACTTAATGTAATGCAGCGATTCCTGCCGGCAGCTCTGCTGAGAGCTCTGTGTGACGAGGCCGGGGTCACATCAACACATGCTTTATGTAATGCAGCGATCCTTGCCGGAAGCTCTGCTGAGAGCTCTGTATGATGAGGCCAGGGTCACAGCAACACATACTTTATGTAACGTAGCTATTCCTGCCGGCAGCTTTGCTGAGAGCTCTGTATGGAGAGGCCGGGGTCACATCAACACATGCTTTATGTAACACAATGTTTCCTGCCAACAGCTCTGCTGAGAGCTCTGTATGACAAGGCATACACACATGTGTTCGCACAATACATTCTCATTTTCCCAAATCCAACTCTTTCTCACACTTATCTAGGGGATTGAGGAAAAATAAAGTCTCGGAGTCTAAGACCTTGGTCTTTTTTCCAGACTGAATGGTCAACAATCGGCCTTTGACAACATCCCACCTTGAGACGCAAAATCCTTGGGATCCTCAAATATCAAGCAAATGAGATAACATGAGTTCCAAAGATTGGAACTCTTTCTGAACAAGCTGTCTCTGTGCGCTAGTTACATATTACCTGTGACCTTTGACCTTGGTACAAAATGTCCATGATTCATTCAGTCATTGTGAATTTGGTGACTGTCAGGTTCTCTTTAGGAACAATGATGATGATGAAAATGATGGTGACACAGCTTAGCAAAAATAAAAAAATATGTTGTTCCCTCTAAACCTGTCCCCAAACTCTTATACCGATTCATGCATTTTTCATACATCAATTACAGCTGCAACCAAAACAAGAAAAACATGTTAATATCAGAAGAAGAAACACAGATAATAAACATTAAAAATGTCTGACTCATTTCATTAGAGAAAAACATATATACGCAGCTCTGGCTCAAAAAGAAAAATAGCCAAAGTGCATCCTCCACCCATTATAATATCAAAATATTGCTATATAACTATTCTTATTTGGTGATTATGCAACAAAACATTCCTAATAAAATGAAAAAATAAGGCATCTGATAATTTTACCAAATAAAACTTTCTCTGCAATCATTTACACCTGATCCATGTTAAGAGTTGTGGTCTTATAACTGTAACATTAAATTAAAACTATTTATTTATGGGACTGTTTTAACCAACTGGTTAATTTTAATATTATTATTATATTCCATTTAACACTAGATATGTCATAAGACATCAAAGGTCTTTATATTAAAAATCACTGTATCCTCTATAATTTCCTGATTGAATGTGACCTCCAGTACCCTAAATGTCAGGGCTTTGACTTACTCCTGGAAAATAAGAATTGTGACCACACAACAAGAATATACAATACAACATAATAAGATCTACAAAAGTAATCATCAATTAAAACAAACATTCAGTACGAAAACAGCACAATGATGATTCATCAGAACATAAAATACAATGGTTTGTTTTTGTTTCTTCTTTCTTATTGGTTTAATATTAAATACTACTTTCTTGTCAAAATATTTATTACTGACATCTGATAACTGTGATTGAACTTTATTTCGTAAAGATGATATGTTTTTGAGCTAATTTTCTTCAAATTCCGTAGCCATATCATTTAATTCCAAATCAATGATCTCTTTAATCAACCATGAGCTTTGTTGGTGATCAATCCTTTTTGATTATTGGATAATCTTTCAATATGACATGATGGAAGATGTGACGTAAAATTTGATGTAAATCACGATATAAAATATGGAACAGCTGTATAGGTTGGTAAAACTTGAATCTTGATAGTATAATCTTTTTTTCGCTAGCATTCGTTTATTGAACCATAATCTTTGCTCCCCAGGAGCGATAGTATACAGTACACGATTCTGTAAAAAAAGTATATTGATATCCTGTAAAAGGAAAATGAACATCAGGGGTTAACAGATATACTATCACATTCTTCTTTGTTTTCATTTCGTAAGAAAGAGGGGGACTAGGGGGAAGGGGGCTGTGGAAAAAAGGGGGGCCTGTCTGGACAGTAGCTTGTCTGTAATCCACATTCTTAAGTTTCAAGAGGATATTGCGAGCAAGCATTTAAATCTGAGCTAAAGGGGGCATGCCAACTAAGGGAAGCTTTCATATGTACTTTAGATACAAGGAATTAAAAAGATAATTATTTTACACATAAAGCATGTGTTGATGTGACCCATGCCTCGTCATACAGAGCTCTCAGCAGAGCTGCCAGCAGGAATCACTGCGTTACATAAATCATGTGTTGATGTGACCCCGGCCTTGTCACACAGAGCTTTCAACAGAGCTGCCATCAGGAATCACTGCGGTACATAACGGGTTACAGCGTTATCTCACAAAGGTTAGCTATTCCTCTGTCACCTTTGAGACACACTGTAAATGCAGAGGGTTTAGTGCTGTGGCTGTTCTCCCTAGAAGTTGCCTTCCAGCCAAGATGACTCTAAGGGCTTCTCTGCACAATGTTCAATGATGTAACAAAGAACCCACTAGTGACGGATAAAGACTGAAAGAAATCACTGGAACTGGATAGCATCTCTTTGCATGCGTTAACTACACAGGAACCGTTGACCAGGCCTGATGTCCATGACATGACAAAACGAAGAAAGGCACTGGTTCCAAAAAAATTGCGGCGCACCTGAAGTTTGAAAGAGGCCACCGTGACCCTTCACAGCTCTACCAGGAGAATGTTTTCTAAATAGATGACGCTAAGGATAAGGTGTTTGTGAACAACATGCAGTGTTATGTATTGTGCAAAAGGGCACCACATACCAACACAGAAACACCATCCCATTGGGTAACTACGGTGGAGGGAGCACCATGATTTGGGGCGGCATTGCTGCTTTGTGGTCTGGACCACTCGCCATCATCGAGGGTGAAATGAATTCCCAGGTTTATCCCGATATTCTACAGAATAATATTGAGTGCTGTGTGCCTGCTGGCCCTCAGGAGACTCTGGGTGATGCAGCAGGACAATGATCCTAAAAATAGCAGTAAATCCACTGCAGAATGGCTTCACAAACAGAAAATCCTCCTTTAGGATCAGCCCGGTCAGAGTTTAGAGTATAACCTCATAATGCTGTGGAATGACCTCAGAGAGCGGCTTACAGCAGACATCCTAAAGATATGGATGAGCTAAATCCAATTTGTAAAGAAAAACCTCCAAAATCCCTCCTGAACGCTGTGCTGGTCTGATCTGCAGCCCCCGGAAACATTCGGCTGAGGTTATTGCTGCCAAAGGAGGGTCCACTAGCTATTAAATTTAAGGGTTCACTTACTCTTTCCCCAGCTCTGTGACTATTTAATGGGCTAAGTTCAATGAAGACATGAGTATAATTGTTTGTATTTGTCAGTATAAGCACACTGTGTGTGTCTGTACGTGTGAGTGTGATGAAGAGGAGACGACATTTTATCACCAATTCATGCTGAAAACCAACTCTTTCCAAAGGGTTCAAATACAAATTTTTGCCCTTTTACACTGACTTTCACCACATATAAGTAGTTAAGACATTAATTTTCCAGACAAATAAAAAATGCAGGTCAGTTTGATTGTAAACGTAAAAGTCTCTGGTGCGACACGAAGCGCCTGATGTTACATAGCGTTCCGCTCAGGACTCGACGCTGTCACAACTTACTTTTAATGACATGAAACATGGATCTCTGACTCTTTCCTCTCCCTCCTCGTCACCATTCATGTTGTCAAGAGAAATCTCGACATCAGCATGCGGAGGATAATGTCAGTGTTCTATTGTTACCATTCTGGTTCGGGCAATTAGTAGTGAATGAGAATACATTTGTGGCAATCTGCGATTCAGGCACTTTCGCTGCAGTCAGGGAGTAATGAAGCACAATCAGTAGCTTTCATTCCATATGTACGCTCTGACCCTAGTTATGATGAGAACTCGCAGCTATTTCATCTTTAAATAAAAAGAATGTCTGGAAGCAATTATGGTGGTGTGTTAATTTGGTATTCCTTTTTATCTTTTCTTCTGTAAAAAAGAGACTGCTAACGAAATTCTTGTTTTCTAACTACTTCCAGCTCTTTCTTCTTCGTCCTCAGCAATAAACTTCTCTGTTTTCCTCTTGTGTCGCTCTGAAAGTAGCTGTGAATAGAGGGCTGAGAATTCCTCCAGCCTCTTACAGCTTCAATACGTGTCATTGTCTTTCCATTGTCATGCTGGAATGTTTCTCTGTGTCACCGTGTGTCAGGAAAATAAGTGGTGCTGACAGAGAATGAATGGCGCACGATGACACAAACCGCGTGGAATGAGACGCCGGCATCACAATAACGCAGGAATATTCACATTATCCAGGGACTTCACGGCAAGAGGGATTGACTAAGCAATGTGCAGCACCTTCTGCCTTTTCATGCTCATATTATAATTAATGCACTATATAAATAATGATAATTACAATGCGTCACCGGCCAAAGCTCTCTGTGAGAAGTGTCAGCTCAGACGCTGAGGATAACATGCTGCTCTCACTGCCGAGAGGTCCATGGTCTTATAAAATGTATTAATAATATTTAAAATTGACAAGATTCAAATGGTTAAGTAGAATTAAAATGAAATCATTGACGTTCACTATAGGGGTTATTCAGAGAGAGCCTATCTGGCCCTGAACACTGAGTTCCCCGTATGGTGACATTTCATGGCTATTCGGCTATTCAGAAAGCTAGCGATTTGCCAAATATTGATGAATTGCCAGTGAAATACGGTGCCTGTTCGGCAGCAGTGAAATACGGTTCCTGTACGACGGCAGTGAAATATGGTGCTGTTCGGCGGCAGTGATATACAGTGCCTGTTCGATGGCAGTGAAATACGATGCTGTTCAGCAACAGTGAAATACGGTGTCTGTTCGGCGGCAGTGAAATACGGTGTCTGTTTGGCGGCAGTGAAATCCCCCATAGAGAAGCAATGGTTAATCTATTCACATTGAACAGCAGAGAAATGTCGGCGAAATGCCCTGATGTTCAGTGGTTTCATTCGGCAGGTTTATTCAGGCGAATCCCATAGGCTTCAATGTTAAAAATATTTCCGTTTTTATACAATATCTAATAAACCGTTTATTATTTTAATCTGCAGCAATAAGTCTCTTTATTTCTAGATTATTTTTTTAGGATCTTCTAAGCATTTTTCGGGATTTTTTTCGGCAAATATTTTTTCCCATTTTTTTTCCATTTTTCTGTAATAGACCTTTTTATTATCATTCATAGAATCGGCGTGGTATTGCAGCGATTTCTGCGGGTTTTCCCTGCACTCCGGGGACCTTGCGGGGAATACTGAATACACCGCAGGGTGAGGAACTTTGATTCCCCGAAGTGCAGGGAATTGCAGGGAAAGAGAGAGCACCGAAATGTTGGCGACATTTCAGTGCTCTCTGAATAACCCCCTAAATCTCTCCCTTCACAATATGTTGTTAACCATAGGCTGCGCAGACAGGACTGGGATGAATTGACCTTGTATGTCCTTTTAGGCTCCAGCTAAACTTTTTGGGGTGTTTCTCATTTTATTTTGTAATCCAGACCATAAAATCCCCTGTGTAATAATTTACAGTAAATAATAAATGTCCTATGTGTGTATGTCCAAATTAATGTGCGGTTCACAAGACGAGCTGTCACTGTTTTCTGTACCCATCACTTGCGTGTAAGCTCTGTCAGCGTCTGTAGAACGACGCTGAGCGCAGGATGGTTTGCAAACACAGAAAGAAACATCCTGACAGTAAAAACAATCCCAAACCATCAGAGTTATCCAAAGAGCTCCGAATTGCTTGAGAAAGGTAACCGAACGCTGAAGATCAGTGTTCGGTTACCTTTCCTGGCCATTCGGCTATCCAGAGAGCAGGCAATTCGCCAAATCCTGGCGAATTGCCTGCACATACGGTGCCTGTTCGGTGCCTGTTCGAGGGCAGTGAAATCCCCATAGAGAAGCAATGCTTCGTCTATTCAGAGAACACAAACCAGCAGTGAAAGGTTCCCCTAATGTCCTGCCATTCGGTGGTTTAATTCGGCAGGTTTATTCAGGAGAATCCCATAGGCTTCAATGTTAAAAATATTCCCGTTTTAATTCAATATCTAATAAACCGTTCATTATAAAATTCTGCAGCAAAGAGTCTCTTTATTTATAGATTTTTTAGGATATTTTAAGCATTTTTCTGATTTTTTTTTATTAGTCCGATTTTGTTTCTTCTTTTTTTTTAAGTTTACTTCTTTTTTCTGTAACAGCCTTTTTATTATCATTCATTGGATTTTATATGTAAATTTCAGACATTTTCGCTCAGTAGTTTCTTTGCAAACAGCGTTTCATTTTCACACATTCACACAAACTGTTTTGCTAATTTATTCACCTCCCTCCTCTGCGTCTCAGCTGCTTCGGCTGCTTCGGCTGTGTTCGGCTCCTGCTCGGGCTTTTTACGTGGTTTTCGGCAGGTTAATCCAGATGTTTTTGGGGGTTTTCGGCGTGCATTCGCTGGGTTTTGCGGTTAGTTTTCGTCGGGTTTGCGGCAGCCTTTCCCTGCAATTTGGGGGCCCTGTGGTGCTTGCTGAATACACCGCAGGGTCACCGAAATGGGATCGGCAAAAGGAACCGAATTGAAGAGAACGAAAAGTCACCGAACGTGCAATGACTTTTCGAATCTCTTTGGATAACCCTGCATGTCTTTATGATGTTATTTTTTAGCCCAATTAACCTGATATTGAAAGTAGGAGAGAGACCCCTGCTCAAGAGCTTACAATCTAAAGCTTTATTTACACTTGCCGTGGGCCATCGGGGGGATCCGCCGCTATTTCTGATTAAAATAAAAAATCTCAGCGTTGCAAGTGGGATTCACTAAAACCCCTGCGTGGACTCACAGACTCCCCTGGGCCTCGTCTCTCCCTGGAGGTGCGTGGGGTTGCAGCATTTTTAGTTTTCTGCTGATTTGGTTGTATCATTGAAAGCCGCCTGCGTCCTCCATGGATTTTCGATTCAGATGTAAATAATTTTTTTTACTTTCACCATTTGCCACCGCAGCTTCAGAAAATCTCTGCCAAAAATAAACCCGCGGCGCGCTCTGCTCTTACAATAAAATAAATGGCATGGAGCGACGATCCGGTGACATCAGACTTTATCTTATACAAAGTATTCACACATATAAACAAACAGCACTGCTTTACGCAGATGTAAAAATGATTCCTCCTGATAAAAACATCGGACATTTATTTCACGCCGGGAGGTGCCTGTCACAAATCACAGGGTGGCAGCTTTCAGAGTGACCCGCTCCAGGGAGGGCTGCCACTCCTTTAAAGTGTAATTATTGCGCACTATATTTACATTATTATAATAATTTTCTTGCAGCACACTATGCTGCCCCGCGGCACGCAGACACTTTCCGACCAGCGCATACACTTAAGATGACATGTTCCTGCGCTCCGAGACAAAAGTAGAGATTCCCAGCGCGATGCGGAGATGAATGACTAGAAAATCTGCCCATCAACACCTATTGTTGGAAACGACCCGGGAAAATCTATGAAGTGACCTGGACGCATTGTATTTAATACGTCAAGAAGCACAAAGACGTGTGGGAAGTGCTGCGAGAAGAAAAAAAATAAAATTACCAACGTGAGGCCTGAAACCTGAACGGCAGCAAAGAATTAATGAAAAAACCAAGAAACCCACCATCGATGGGAAGAGAGGAAGTGTGGATACTGGCTGTGATACAACATCTCGTAATAAAACTCCAGCACAGACCGTGTGCTCACACAAATACATGCATTTATTCATACACCCGCCTCACCTCTTTAGGTCTGTACCTACCCACTCGGGAGGCCCTTTATTTGATAAAAAGCATGAAAACTCAAGCCAGGCTCTGTGTGCTCCTAACATCTCTCTCTCTTTTCATTTCCTTTTTTACGTTTAGCTGTTACTATTGTTATTATTACTATTGTTATTATTACTATTGTTGTTTTTAATAGTTTTATTATTGTTATTGTTATTTTTGTTATTAATACTATTGTTATTGTTATTACTTTTGTTGTTATTCTTATTTTCAAATATTGTTATTATTGTTATTATTACTATTTTTATTACTGTTGTTATTATTATTATGTTGCCATTATTGTTATTATTACTTTTGTTATTGTTAATAATGTTGTTATTATTGTTATTTTCAATATTGTTATTATTTAACAAATTGTTTTTAATGAACTGAAAATAAAGTTGAAGAAACATACTGTACATGTTTTACAAGAAACTTAGTAGCAAAATAACTCCTGCATCATCCTAAAAAACTCTTGGACACCAGGCTTCCTCAAAGTCTTATTTTAACCCCTTTGCTGTTGAGCTAAAGCATCGAAGGACCCGTCATTTTTCGGAGTGTATGAATTCTGCAGTGTGTTGCATTTTAGATGATGCAGTGTGTAATTATGCACTGTGTCATCTCGTCCACATTTGCTCCCAGTGTGCGAAATGAGAGGTGAGTTATTGCAGCAGCATTGTTTGCTTTATTTCCTAAAAGTGGAAAATGTCACTAATTGAGAGCAGAAAACAAGAAGAAATTACTTTGTTTCATTCATTATTTATATTTAACGTTCACATAGTCTGGGTTGGTATTTTTAGATAGGCTAAACAGTGGCCGTTCCAGTGGTTAAACATTAAGGATCCTATTACAATCTTCGCACAAACGTTTGCGCCGGCGCAAAAACGCATTAACGTTAGGGGTAAGACCCTTTGCGATGAATGTCGTATTACAATGTCAGCGCAACAAACGCACGTATACGTCTACCGCGGGTGAACCTGCACGAACGCTGCGCGAGCTTAGTGTACTGCGCGCCTCCTATACTTAACATTGTGAGCGCAAATGCGTTTGTGCGCTGGTACGTGGATGGTATTACAATCTATGCACAGTTTGTAACGCACAGCCTTTGCGCGCATAATTTTAGTAACTCCTAAAAGCTGGTGTTAATGGAAAATTCTATCAACCTGCCGAACCCAAATACACCAGTCCAAAAAAAATACGCAGCAAGTAAAGTTACACATTCTACACATACCCAAACAATAAAATGGAGAAGTTGCGTGCGCGTTTATTATTGATGCAGCATACATGCTCAGATTGACTTTGACAGGCGAAAAAACTTAACGTAAGACAATTGTGGTTCTTAATTCTGATTGGCTGAATCGCGTGAAAAAAAACAGTCCGCAGCGTTGCTGCGCGCGCATTTGTGCGTATCTGTTTAACGCGTGTTATTGCTCGACGGATGAAAAAATGCGCGAGGATTGTAATTCCAGCGTTGACTTACGCACGTTAACGTTTAACGCTTCGCGCAAAAATTCACACGTTTCGAGAGCGTTTTAACGCAAAGATTGTACTAGGGTCCATAGGGTGATATGCCTTACCGGTCAGGAGATAGATGTCATGTTCCTAGCAATGCACAGGATCCAGGGCAGTCCCATAATGAGCTCAGGCTTCCAGGAGGCCAGCTCACTGTGGTAGATTGTGGTAGACTGGTGGGATCGCTGGCATTTTGGCCTGTCGCGTATGGAGTCAAGCCAATAAGACCACGGCTTTCTTGTAACAGACACAGGAATAAGGAGCTGCTCATGGATAATGGATTGAGCCAGAGATGGAGCCCAGCTCTGGAGAGTGCTGCAGGACGCAGAGCACAGGGTTATTGATAGAGTGCTGCAGGACGCAGAGCACAGGGTTATTGATAGAGTGCTGCAGGACGCAGAGCACAGGGTTATTGATAGAGTGCTGCAGGACGCAGAGCACAGGGTTATTGACAGAGTGCTGCAGGACGCAGAGCACAGGGTTATTGATAGAGTGCCGCAGGACGCAGAGCACAGGGTTATTGATAGAGTGCTGCAGGACGCAGAGCACAGGGTTATTGATAGAGTGCTGCAGGACGCAGAGCACAGGTTATTGATAGAGTGCTGCAGGACGCAGAGCACAGGGTTATTGATAGAGTGCTGCAGGATGCAGAGCACAGGGTTATTGATAGAGTGCTGCAGGACGCAGAGCACATGGTTATTGATAGAGTGCTGCAGGACGCAGAGCACAGGGTTATTGACAGAGTGCTGCAGGACGCAGAGCACAGGGTTATTGATAGAGTGCCGCAGGACGCAGAGCACAGGGTTATTGATAGAGTGCTGCAGGACGCAGAGCACAGGGTTATTGATAGAGTGCTGCAGGACGCAGAGCACAGGGTTATTGATAGAGTGCTGCAGGACGCAGAGCACAGGGTTATTGATAGAGTGCCGCAGGACGCAGAGCACAGGCTTATTGACAGAGTGCTGCAGGACACAGAGCACAGGGTTATTGATAGAGTGCTGCAGGACACAGAGCACAGGGTATTGATAGAGTGCTGCAGGACGCAGAGCACATGGTTATTGATAGAGTGCTGCAGGACGCAGAGCACATGGTTATTGATAGAGTGCTGCAGGACGCAGAGCACAGGGTTATTGATAGAGTGCTGCAGGACGCAGAGCACAGGGTTATTGATAGAGTGCTGCAAGACGCAGAGCACAGGGTTATTTGATAGAGTGCTGCAAGAAGCAGAGCACAGGGTTATTGATAGAGTGCTGCAGGACGCAGAGCACAGGGTTATTGATAGAGTGCTGCAGGACGCAGAGCACAGGGTTATTGATAGAGTGCTGCAGGACGCAGAGCACAGGTTTATTGATAGAGTGCTGCAGGACGCAGAGCACAGGGTTATTGATAGAGTGCTGCAGGACGCAGAGCACAGGGTTATTGATAGAGTGCTGCAGGACGCAGAGCACAGGGTTATTGATAGAGTGCTGCAGGACGCAGAGCACAGGGTTATTGATAGAGTGCTGCAGGACACAGAGCACAGGGTTATTGATAGAGTGCTGCAGGACGCAGAGCACATGGTTATTGATACAGTGCTGCAGGACGCAGAGCACAGGGTATTGATAGAGTGCTGCAGGACGCAGAGCACAGGGTTATTGATAGAGTGCTGCAGGACGCAGAGCACAGGGTTATTGATAGAGTGCTGCAGGACGCAGAGCACAGGTTTATTGATAGAGTGCTGCAGGACGCAGAGCACAGGGTTATTGATAGAGTGCTGCAGGACGCAGAGCACAGGTTATTGATAGAGTGCTGCAGGACGCAGAGCACAGGGTTATTGATAGAGTGCTGCAGGACGCAGAGCACAGGGTTATTGATAGAGTGCTGCAGGACGCAGAGCACAGGGTTATTTGATAGAGTGCTGCAAGAAGCAGAGCACAGGTTTATTGATAGAGTGCTGCAGGACGCAGAGCACATGGTTATTGATAGAGTGCTGCAGGACGCAGAGCACAGGGTTATTGATAGAGTGCTGCAGGACGCAGAGCACAGGGTTATTGATAGAGTGCTGCAGGACGCAGAGCACAGGGTTATTGATAGAGTGCTGCAGGACGCAGAGCACAGGGTTCTCCGGGTGAGACCATTTGTAATGCTCATGTATAGTTCATTTTGTGCGGAGTTCTTACACAATTGCTCTTGTCAGCAGACTTGGCGCCGCTGTCTGTCATTATTCATTAGAGAGCATGAAGTGACGCAGGGCAGAGCGCGTCGCCGCGCAGCAGCTAACGCAGATGGATTTCAATTCATTTTGGGAGCAGTCACACTCGATGACATATCCAGCGACTCCTTCAGCAGCTCGTCTGATAGTGTCCCCCGCGCTATCCATTTTTTTGAAAGATGAAAGCGAGCTGCGTATCTCGTGCGCTCAGCGAGGCGGAGCGGGGATTGGAAATTAGCAAAAAGATAATAAAAAATGGGGAAAGGAGACGTTTTCCTGATTAAGAGTTTGCTGTTGGAGGTGGCGAAGCAGCCAGTGTCTCGGCGCGTCCGCTCATTAGACATGCCTTGTGGCTCCGTGCGATTTCACTCTCAGCCTCCACGTACCCGAGACGCGCTGGGACAAGTGACTGCAGTAATTAATTAATTGCTTGAAGAATAAAAATATTGTTTGCTTTCTAGGCGTGAAATAAGGAACATATTTGTACAAGCTATAGATTACTTATCTCAAGGAAACTAATGACCGGGATCCGTCAGGTTAATGCGGTAATTGGGAAGCTCGCACATCTCTCACGCCGCACACATCATGTCTGATCCAGACGCAACATTTGGCGTATTTATGTGTAAATGAGCTCGTGTATCTGTGTGTGTTACTATCATTAGACCAACCACACAGGGACAAGGAATTAGATGCAGATAAATGCAGATACAGGGGCGGACTGACCATTAGGACAATAGGGCACTGCCTGAGGGCCCGGAACTAGGAGGGGACCCTGTAAGCATCCCCCTAGCAGGGTTACTCAGAGAGAGCCAAACGGGCCCCGAAATTGCACCGAACAGTGAGTTTCCCCGTACGGTGAAATTTCGTGGCTCTGAAATTGTGTCCTGATGTTCAGTGGTTTCATTTGTCAGGTTTAATCAGGCGAATCCCATAGGTTTCAATGAGGATGCTGTGGGTGAGGATGCTGCGAGCGAGGATGCTGCGAATGCGGATGCTGCGGGTGAGGATGCTGTGAGTGAGGAGGCTGCGGGTGAGGAGGCTGCGGGTGAGGATGCTGCGGATGAGGATGCTGCGGGTGAGGATGCTACGGGTGAGGATGTTGCGGGTGAGGATGCTACGGGTGAGGATGTTGCGGGTGAGAATGCTATGGGTGAGGATGCTGTGGGTGAGGATGCTGCGGATGAGGATGCTACGGGTGAGGATGTTGCGGGTGAGGATGCTACAGGTGAGGATGTTGCGGGTGAGAATGCTACGGGTGAGGATGCTGTGGGTGAGGATGCTGCGGATGAGGATGCTGCAGGTTGGGAGGCTGTGGGTGAGGATGCTGTGAGTAAGGAGTCTGCGGGTGAGGATGCTGCGAGCGAGGATGCTGCGAATGTGGATGCTGCGGGTGAGGATGCTGTGAATGAGGAGGCTGCGGGTGAGGAGGCTGCGGGTGAGGATGCTGCGGATGAGGATGCTGCAGGTTGGGAGGCTGTGGGTGAGGATGCTGTGAGTAAGGAGTCTGCGGGTGAGGATGCTGCGAGCGAGGATGCTGCGAATGTGGATGCTGCGGGTGAGGATGCTGTGAATGAGGAGGCTGCGGGTGAGGAGGCTGCGGGTGAGGATGCTGCGGGTGAGGATGCTGCGGATGAGGATGCTGCAGGTTGGGAGGCTGTGGGTGAGGATGCTGTGAGTGAGGAGTCTGCGGGTGAGGATGCTGCGAGCGAGGATGCTGCGAATGTGGATGCTGCGGGTGAGGATGCTGTGAATGAGGAGGCTGCGGGTGAGGATGCTGCGGGTGAGGATGCTGCGAGCGAGGATGCTGCGAATGCGGATGCTGTGGGTGAGGATGCTGTGAGTGAGGAGTCTGCGGGTGAGGATGCTGCGAGCGAGGATGCTGCGAATGAGGAGGCTGCGGGTGAGGATGCTGCGGGTGAGGATGCTGCGAGCGAGGATGCTGCGAATGCAGATGCTGCGGGTGAGGATGCTGTGAGTGAGGAGTCTGCGGGTGAGGATGCTGCGAGCGAGGATGCTGCGAATGTGGATGCTGCGGGTGAGGATGCTGCGAGCGAGGATGCTGCGAATGCGGATGCTGCGGGTGAGGATGCTGTGAGTGAGGAGGCTGTGGGTGAGGATGCTACGGGTGAGGATGCTGCAGGTGAGGATGCTGCGGGTGAAGATACTGTGAGTGAGGAGGCTGCGGGTGAGGATGCTTCGGGTGAGGATGCTGCGAGCGAGGATGCTGCGAATGCGGATGCTGCGGGTGAGGATGCTGTGAGTCAGGAGGCTGCGGGTGAGGATGCTACGGGTGAGGATGCTGCGGGTGAAGATACTGTGAGTGAGGAGGCTGCGGGTGAGGATGTTACGGGTGAGGATGCTGCGAGCGAGGATGCTGCGAATGTGGATGCTGTGGGTGAGGATGCTGTGAATGAGGATGCTGCAGGTTGGGAGGCTGTGGGTGAGGATGCTGCGGGTGAGGATGCTGCGAGCGAGGATGCTGCGAATGTGGATGCTGCGGGTGAGGATGCTGTGAATGAGGAGGCTGCGGGTGAGGATGCTGCGGGTGAGGATGCTGTGAGCGAGGATGCTGCGAATGCGGATGCTGCGGGTGAGGATGCTGTGAATGAGGAGGCTGCGGGTGAGGATGCTGCGAGCGAGGATGCTGCGAATGTGGATGCTGCGGTGAGGATGCTGTGAATGAGGAGGCTGCGGGTGAGGATGCTGCGGGTGAGGATGCTGTGAGCGAGGATGCTGCGAATGCGGATGCTGCGGGTGAGGATGCTGTGAATGAGGAGGCTGCGGGTGAGGATGCTGCGAGCGAGGATGCTGCGAATGTGGATGCTGCGGGTGAGGATGCTGTGAATGAGGAGGCTGCGGGTGAGGATGCTGCGGGTGAGGATGCTGTGAGCGAGGATGCTGCGAATGCGGATGCTGCGGGTGAGGATGCTGTGAATGAGGAGGCTGCGGGTGAGGATGCTGCGAGCGAGGATGCTGCGAATGTGGATGCTGCGGGTGAGGATGCTGTGAATGAGGAGGCTGCGGGTGAGGATGCTGCGGGTGAGGATGCTGCGAGCGAGGATGCTGCGAATGCGGATGCTGCGGGTGAGGATGCTGTGAGTGAGGAGTCTGCGGGTGAGGATGCTGCGAGCGAGGATGCTGCGAATGTGGATGCTGCGGGTGAGGATGCTGCGAGCGAGGATGCTGCGAATGCGGATGCTGCGGGTGAGGATGCTGTGAGTGAGGAGGCTGTGGGTGAGGATGCTATGGGTGAGGATGCTGCAGGTGAGGATGCTGCGGGTGAAGATACTGTGAGTGAGGAGGCTGCGGGTGAGGATGCTACGGGTGAGGATGCTGCGAGCGAGGATGCTGCGAATGCGGATGCTGCGGGTGAGGATGCTGTGAGTGAGGAGGCTGCGGGTGAGGATGCTACGGGTGAGGATGCTGCGAGCGAGGATGCTGCGAATGCGGATGCTGCGGGTGAGGATGCTGTGAGTGAGGAGGCTGCGGGTGAGGATGCTACGGGTGAGGATGCTGCGGGTGAAGATACTGTGAGTGAGGAGGCTGCGGGTGAGGATGCTACGGTGAGGATGCTGTGAGCGAGGATGCTGCGAATGTGGATGCTGCGGGTGAGGATGCTGTGAGTGAGGAGGCTGCGGGTGAGGATGCTGCAGGTGAAGATACTGTGAGTGAGGATGCTGCGGGTGAGGATGTTACGGGTGAGGATGCTGCAGGTGAGGATGCTGAGAATGCGGATGCTGCGGGTGAGGATGCTCCGGGTGAGGATGCTGTGGGTGAGGATGCTGCAGATGAGGATGCTGCGGGTTGGGAGGCTGTGGGTGAGGATGCTGTGAGTGAGGAGTCTGCGGTTGAGGATGCTGCGGGTTGGGAGGCTGTGGGTGTTGATGCTGTGAGTGAGGAGTCTGCGGTTGAGGATGCTGCGGGTTGGGAGGCTGTGGGTGAGGATGCTGTGAGTGAGGAGTCTGCGGTTGAGGATGCTGCGGGTTGGGAGGCTGTGGGTGAGGATGCTGTGAGTGAGGAAGCTGCGGATGCTACGGGTGAGGATGCTGCGAATGCGGATGCTGCGGGTGAGGATGCTGCGGGTGAGGATGCTGCGAATGCGGATGCTGCGTGTGAGGATGCTGCGTGTGAGGATGCTGCGTGTGAGGATCCTTCGGGCTCCTTAGAGTTACCAGGTTTGTATTTTTTCCTCTTTTTGTCAGATTTCGCTTTAATAATTAATCATTCCGTCGCGGCGTCGCTGGGTTTTATTTAATTGTAAGTTTTTATAGATGATTTTGTGCAATTTCTTCACTCAGGTTTAATTACATGTTTTTTCCTATAATTAAAATAAGCGTCACTCAAAGCAAGCGGCGCGTCGGTGTGTCCCATCAGACAATACGCGCTGACAGGGAACACAAACAGCGGCTTCCATTCAGGTGCGCGTGATGTCACTAATTTGCAGTTTGCAGAATCTTACAGGATGAGTTATTTAATGAACATGAGGGGTTTGTAGCAGCTTTTATTAATATTATTTTTACATCCTGCTTTATCGCCTGGCATTAACCCTCTGATGACCAGACCAGTGAGTTCTCATAATGCTGCCATTTTCTGTCTTCATGGTCAGTATGTGTCTGGTACGTGTCGGCATTTGGACGTGAAGTGTATACTATAATGCAGGGCCGGCTCTATATTCAGGCCACATAGGCAGTCACCTAAGGCCTCGCTGAAACAGGGGGCTTGTATGGTGGCGTTTGTGTGGTATTTCAGTGTGCAAACTATACAACACACAAACATAAACCAATCTGCCAGGACAGCGTCTGAGCCTTCATTAATTACAGCTTTTTTAGCTCATTTCTGCATTCTTGCACAATAATACGGCCTCATAGTTGTGCTCTACCCAAGGCCTCGCAAAGTTTAGAGCCGTCTCTGATATAATGTTACTGAGTTTTATGTAATCTTAAAAATAAAAGGTTTTTGTAATGGAATAAATTGATTAAAAGGTCCTCGAGGGGTTAAACCATTAGAAATTAGACAAAAGGGGTTATTCAGAGAAAGGTAAAAATCAGGAGATCTGGCAGGAGAAGAGAACAATCTAGACCAAATAGCCGATATGGAAAGTGATATAAATGGGAGAATTTTTCTGGTTTGGCTATTTTGACCTACAGGGTTATTTAAAGAGAATCGAAAAGTCATTGCACGTTCGGTGACTTTTCGTTCTCTTCAATTCAGTAAGATTTGGCGATCCCATTTCGGCGACCCTGCGGTGTATTCAGCAAGCACCACAGGGCTGTCGTAGTGCAGGGAAAAGCTGCCGAAAACCTGCCAAACACTCACCGCAAAACCCAGGCGAATGCACGCCGAAACCAGCAAAAACATTTGGATTAACCCCGCCGAAGACGCCGGAGAAACCCGAGCAGAAGCCGATCCCACACAGCGCAGCCGCCAGAAAAACCCGACACCGCAGACGAATGGAGTGAAAAAAAAACAGTACGCTTGAATGTTTGAAAAGTGAAACGCTGTTTGCAAAGAAACTACTGAGCGAAAACGTCTGGAATTTACATATAAAATCCAATGAATGATAATAAAAAGGGCTGTTACAGAAAAAACGATTTAAAAAAAATCTGAATTTTTTTATATAAAGAGACTCTTTGCTACAGAATATTATAATGAACGGTTTATTAGATATTGAACTAAAACGGGAATATTTTTAACATTGTAGCCTATGGGATTCGCCTGAATAAAACTGTTGAATGAAACCACCGAATGGCAGGGCAATTCGGCAACTTTTCACTGCTGGATTGTGTTCTCTGAATAAACAAAGCATTGCTTCTCTATGGGGATTTCACTGCCCTCGAACAGGCACCGAACAGGCACCGTATGTTCAGGCAATTCGCCAGGATTTGGTGAACTGCCTGCTCTCTGAATAGCCGAATGGCCAGGAAAGGTAACCGTACCCTGAATTTCTGTGTTCAGTTCCCTTTCGCCAGCAATTCGGATCTCTTTGAATAACCCTGCTAGAATTTTCACTTCTCCAGTCATTCTCCTGAGTTTCCACCTTTCTTTGAATAGACCCTTAACTGCATGATTCACTATGTAGCAATATCAATAAAGCTAAACTCCGCAGCTCACATACTCAGTGAAGCACAGGAAGAGACCTCTGTATTTTATGATGCACAGATCCTGGAACGGGACCCCGAAACCTCAACTGTTTGGATTGGGACGGGCTCATTCTGCTCGGGTTCAGACGGGCTCATTCTGCTCAGGTTCAGGCGGGCTCATTCTGCTCGGGTTCAGACGGGCTCATTCTGCTCAGGTTCAGGCGGGCTCATTCTGCTCGGGTTCAGACGGGCTCATTCTGCTCGGGTTCAGACGGGCTCATTCTGCTCAGGGTTCAGGCGGACTCATTCTGCTCCGGTTCAGGCGGACTCATTCTGCTCCGGTTCAGGCGGGCTCATTCTGCTTGGGTTCAGACGGGCTCATTCTGCTCAGGTTCAGGCGGGCTCAGGTTCAGGCGGGCTCATTCTGCTTGGGTTCAGGCGGACTCATTCTGCTCGGGTTAAGGCGGGCTCATTCTGCTCGGGTTCAGTCAGGCTCATTCTGCTCGGGTTCAGCCGGGCTCATTCTGCTCAGGTTCAGGCGGGCTCAGGTTCAGGCGGGCTCATTCTGCTTGGGTTCAGGTGGGCTCATTCTGCTCGGGTTAAGGCGGGCTCATTCTGCTTGGGTTCAGGCGGGCTCATTCTGCTCGGGTTAAGGCGGGCTCATTCTGCTCGGGTTCAGGCAGGCTCAGTCTGCTCGGGTTCAGACGGGCTAATTCTGCTCGGGTTAAGGCAGGCTCATTCTGTTTGGGTTCAGGCGGGCTCATTCTGTTTGGTTCAGGCGGGCTCATTCTGCTCAGGTTCAGGCGGGCTCATTCTGCTTGGGTTCAGGCGGGCTCATTCTGCTTGGGTTTAGGCGGGCTCATTCTGCTTGGGTTCAGGCGGGCTCATTCTGCTCTGGTTCAGGCAGACTCATTCTGCTCAGGTTAAGGCGGGCTCATTCTGCTCGGGTTCAGGCGGGCTCATTCTGCTTGGGTTCAGGCGAGCTCATTCTGCTCAGATTCAGGTGGGCTCATTCTGCTCAGGTTCAGACGGGCTCATTCTGCTCAGGTTCAGGCGGGCTCATTCTGCTCAGGTTCAGGCGGGCTCATTCTGCTCGGGTTCAGGCGGGCTCATTCTGCTCAGGTTCAGGCGGCTCATTCTGCTCGGGTTCAGGCGTGCTCATTCTGCTCAGGTTCATACGGGCTCATTCTGCTCAGGGGTTTAGGCGGGCTCATTCTCCTCAGGTTCAGGAGGGCTCATTCTGCTCAGGTTCAGGCGGGCTCATTCTGTTCAGGTTCAGACAGGCTCATTCTGCTCAGGTTCAGGCGGGCTCATTCTGCTCGGGTTCAGGCGGGCTCATTCTGCTCAGGTTCAGGCGGGCTCATTCTGCTCTGGTTCAGGCAGGCTCATTCTGCTCAGGTTCAGGCGGACTCATTCTGCTCGGGTTCAGGCGGGCTCATTCCGCTCAGGTTCAGGCGGGTTCATTCTGCTCAGGTTCATACGGGCTCATTCTGCACAGGGGTTCAGGCGGGCTCATTCTCCTCAGGTTCAGGAGGGCTCATTCTGTTCAGGTTCAGACGGGCTCATTCTGCTCAGGTTCAGGCGGGCTCATTCTGTTCAGGTTAAGACGGGCTCATTCTGCTCAGGGTCAGGCGTGCTCATTCTGCTCGGGTTCAGACGGGCTCATTCTGCTCGGGTTCAGGCGGGCTCATTCTGCTCAGCTTTAGGCGGGCTCATTCTGCTCGGGTTCAGATGGGCTCATTCTGCTCAGGTTCAGGCGGGCTCATTCTGCTCGGGTTCAGACGGGCTCATTCAGCTCGGGTTCAGATGGGCTCATTCTGCTCAGGTTCGGGCGGGCTCATTCTGTTTGGGTTCATGCGGGCTCATTCTGCTCGGGTTCAGGCGGGCTCATTCTGCTCGGGTTCAGACGGGCTCATTCTGCTCAGGATCAGGCGGGCTCATTCTGCTCTGGTTCAGATGGGCTCATTCAGCTCGGGTTCAGACGGGCTCATTCTGTTCAGGTCCAGATGGGCTCATTCAGCTCGGGTTCAGACGGGCTCATTCTGCTCAGGTTCAGGCGGGCTCATTCTGTTTGGGTTCATGCGGGCTCATTCTGTTTGGGTTCATGCGGGCTCATTCTGCTCAGGTTCAGGCGGGCTCATTCTGCTCAGGTTAGGACGGGCTCATTCTGCTCAGGTTCAGGCGGGCTCATTCTGCTCAGGTTCAGATGGGCTCATTCTGCTCAGGTTCAGGCGGGCTCATTCTGCTCGGGTTCAGGCGGGCTCATTCTGCTTGGGTTCAGACGGGCTCATTCTGCTCAGGTTCAGGCGGGCTCAGGTTCAGGCGGGCTCATTCTGCTTGGGTTCAGGCGGACTCATTCTGCTCGGGTTAAGGCGGGCTCATTCTGCTCGGGTTCAGTCAGGCTCATTCTGCTCGGGTTCAGCCGGGCTCATTCTGCTCAGGTTCAGGCGGGCTCAGGTTCAGGCGGGCTCATTCTGCTTGGGTTCAGGTGGGCTCATTCTGCTCGGGTTAAGGCGGGCTCATTCTGCTTGGGTTCAGGCGGGCTCATTCTGCTCGGGTTAAGGCGGGCTCATTCTGCTCGGGTTCAGGCAGGCTCATTCTGTTCGGGTTCAGCCGGGCTCATTCTGCTCAGGTTCAGGCGGGCTCAGGTTCAGGCGGGCTCATTCTGCTTGGGTTCAGGTGGGCTCATTCTGCTCGGGTTCAGACGGGCTAATTCTGCTCGGGTTAAGGCAGGCTCATTCTGTTTGGGTTCAGGCGGGCTCATTCTGTTTGGGTTCAGGCGGGCTCATTCTGCTCAGGTTCAGGCGGGCTCATTCTGCTTGGGTTCCGGCGGGCTCATTCTGCTTTGGTTTAGGCGGGCTCATTCTGCTTGGGTTCAGGCGGGCTCATTCTGCTCTGGTTCAGGCAGACTCATTCTGCTCAGGTTCAGGCGGGCTCATTCTGCTCGGGTTCAGGCGGGCTCATTCTGCTTGGGTTCAGGCGAGCTCATTCTGCTCAGATTCAGGTGGGCTCATTCTGCTCAGGTTCAGACGGGCTCATTCTGCTCAGGTTCAGGCGGGCTCATTCTGCTCAGGTTCAGGCGGGCTCATTCTGCTCGGGTTCAGGCGGGCTCATTCTGCTCAGGTTCAGGCGGCTCATTCTGCTCGGGTTCAGGCGTGCTCATTCTGCTCAGGTTCATACGGGCTCATTCTGCTCAGGGGTTTAGGCGGGCTCATTCTCCTCAGGTTCAGGAGGGCTCATTCTGCTCAGGTTCAGGCGGGCTCATTCTGTTCAGGTTCAGACAGGCTCATTCTGCTCAGGTTCAGGCGGGCTCATTCTGCTCGGGTTCAGGCGGGCTCATTCTGCTCAGGTTCAGGCGGGCTCATTCTGCTCAGGTTCAGGCGGGCTCATTCTGCTCTGGTTCAGGCAGGCTCATTCTGCTCAGGTTCAGGCGGACTCATTCTGCTCAGGTTCAGGCGGGCTCATTCCGCTCAGGTTCAGGCGGGTTCATTCTGCTCAGGTTCATACGGGCTCATTCTGCACAGGGGTTCAGGCGGGCTCATTCTCCTCAGGTTCAGGAGGGCTCATTCTGTTCAGGTTCAGACGGGCTCATTCTGCTCAGGTTCAGGCGGGCTCATTCTGTTCAGGTTAAGACGGGCTCATTCTGCTCAGGGTCAGGCGTGCTCATTCTGCTCGGGTTCAGACGGGCTCATTCTGCTCGGGTTCAGGCGGGCTCATTCTGCTCAGCTTTAGGCGGGCTCATTCTGCTCGGGTTCAGATGGGCTCATTCTGCTCAGGTTCAGGCGGGCTCATTCTGCTCGGGTTCAGACGGGCTCATTCAGCTCGGGTTCAGATGGGCTCATTCTGCTCAGGTTCAGGCGGGCTCATTCTGTTTGGGTTCATGCGGGCTCATTCTGCTCGGGTTCAGGCGGGCTCATTCTGCTCGGGTTCAGACGGGCTCATTCTGCTCAGGATCAGGCGGGCTCATTCTGCTCTGGTTCAGATGGGCTCATTCAGCTCGGGTTCAGATGGGCTCATTCTGTTCAGGTCCAGATGGGCTCATTCAGCTCGGGTTCAGACGGGCTCATTCTGCTCAGGTTCAGGCGGGCTCATTCTGTTTGGGTTCATGCGGGCTCATTCTGTTTGGGTTCATGCGGGCTCATTCTGCTCAGGTTCAGGCGGGCTCATTCTGCTCAGGTTAGGACGGGCTCATTCTGCTCAGGTTCAGGCGGGCTCATTCTGCTCAGGTTCAGATGGGCTCATTCTGCTCAGGTTCAGGCGGGCTCATTCTGCTCGGGTTCAGACAGGCTCATTCTGCTCGGGTTCTGGCGGGCTCATTCTGCTCAGGTTCAGGCGGGCTCATTCTGCTCGGGTTCAGACGGGCTCATTATGCTCGGGTTCAGACGGGCTCATTCTGCTTGGGTTCAGGCGGGCTCATTCTGCTCTGGTTCAGGCAGACTCATTCTGCTCAGGTTCAGGCGGGCTCATTCTGCTCGGGTTCAGGCGGGCTCATACTGCTCGGGTTCAGGCGGGCTCATTCTGCTTGGGTTCAGGCGAGCTCATTCTGCTCAGATTCAGGTGGGCTCATTCTGCTCAGGTTCAGACGGGCTCATTCTGCTCAGGTTCAGACGGGCTCATTCTGCTCAGGTTCAGGCGGGCTCATTCTGCTCGGGTTCAGGCGGGCTCATTCTGCTCAGGTTCAGGCGGCTCATTCTGCTCGGGTTCAGGCGTGCTCATTCTGCTCAGGTTCATACGGGCTCATTCTGCTCAGGGGTTTAGGCGGGCTCATTCTCCTCAGGTTCAGGAGGGCTCATTCTGCTCAGGTTCAGGCGGGCTCATTCTGTTCAGGTTCAGACAGGCTCATTCTGCTCAGGTTCAGGCGGGCTCATTCTGCTCGGGTTCAGGCGGGCTCATTCTGCTCAGGTTCAGGCGGGCTCATTCTGCTCTGGTTCAGGCAGGCTCATTCTGCTCAGGTTCAGGCGGACTCATTCTGCTCGGGTTCAGGCGGGCTCATTCCGCTCAGGTTCAGGCGGGTTCATTCTGCTCAGGTTCATACGGGCTCATTCTGCACAGGGGTTCAGGCGGGCTCATTCTCCTCAGGTTCAGGAGGGCTCATTCTGTTCAGGTTCAGACGGGCTCATTCTGCTCAGGTTCAGGCGGGCTCATTCTGTTCAGGTTAAGACGGGCTCATTCTGCTCAGGGTCAGGCGTGCTCATTCTGCTCGGGTTCAGACGGGCTCATTCTGCTCGGGTTCAGGCGGGCTCATTCTGCTCAGCTTTAGGCGGGCTCATTCTGCTCGGGTTCAGATGGGCTCATTCTGCTCAGGTTCAGGCGGGCTCATTCTGCTCGGGTTCAGACGGGCTCATTCAGCTCGGGTTCAGATGGGCTCATTCTGTTTGGTTCATGCGGGCTCATTCTGTTTGGTTCATGCGGGCTCATTCTGTTTGGGTTCATGCGGGCTCATTCTGCTCGGGTTCAGGCGGGCTCATTCTGCTCAGGATCAGGCGGGCTCATTCTGCTCTGGTTCAGATGGGCTCATTCTGCTCAGGTTCAGGCAGGCTCATTCTGCTCAGGTTCTGGCGGGCTCATTCTGCTCAGGTTAGGACGGGCTCATTCTGCTCAGGTTCAGACGGGCTCATTCTGCTCGGGTTCAGGCGGACTTATTCTGCTCATGTTCAGGCGGGCTCATTATGCTCGGGTTCAGACGGGCTCATTCTGCTCAGGTTCAGGCAGGCTCATTCTGCTCGGGTTCAGGCGGGCTCATTATGCTCGGGTTCAGACGGGCTCATTCTGCTCAGGTTCAGGCAGGCTCATTCTGCTCAGGTTCAGGCGAGCTCATTCTGCTCGGGTTCAGATGGGCTCATTATGCTCGGGTTCAGACGGGCTCATTCTGCTCAGGTTCAGGCGGGCTCATTCTTCTGTCAGCGGGTTCAGTGAGCGGGCTCAATTCTGGCTCAGGTTAGGTAAAGGGCTCCATTCTGCTCAGGTTCAGGCGGGCTCATTCTGCTCAGGTTCGGAGGGCTCATTCGGGTCAGCGGGACTCATTCTGCTCAGGTTCAGGCGGGCTCATTCTGCTCGGGTTCAGACGGGCTCATTCTGCTCGGGTTCAGGCGGGCTCATTCCCCCCGGTTACCCGGTGTTGGGAAATTCATGGCGTAAGCATTTGAAGTCTGTTGGCAATGAGGAGTCATTAAGGGAAGGGAGCGCACGCTGCGCCTTGGAAGGAGTCGCCACGCAGTGCGTAGGGACTGGAGCTGTGATGCACAAATAATAGCACACCGGGAATCTCTTCATTCTCGCTGCCACTGAGCTCGCTCTTTTATTTCACACATATGTTGGCCTTAATATTACAACATAACGCACTTTATACAAGTGATTGTATTATATTACCAAGTGCAGCGCTGCCGGCGGTCGGGACATCGTGATCGCACGTTCTGACTTATTGGCAATAAACCCTCTATATATTAGAAATAAATGAGTTCACAAACCTCACACTTCCTGATCCTCTTATTCACTGGGCGGGAGGGGGGGGGGCTGTGCTTACAGGCGACTGTCTTCATACAGACTGCACAGAATGGTCCATCATAACCATCACTTTTATGAAGAATGATAGATAAATCAATGGAAAAAAAGACTGGATGACTCTTCCAGATGTTGTCCCACGTTCCCTCTCACCAGCGGCTACCACTGACTGCCTGAACGAATGGGCAGTGTGAAGCCTGGCACACAAAGGCTTGATGAACTGAGAGCTTGGCACATTAATCACCTGAGCCATCAAATCTGGAACATCCAACCGTGATTGTAATTTTTAGGTCGGAAATCCACACAGGATCGAATCGATTCTCAGTCTGAATATTCAGGATTTATTTCATTCATTGGAACGTTAAAATGTGCATCATGTGACAGATCACAGGAAACGCTGACGTTTATTGTCAAAATATTGAATTAACATCAAATTAAAATTCCAATTACGAATTCTATGTTTTTCTTCTTTATAACATATTCAAAGCGCAGATAATACAATATGACTGCTGATACAGTGTGACTGCTGATACAATATGACTGCTGATACAGTGTGACTGCTGATACAATATGACTGCTGATACAGTGTGACTTCTGATATAATGTGACTGCTGATACAATATGACTACTTATACAGTGTGACTGCTGATACAATATGACTGCTGATACAATATGACTGCTGATACAGTGTGACTGCTGATACAATGTGACTGCTGATACAATATGACTACTTATACAGTGTGACTGCTGATACAATATGACTGCTGATACAGTGTGACTGCTGATAAAAGGTGACTGCTGATACAATATGACTACTTATACAGTGTGACTGCTGATACAATATGACTGCTGATACAGTGTGACTGCTGATACAATATGACTGCAGATACAGTGTGACTTCTGATACAGTGTGGCTGCTGACACTGTGTGACTGCTTGTACAGTGTGACTGCTGATACAATATGACTGCTGATACAGTGTGACTTCTGATACAATATGACTGCTTATACAGTGTGACTGCTGATACAATATGACTGCTGATACAGTGTGACTGCTGATACAATATGACTGCAGATACAATGTGACTGCTGACACAGCATGACTGCTGATACAACGTGACTGCTGATACAATATGACTGCTGATACAGTGTGACTGCTTATATAATGTGACTGCTTATACAGTGTGACTGCTGATATATTGTGACTGCTTATACCGTGTGACTGCTGATACAATATGACTGCTGATACAATGTGACTGCTGATATAATGTGACTGCTGATACAATGTGACTGCTAATATAATGTGACTGCTGATATAATATGACTGCTGATACAATGTGACTGCTGATATAGTGTGACTGCTGACACAGCGTGACTGCTGATACAACGTGACTGCTGATACAATATGACTGCTGATACAGTGTGACTGCTGATATAATGTGACAGCTGATACCGTGTGACTGCTGATATAATATGACTGCTGATACAGTGTGACTGCTGATATAGTGTGACTGCTGACACAGCGTGACTGCTGATACAATATGACTGCTGATACAACGTGACTGCTGATACAATATGACTGCTGATACAGTGTGACTGCTGATATAATGTGACTGCTGATACCGTGTGACTGCTGATATAATATGACTGCTGATACAGTGTGACTGCTGATACAACGTGACTGCTGATACAATATGACTGCTGATACAATGTGACACCTGAAACAGTGTGACTGCTGATACAATGTGACAGCTGACACAGTGTGACTGGTGATACAATGCGACCGCTGATACAATATAACTGCTGATACAACGTGACTGCTGATAGTGTGACTGCTGATACAATATGACTGCTGATACAATATGACTGCTGATACAATGTGACTGCTGATACAACGTGACTGCTGATAGTGTGACTGCTGATACAATATGACTGCTGATACAATGTGACTGCGGATACAATATGACTGCTGGTACAACGTGACAGATGATACAGTGTGACTGGTGATACAATGCGACCGCTGATACAATGTGACTGCTTTACAACGTGACAGCTGATACAACGTGACTGCTGATAGTGTGACTGCTGATACAATGTGACTGCTGATACAATGTGACTGCTGATACAATATGACTGCTGATACAATGTGACTGCAGATACAATATGACTGCTGATACAACGTGACAGATGATACAGTGTGACTGCTGATACAGTGTGACTGCTGATACATTGTGACTGCTGATATAATGTGACTGCTGATAGTGTGACTGCTGATACAACGTGACAGCTGACACAATGTGAATGGTGATACAATGTGACCGCTGATACAATGTGACTGCTTTACAACGTGACAGCTGATACAATGTGACTGCTGATACAGTGTGACTGCTGATACAGTGTGACTGCTGATAAAATGTGACTGCTGATAGTGTGACTGCTGATACAACGTGACAGCTGACACAGTGTGAATGGTGATACAATGCGACCGCTGATACAATGTGACTGCTGATACAACGTGACAGCTGATACAATGTGACTGCTGATACAGTGTGACTGCTGATACAGTGTGACTGCTGATACAACGTGACAGCTGACACAGTGTGACTGGTGATACAATGCGACCTCTGATACAATATAACTGCTGATACAATGTGACAGATAATACAGTGTGACTGCTGATACAATGTGACTGCTGATACAACGTGACAGCTGACACAGTGTGAATGGTGATACAATGCGACCGCTGATACAATGTGACTGCTGATACAACGTGACAGCTGATACAATGTGACTGCTGATACAGTGTGACTGCTGATACAGTGTGACTGCTGATACAACGTGACAGCTGACACAGTGTGACTGGTGATACAATGCGACCGCTGATACAATGTGACTGCTGATACAATGTCACTGCTGGTACAACATGAAAGCTGACACAGTGTGACTGGTGATACAATGCGACCGCTGATACAATGTGACTACTGATACAATGTGACTGCTGATACAATGTGACTACTGATACAATGTGACTACTGATACAATGTGACTGCTGATACAACATTTTTGCAGTGTTTCCCAATACATGGAGCTCTGGCTATTGACTGGGTGTGATTGAGTCTTATGACTTGATAAAGAGTCCATTGATTCAAATCATTGTCTTTGATGAATCTCCATTGAAGTTCCTCTACTCTCTGGCCAAATCCAAAGTGTTGAGCACTGGCCTCTGGTTCAGCCCCAACACACGGCAAGTGACGTGACATCAGTGAACACCGTGTGGTGAGAAGGACACGCGCTCCCAGCCAACAAGACTGAATTCCAAGCAGAACTACTGATTTCCAGCAGTCTCAGAAAAGGAGCAACATGCCTGACCCTTCCAACATGACCACTGTATCCCAAACAGCCTCCATCCTCTGCCAGATGCCCCTTCTACCTGCCCACAATCCTCTTCATGCCAACCTTCTTTTTATTTTTTGAGAAAGAATATTACCAGGAAGGATACATTGAGATTTTTCTAATTTTCAGTATGTCCTGGGTGGCGAGTCTGTACCTTTTAGGTGTCTTGCCCAAGGACACTTACTGGAGAGGTGCTCTGGCCAGGATTCCAACCTGTGTCTCTACGGTCTCCATAGTTATAGAGCCGTGATGTTACCTCTACTCCACCCAGCCGTTACTTCTGACCGACGAAGGGCAATATTCCAAAGTCGGTTAAGTTAGCACCAATTATGGAATATCGCCAAAACTGTCCAAATGTTTCATCTTCTTGTGCGCCTGTTGGAGGATGTCCGGATCGTGTCCTCGCTCCATCATAAACAGAAATGAATTGATCATTGCTTTATTGCTACAAATTACTTACATTTTCTAATCTGGATAAATAAAGTAAATTTCAATTACACAAAATACATATTCACTTAATTCTACTCCTATAAATTACTGGGGGATTCTTATTAGGGCTGTCAGCGCGGCGCGTCTCCAATTTAAAAATAAATCATTAAGAAAATATCCGCCTCAATAAAGTATATCGTTCCCGTCTTATTTAGCGGCTTTGCTGGAGCTGATTTATATATTACAGCCTGATTAAAAGAAAAAAACAGGCATTTTATTAGTTAAATCAAGCTCTTACATAAATATCACATGAGCTGATAAGATATTCCATTTCTTTAGGTATAAAATGTATTATGAAAATAATGAGTCTAATCACGATAAAAGGGGGTTATTCACTAAACTGCGCGGCACGGGGAAAGGACGAGTGAATTCAGACTTTAAACCGAAGCTGTGAACTTGAAAATAATAAAAATTCTGCCCTAAAGTCTCAAACAATAAATGGTATTTTCATGTCTTATGCCAAGGACGTGCCGAGCCGCACAAAAACCTTCTCAGAAAAACCTGTAATGACAATGAAAACAAAATGTGATGTTCAGAGCATTCTGTAAATATAGAGAACAGATAATGTCACATCTGTGCATAAAATCCCAAATCTCAGCGTAAAACAAGAGCAGAGCCTTTTACTTTGCTATGAACGGCTATTAAAGTGTAAGCTCATCAGCCAAGGTCAGGCAAACTACTTCATTTGGTCAATCCTGCTCTGCATTCCCCATAGAGAAGCAATGCTTCGTCGAGAACACAAACCAGTAGTGAAAAGTTGCCGAATTGTCCTGATGTTCGGTGGTTTCATTCGACAGGTTAATTCAGGCGAATCCCATAGGCTTCAAGGTTACAAATATTCCAGTTTTAATCAAATATCTAATAAACCGTTTATTATTTTATTCTGCAGCAAAAAGTCTCTTTATATATAGATTTTTTTTAGGATCTTTTAGGCATTTTCCGGGGGTTTTTCGCAAAAATAATTTCCATGTGTTTTTTAAATCATTTTTTCTTTTTTCTGTAACTTCCCTTTTTATTCTCATTCCTTGGATTTTAATGTAAATTTCAGACATTTTCGTTCTGTAGTTTCTTTGCAAACAGCGTTTCACTTTTCAAACATTCAAGCGTACTGTTTTTTTCCCCCGCTCCATTCGTCTGTGGTGTCGGATTTTTCCGGCGGCTGCTCTGCACTGTGATCGGACTCTCAGGTTTCTCTGGCGTGTTCAGCGGGGGTTAATCCAGATGTTTTTGCGGGTTTCGGCGTGCATTCGCTGGGTTTTGCGGTGAGTGTTCGTCGGGTTTGCGGTGGCTTTTCCCTGCACTATGGCGGCCCTGTGGTGCTTGCTGAATACACCGCAGGGTCGCCGAAATGGGATTGCCAAATCACACCGATTCGAAGAGAACAAAAAGTCACCGAACATGCGTTGACTTTTCAATTTTCTTTGAATAACCCTGAACGTCTGATAAACATTATTCACGTCCGTGGTGGCTCTGTCCACGATAAATATGAATGTGCTCAATTTAACCAGTTCAAATGAAAGGGTCACTCTGGGCACTGAGCTTTGTATGTGACCAATATAATGAATTGGATTCTAAAGGAAACAGAAGCCAGTGTAGAGACTGACAAAGGGGTGAGGTGGGAGAGGTGCGAGAGGTGAGGTGCGCAAGGTGAGGGGAGGTGAGGTGCGAGAGGTGAAGTGAGGTGTGAGTGGTGCGGGAGGTGAGGTGTGAGAGTGAGGTGCGAAAGGTGAGGTGCGAGAGGTGAAGTGAGGTGTGAGTGGTGCAGGAGGTGAGGTGTGAGAGGTGCGGGAGGTGAGGTGTGAGAGGTGTGTTCATTACAGACTGCAGAGGGAGAATCTGGGATCTCTTTAGGCCAGAAAGAAGGAGGTTACAGTAGTCGAGGCGGGAGATAATAAGAGCTTGGATGAGCATTTTAGCAGAGTCCTGATTAAGGTCATGTGACCTGCTACGGCTTACAGCAAATGGCAGCATAGCATGCATGGACTAGTGCCAGGGCCGCAAGCAATGGATTCTAGTTGAGATCAGAAAGAATATAAAGGGATAAAATGGAATAGGAGGTCAGGAGGAGTTAATGTTTAACCCTTCTGTATCCCTCTTTTCAGTGTGTTTTTGTGCATTATTGTGTCAATCAGACGGAGGAACAAATCGCTTCCATTAAGGACAGTACAGTTTTAGTATGTAAATATCCATGTAGACAGACCTGCACGTTCCTCACCCCCTGCGAAACAATCATCCTATGACAGGGGTTCTCAACCCTGTCCTCACGTCCCCCTAACAGGCCAGGTTTGCAGGATATGTGAAGCACAGGTGATATGATTTGCTGCTCAGTGATTGCAGGATTCAGTCTGCTTTTCCTCAAGGTGATCCTTAAAACGTGGCCTGTTAGATGTGCTTGAGAACAAGGTTGAGAAACCCTGTCCTATGATATATAGCACCAGTTTATTTTGCTTACAGTAAACACACCTGACCTACTTGTAACACGGTTTCCCATTCATGGACTGAAGCAACAATGTAAAACAAGTCCAAAACGCAAAGTGCTATTTGTTTTAAAACATAAAAACTAAACGTAAATAAATGTATGAAAGTAAAGCTCTGGTTCTTCAGTGGGAAGAAGACACTCTGGAGCAACAGGTATGTCCTGAGCTTGCCATGGTCACGGTATTGGTTGGAATCAGGATGGCCCGGCTCGGTGAGGTCTCATTAGGTGTGAATGGATGGTTTCAGTCTTGTGGTGTTCCAGCAGAATAACTCTCAGCTACAACTTAACAAATGAAACAGCAGAACCTGATGTAGTCTGAAATTGTATCGAGGCATGTAGCACATCACAACTTCTTCTATCACAAGACAGATGTAGCACCTGTAAAGAGAAACATTGTAACAGCTACAAATCCAAACTGTGCAAAATCCCTCCGAACGTTACGCAGAGCGCTTAGCGGCGCCGAATAGGTTTACAGTTTCTAAATAAACGATAAAGAGAAAACGTATAAGCTGCATCCGAGTAACAGAGAGCCAGGGAGAAGAGGCTGGCAGGATGTGTCTTCAAGGCCATACATTTCCATTTAAATCAGATACATTTCATGGAATGGCTGGAGTTATGGGATGTCACTGTGTCATGGGATGCTTTGAATGAGCGTTAGTAGGTCATGGTGGCTGGAGTTATGGGATGTCACTATGTCATGGGACGCTTTGAATGAGCGTTAGTTGGTCATGGTGGCTGGAGTTATGGGATGTCACTGTGTCATGGGACGCTGTGAATGAGCGTTACTTGGTCATGGTGGCTGGAGTTATGGGATGTCACTGTGTCATGGGACGCTGTGAATGAGCGTTAGTTGGTTATGGTGGCTGTAGTTATGGGATGTCACTGTGTCATGGGACGCTTTGAATGAGCGTTAGTTGGTCATGGTGGCTGGAGTTATGGGATGTCACTGTGTCATGGGACGCTTTGAATGAGCGTTAGTTGGTTATGGTGGCTGGAGTTATGGGATGTCACTGTGTCATGGGACGCTTTGAATGAGCGTTAGTTGGTCATGGTGGCTGGAGTTATGGGATGTCACTGTCTCATGGGACGCTTTGAATGAGCGTTAGTTGGTTATGGTGGCTGGAGTTATGGGATGTCACTGTATCATGGGACGCTTTGAATGAGCGTTAGTTGGTCATGGCGGCTGGAGTTATGGGATGTCACGTCATGGGACGCTTTGAATGAGCGTTAGTTGGTCATGGTGGCTGGAGTTATGGGATGTCACGTCATGGGACGCTTTGAATGAGCGTTAGTTGGTCATGGTGGCTGGAGTTATGGGATGTCACTGTGTCATGGGACGCTTTGAGCGTTAGTTGGTCATGGCGGCTGGAGGTATGGGATGTCACTGTGTCATGGGACGCTTTAAATGAGCGTTAGTTGGTAATGGAATGGCTGGAGTTATGGGATGTCACTGTGTCATGGGACGCTTTGAATGAGCGTTAGTTGGTCATGGTGGCTGGAGTTATGGGATGTCACTGTGTCATGGGACGCTTTGAATGAGCGTTAGTTGGTTATGGTGGCTTGAGTTATGGGATGTCACTGTGTCATGGGACGCTTTGAATGAGCGTTAGTTTGTCATGGTGGCTGGAGTTATGGGATGTCACTGTGTCATGGGACGCTTTGAATGAGCATTAGTTGGTCATGGTGGCTGGAGTTATGGGATGTCACTGTGTCATGGGACGCTTTGAATGAGCGTTAGTTTGTCATGGTGGCTGGAATTATGGGATGTCACTGTGTCATGGGACGCTTTGAGCGTTAGTTGGTCATGGTGGCTGGAGGTATGGGATGTAACTGCGTCATGGGACGCTTTAAATGAGCGTTAGTTGGTAATGGAATGGCTGGAGTTATGGGATGTCACTGTGTCATGGGACGCTTTGAATGAGCGTTAGTTGGTCATGGTGGCTGGAGGTATGGGATGTCACTGTGTCATGGGACGCTTTAAATGAGCGTTAGTTGGTAATGGAATGGCTGGAGTTATGGGATGTCACTGTGTCATGGGACGCTTTGAATGAGCGTTAGTTGGTCATGGTGGCTGGAGTTATGGGATGTCACTGTATCATGGGACGCTTTGAATGAGCGTTAGTTGGTCATGGTGGCTGGAGCTATGGGATGTCACTGTGTCATGGGACGCTTTGAATGAGCGTTAGTTGGTCATGGTGGCTGGAGTTATGGGATGTCACTGTGTCATGGGACGCTTTGAATGAGCGTTAGTTGGTCATGGTGGCTGGAGTTATGGGATGTCACTGTATCATGGGACGCTTTGAATGAACGTTAGTTGGTCATGGTGGCTGGAGTTATGGGATGTCACTGTGTCATGGGACGCTTTGAATGAGCGTTAGTTGGTCATGGTGGCTGGAGTTATGGGATGTCACTGTGTCATGGGACGCTTTGAATGAGCGTTAGTTGGTTATGGTGGCTGGAGTTATGGGATGTCACTGTGTCATGGGACGCTTTGAATGAGCGTTAGTTGGTTATGGTGGCCGGAGTTATGGGATGTCACTGTGTCATGGGACGCTTTGAATGAGCGTTAGTTGGTAATGGAATGGCTGGAGTTATGGGATGTCACTGTGTCATGGGACGCTTTGAATGAATGTTAGTTGGTCATGGTGGCTGGAGTTATGGGATGTCACTGTGTCATGGGACGCTTTGAATGAGCGTTAGTTGGTAATGGAATGGCTGGAGTTATGGGATGTCACTGTGTCATGGGACGCTTTGAGCGTTAGTTGGTCATGGTGGCTGGAGTTATGGGATGTCACTGTGTCATGGGACGCTTTGAATGAGTGTTAGTTGGTCCTGGTGGCTGGAGTTATGGGATGGCACTGTGTCATGGGACGCTTTGAATGAGCGTTAGTTGGTCCTGGTGGCTGGAGTTATGGGAGGTCACTGTGTCATGGGATGCTTTGAATGAGCGTTAGTTTGTCATGGTGGCTGGAGTTATGGGATGTCACTGTGTCATGGGACGCTTTGAATGAGCGTTAGTTGGTTATGGTGGCTGGAATTATGGGATGTCACTGTGTCATGGGACGCTTTGAATGAGCGTTAGTTGGCTATGGTGGCTGGAGTTATGGGATGTCACTGTGTCATGGGACGCTTTGAATGAGCGTTAGTTGGTTATGGTGGCTGGAGTTATGGGATGTCACTGTGTCATGGTACGCTTTGAATGAGCGCTAGTTTGTCATGGTGGCTGGAGTTATGGGATGTCACTGTGTCATGGGACGCTTTGAATGAGCGTTAGTTGGTCATGGTGATTGGAGTTATGGGATGTCACTGTGTCATGGGACGCTTTGAATGAGCGTTAGTTGGTTATGGTTGCTGGAGTTATGGGATGTCACTGTGTCATGGGACGCTTTGAATGAGCGTTAGTTGGTTATGGTGGCTGGAGTTATGGGATGTCACTGTGTCATGGGACGCTTTGAATGAGCGTTAGTTGGTCATGGTGGCTGGAGTTATGGGATGTCACTGTGTCATGGGACGCTTTGAATGAGCGTTAGTTGGTCATGGTGATTGGAGTTATGGGATGTCACTGTGTCATGGGACGCTTTGAATGAGTGTTAGTTGGTCATGGTGGCTGGAGTTATGGGATGTCACTGTGTCATGGGACGCTTTGAGCGTTAGTTGGTCATGGAATGGCTGGAGTTATGGGATGTCACTGTGTCATGGGACGCTTTGAATGAGCGTTAGTTGGTTATGGTGGCTGGAGTTATGGGATGTCACTGTGTCATGGGACGCTTTGAATGAGCGTTAGTTTGTCATGGTGGCTGGAGTTATGGGATGTCACTGTGTCATGGGACGCTTTGAATGAGCGTTAGTTGGTCATGGTGATTGGAGTTATGGGATGTCACTGTGTCATGGGATGCTTTGAATGAGCGTTAGTTGGTAATGGAATGGCTGGAGTTATGGGATGTCACTGTGTCATGGGACGCTTTGAATGAGCGTTAGTTGGTTATGGTGGCTGGAGTTATGGGATGTCACTGTGTCATGGGACGCTTTGAATGAGCGTTAGTTGGTCATGGTGATTGGAGTTATGGGATGTCACTGTGTCATGGGATGCTTTGAATGAGCGTTAGTTGGTCATGTTGGCTGGAGTTATGGGATGTCACTGTGTCATGGGACGCTTTGAATGAGTGTTAGTTGGTCATGGTGGCTGGAGTTATGGGATGTCACTGTGTCATGGGACGCTTTGAGCGTTAGTTGGTCATGGAATGGCTGGAGTTATGGGATGTCACTGTGTCATGGGACGCTTTGAATGAGCGTTAGTTGGTTATGGTGGCTGGAGTTATGGGATGTCACTGTGTCATGGGACGCTTTGAATGAGCGTTAGTTGGTCATGGTGGCTGGAGTGTCTCTTTATCTATCTCACACACAGTATGTTTTTACTGCCATCATACACAGTCCACAAACAGAAAGCACAGAACACATCGCTCATCCTGCGGCCACTGAAAGTTACAAAGGGTTCCATGTATTGTGGAGGCCTGTCCAGATCTGTATATAAAGGAAAGCCCTGGATCGTGTCCGGAATGAAGCGATTGGCCTCTGTCCTCCCTCCTAATCCCATCCAATGCCCTGTAGATCCCGGCCTGTTGTGTATTCGCTGTTTGGCGCTCCCAATCAATCCATGATCACGCTCAGGGCTACGCACTCTCCGGCTTGTCGGCTCTACATGCTTTGTCGAGTAAAGGTTGGAATTAATACGCAATATATTTTAGCTGTCTTTTACGGCGCGCCGGAGCAGAACCCCTTGACAGGAGCCGGGCTGCACTATTGATGCTCATTGCAGGGAAATTCACATAGCATGAAAAGCGTAATGGGTTTAACAAAAGAATCCCCTCGTTTACATGAGCTGGAGCGCGGCGTTTACATAAGGAGTGCGCGTAGGGAAACATATTGCAGCGGCTTTACACATTGTGTGCGACGCGGTAATGAAATTTTACATGGCATGACTGAATGACATCTTTATTTAATACGTCAGACGATGTCACCGACTCATCGTGATTCAGCGCTAAACGCAAGCTCAGGGTGATACAGTGGAAAGATCGACTGCACGCAATGGCGCATCAATGTGACGCTTACAAATCAATTAAAGATCCCCTCATTAAGCCATTCTCCTTCTTTGTGCTTCCCGCGGGCGTGGGGGGGGGCAGTGTGACATCACTTGCCAGGCAGACTTATGATGCATTTAATGGACACATTACTCTTTCTATCGATCTATTTAGTATTTATTTTATTATATTTTTGTGTCCTGCTCAGAAACACCAAGAATCCTGCAGCCTCACTGGGAGCCGCCATCTTTTATTCTGCCATCGCCATCTTTTATTCTGCCATCTTTTATTTCGCCATCGCCATCTTTTATTCTGCCATCTTTTATTTCGCCATCGCCATCTTTTATTCTGCCATCTTTTATTTCACCATCGCCATCTTTTATTCTGCCATCTTTTATTTCGCCATCGCCATCTTTTATTCTGCCATCTTTTATTTCGCCATCGCCATCTTTTATTCCGCCATCTTTTATTTCGCTTTGCTTAAAACTCATGTGTCTTAATGCAAAGCATCGGCTTTTATGTCTTATAGAATTCACCAGTATTTTAACAAGTTGTTTCCAGGCCTTTATCTACTCATATAATGTTCAGCTCCACCAGGTGAAGGATCTGCTCGCTGCCCCAACTTCCCAACCGAGAAGCACCTCTCACACCTCACCCCTCTACAGTCTAATGAACACCTGTGCCAGACTCTTTCACCTCACATCCCGCACCTCTCACACCTCACATCCCGCACCTCTCACACCTCACATCCCGCACCTCTCACACCTCACCCCTCTACAGTCTAATGTACACCTGTGCCAGACTCTTTCACCTCACATCCCGCACCTCTCACACCTCACCCCTCTACAGTCTATTGAACACCTCAGCACCTTCCACCTCACACCTCATACCACTGGGGTTTCAGTCAGATTGTCGGTGCTTCTGTCACGTTGCAAGACATTTATTCTACTTGTTCACCGGCATCACCTCTAGCTCCTTCCCCCGGATTAATGCACTTAGACCTCCTATGCTCCGGCTCCTCTGCAGATTATCTTCAGGTTTTAGTGTCCTGGTTTTTGCATGTATCGGGTTATTGTGAATCTGCGGTTTCAGTGGGTTCGTGTTCTCGCATACAGAGAGATTGTAAACGTTCTGTCAGTTGTATTATTTATAAACTCTTGCTCGATGCACTCGTTAGTTTTTCACGTGTTTATTTTCAAAGTGTACAGAATGTGTCAGCCCTTTGTCTTCAGGCTAAACTATCGCTTCATTTTGCTTCAGGTCCTGCAGGTCTTGCTATAAATTTTGGCCCCGGGATATTCTTTTTGCGTCTGATTAATGCTGTTTGAAGCTGCCGGGGTTTGATCCCCAGTATCTCCGCCGAGATCTGCCGCCTCTCTTAAACTTCAACGCACTCATTTAAATGCTTATTTATTACACAAGTGTAAATATGTAGGGATTCATGACCTTGTGTCCGTGTGTGTGTGTGTGTTTCTATGTGTGTCTCTGAGTGTGCGTATGTGTGCATGTGTCTTTGTGTGTGTGTCTGTGTGCTTTTGGCTGTGTGTGTGTGTCTGTGTTTGTGTGTGTCTGTGTGTGCTTTTGTGTCTGTTTGTGGGTGTCTGTGTTTGGGTGTTTTTGTGTGTGTGTGCGTGTGTGTGTGCAATGCATGTGTGTCTGTCTGTGTGTGTCTCTGTATGTGTGCTTTTGTGTGTGTGTGTGTCTGTGTTTGTTTGTGCTTTTGTTTGTCTGTGTGTCTGTGTTTGTGTCTGTGCCAGGTGTGTCTGTGTTTGTGTGTGTCTGTATGTCTGTCTTTGTGTGTTTTTGTATGTGTGTCTGTGTGTGTGTTCATGTGTGTTTCTGTTTGTCTGTGTGTGTGTGTTTGAGTGTTTTTGTGTGTGTGTGTGTGTCTGTGTGTGTAGGGATACACCAGGAGGACGTTCTCCACACGTCTTTCACTTAGCGGGAGCTCCTTCCATACTCACCTCTCTCCTCTGGGGTCCTGCGGAGTTCTGACTTCCTGGAAGTCAGATGCTGCTTTTGGGACCCCTCCGGTCTCCCTGCGTGATGACATCATCATCGTGTCGGACGTGATGATGTCATTTTCAGGCGGCCACACGGTAAAGCCATGAGATTGCCTGAAAGGAGGGGGGTCCCAAAGGGAGGAGGTGACGGGTAAAGCCAGGCAGCACCGCTGAAAAGGGGAGACTCTCCCCTTTCAAACGATTCCAGACTTTAACCCCTAAGGTGCCGGTCTGTGATCTGGCACCATTCGGCGCCGGATCGCAACCTATTTCCGGTGGGGGCCGCCAAGTTAGATGGCAGCTCCACCTCTGGGTCCCCCCTCCTCATCTGACGTCATCTCACATGGCGCGTTGACATCATTTAGCCAGGAACCCCCTGGCGGCCTGGGGATTTCCTAAGAAAATCCAATGGTGGAGATAGGGGGTTCATTTAAACCCCCATATCTCCCGATGGGTGGCAGGGGTCATGACCATGTTCAAAGTAATAAAAAAATAAAAAAATATAAAAAAATAATAAAAAATAAACAATTAAAAAAATAAAACCGGCTGTTTTTGTGTGTGTTTTTTTTGTTAATGCAGCAACATTGTTCCTATTTCAATAATAATGTGAACAATGCTGCTGCAGTAACAAATTTTATTTTTTGGATTCTAGCCAAAAATCATATAATTTCCTAGAAAAAAAAAGTAACGAGTTCCCATTTCTAATTTTTTTTTAACAAATATACCCCATAGAATTTATAACCGCAAAGGCTCGGATGATAAAATGTGAAAAAAAACACTTTACACACTGCAGATGACGAAAAATTCGGATTTTATTGCATTTTTTGTTATAATATTCAGGCAGGGCATGCCATATACATATAATAATGATATATTATGAATCTGACGAGTCTGCTGGAAAAAAGGATATATAATATGTCTGGGTTATGTAATAAAACGTGGCTTCAAAACGCATTTAAACATGATGAGCGAAACCAGTAAAAATGACCTCAGCACAGGGGCGTGAAATGGCTCAGCAGCGAAAGGGTTAAATTGTCTTTTCATTTTTCTGTAACAAACCTCTTTATTATCATTCATAGGATCTTATATGTAAATTCCAGACATTTTTCTCCAGAAGTTTTTTTTTGCAAACAGATTTTGAATTTTTTTAAGTTTTTATGCCGTTCATCGTCTTGTCGGCTTTTTCTGGCAGCTGGTCGGCGCTGTGTTTGGCTGATCATCGGCTTTTTTCGGACGAGATCGTCAGGTGCATTCGGTGAGTTTTCTGTGGTGTTTTGGCTCAATCTGAGTTTTTGGATCGTATCAGCGGCTTATCGGTGGGGTTTTTGATGGATTTTCGGTGATTTTTCAGAGGATTTTCGGATGAATTCCACAGCTTTTCCCTGCACTTCAGGGTCCCTGCAGTAAACGCTGAATTCGCTGCAGGGTCGGGGAATTCGATTCACCAAAGTGTGGGGATCAAGAGAGCACCGAGCTGTCGGCGACACTTCGGTGCTCTCTGTATAATCGCCTATAGCAAGTCTAATCACTAGTCAGGTGATACAAGTCACATGATGATGCATATAAATGAGGTGACGGCATAACACTCAATCACTTTCCAAAATCAGAACAAGCAACATTTCATTTCAGTCGACACCAATGTGCAGACAATGTCCCAGCAGCTATTCTTAAATTGATATCAAAATGTTATATAATTCTGTTCTTACTCTACAATGCCTGTTAAATATATATATACAGAGGGTTATTCAAAGAGATCTGAATTGCTGGCGAAAGGTAACCAGACAGTGAAATTCAGGGTACGGTTACCTTTCTTGGCCATTCGGCTATTCAGAGAGCAGGCAGTTCACCAAATCCTGGCGAATTGCCTGCATATACGGTGCCTGTTCGGTGCCTGTTCGAGGGCAGTGAATCCCCATAGAGACAGAGGCGTTCAGAGGGGGGGGCGGTGGGGCGGTGGCCCCGGGCATCCACTTCAGGGGGGGCATCCAAGCCAGGCCGGACTGCTCTACAGAGCGCTCCCCCCCAGAAAATATTACTGCCAGCGCCAAGCACTAACGCTGCCACTGCCCAGCCGCACTCAGCGCGCGCAGGGTGTAGTGAATGATAGTCACATGCCTCATTCAGTGCCGGTGACAGTGACGCAGTGCGCCTGCGCTGGGCATCTGCCTGTCACGTGGGCGGGAAAGAGGCATTAGCATGAGGCTCCACCGGACTGTCGCACTCGTCTCGCGCAGAGTGATTGTGCCTGTGCCCTGCCCCTGCCCTGCTGCATGTGTCAGTGAGAGTGAGGAGACACAGAAGAACCGGGGCATCCACATCCGACCGTCGCCAGTGCCGTCCATAGCCTGCCCAAGTTATCAAGGTACCTGCATCACGGCCATGTGAGCTGCTGGGTCAATATATTAATGTGAGCTGCTGGGTCAATATATTAATGTGAGCTGCTGTGGCAATATATCCATGTGAGCTGCTGGGTCAATATATTAATGTGAGCTGCTGTGGCAATATATCCATGTGAGCTGCTGGGCCAATATATTAATGTGAGCTGCTGTGGCAATATATCCATGTGTGAGCTGCTGGGCCAATATATTAATGTGAGCTGCTGTGGCAATATATCCATGTGTGAGCTGCTGGGCCAATATATTAATGTGAGCTGCTGTGGCAATATATCCATGTGCGAGCTGCTGGGGCAATATATTAATGTGAGCTGCTGGGGAAATATATTAATGTGTGAGCTTCTGGGCCAATATATTAATGTGAGCTGCTGTGGCAATATATCCATGTGCGAGCTGCTGGGCCAATATATTAATGTGAGCTGCTGTGGCAATATATCCATGTGTGAGCTGCTGGGCCAATATATTAATGTGAGCTGCTGTGGCAATATATCCATGTGCGAGCTGCTGGGCCAATATATTAATGTGAGCTGCTGGGGCAATATATTAATGTGAGCTGCTGGGGCAATATATCCATGTGTGAGCTGCTGGGGCAATATATTAATGTGAGCTGCTGGGGCAATATATTAATGTGTGAGCTTCTGGGGCAATATATTAATGTGTGAGCTGCTGGGGCAATATATCCATGTGTGAGCTGCTGGGGCAATATATTAATGTGAGCTGCTGGGGAAATATATTAATGTGTGAGCTTCTGGGGCAATATATTAATGTGAGCTGCTGTGGCAATATATCCACGTGTGAGCTGCTGGGCCAATATATTAATGTGAGCTCATGGGGCAATATATCCATGTGTGAGCTGCTGGGGGCAATATATTAATGTGAGCTGCTGTGGCAATATATCCACGTGTGAGCTGCTGGGCCAATATATTAATGTGAGCTGCTGTGGCAATATATCCACGTGTGAGCTGCTGGGCCAATATATTAATGTGAGCTGCTGTGGCAATATATCCATGTGTGAGCTGCTGGGGCAATATATTAATGTGAGCTGCTGGGGCAATATATTAATGTGAGCTGCTGGGGCAATATATTAATGTGAGCTGCTGGGGCAATATATCCATGTTTGAGCTGCTGGGGCAATATATTAATGTGAGCTGCTGGGGCAATATATCCATGTTTGAGCTGCTGGGGCAATATATTAATGTGAGCTGCTGGGGCAATATATTAATGTGAGCTGCTGGGGCAATATATTAATGTGAGCTGCTGGGGCAATATATTAATGTGAGCTGCTGGGGCAATATATTAATGTGAGCTGCTGGGACAATATATTAATGTGAGCTGCTGGGGCAATATATTAATGTGTGAGCTGCTGGGGCAATATATTAATGTGAGCTGCTGGGACAATATATTAATGTGAGCTGCTGGGGCAATATATTAATGTGTGAGCTGCTGGGGAAATATATTAATGTGTGAGCTGCTGGGGCAATATATCCATGTGTGAGCTGCTGGGGCAATATATTAATGTGAGCTGCTGGGGCAATATATTAATGTGAGCTGCTGGGGCAATATATTAATGTGAGCTGCTGGGGCAAATATTAATGTGAGCTGCTGGGGCATATATTAATGTGAGCTGCTGGGGCAATATATTAATGTGAGCTGCTGGGGCAATATATCCATGTGAGCTGCTGGGGCAATATATTAATGTGAGCTGCTGGGGCAATATATTAATGTGAGCTGCTGGGGCAATATATCCATGTGTGAGCTGCTGGGGCAATATATTAATGTGAGCTGCTGGGGCAATATATCCATGTGTGAGCTGCTGGGGCAATATATCCATGTGTGAGCTGCTGGGGCAATATATTAATGTGAGCTGGGAGGGGGGACCCTGGGCCCATGGTATGGAAAGGGTTTGCAGGGCTTTTCTCACATGTCTTACTACTAGATCTTGTACTTGATTTGGGGGGGCATGCAATCAAAGGGTTGGCCCGGCATCAAAAGCCCTCTGCATGCCACTGCATAGAGAAGCAATGCTTCGTCTATTCAGAGAACACAAACAGTAGTGAAAAGTTGCCGAATTGCCCTGCTGTTTGGTGGTTTAATTCGGCAGGTTTATTCAGGCAAATCCCATAGGCTTCAATGTTAAAAATATTCCTGTTTCAGACTTTCCCCTAACTTCTCTTCCTTCAAACGCTCCCTTAAAACGTTCCTATTTAGGGAAGCCGACCACCCAACTCACTGACGCAACCATCAATCACTCTCACCTTACAGTCCTCTCCTCCTGTTTCCAACCCCAACCGTCCCAGATTGTGAGTTCCTACGGGAATAGGGCCTCATCTCCTCCTGTACTGTTTGTCAAATGTTGTTCAATGTATTGTAACCCTGTCTATACTGTGCTTATTGTACAGCGCTGCGGAATATGCTGGCGCTTTATAAATAAAGAATAATAATAATAATAATAATAATACAATATCTAATAAACCGTTGATTATAATATTCTGCAGTGAACTTTTTTTCCCGTTTATTTAAAAATGTTTTTTTCTTTTTTCTGTAACAGCCCTTTTTATTATCATTCATTGGATTTTATATGTAAATTTCAGACATTTTTTGTTCAGTAGTTTCTTTGCAAACAGTGTTTCACTTGTCAAACATTCAAGCGTACTGTTTTAATTTTTTTTCACTCCATTCATCTGCGGTGTCGGCTTTTTCCGGCGGCTGCCATGCGCTGTGATCGGCGGCTGCTCGGGTTTCTCTGGCGTGTTCGGCGGGGTTAATCCAGATGTTATTGCGGGTTTCGGTGTGCATTCGTTGGGTTTTGCAATGAGTGTTCGTCGGGTTTGCGGCGGCTTTTCCCTGCACTACGACGGCCCTGTGGTGCTTGCTGAATAGTATACACCGCAGGGTCGCCGAAATGGGATTGCCAAATCACGCAGAATTGAAGAGAACGAAATGTCACCGAATGTGCGATGACTGGTCGATTCTCTTCGAATAACCCTGATAGTATATTGCTAGAATGTTTGCATTAATCATCATAATAATTCATTTAAACACACACAGGGTTATTCAGAGAGAGGTGAAAACCAGGAGAAGTGACAGGAGAAGAGAACAATCTAGACCAAATAGCTGATTTGGAAAGTGAGATAAATGGGAGAATTTTTCTGGTTTGGCTATTTTGACCTAGCATTTTCACTTCTCCAGTCATTCTCCTGAGTTTCACTTCTCTCTGAATAACCCTGATAGTGATACTCACACCTCGTATGTTGTTACGTAGATATTTCTGTCACACACATCCAAAGCAGACGCTGGAACTCATCAAAAAAGAGAAATGGTTAAATAACCCAAAGCTTAACCAAGTCCCTAACTCTAACCACAATCCATAGTGAGCATCCTGTGATAAAGGCGCCACCTAGTGGAGAAAGCAAAAAGCAGCTCAATAAAAATGACACTGATATAAAAAAAAAAAAAAAGCTAAAATAGAGACACCTCCAAATTGGACACCTGTGTCAGGGGCGAAAGCTTTTTTTTTGCAGCAATCAGAGTTTTGGGAGAACTCGAATTAGAGTGTTTTTGGAATATATTGAATTTTAAGGTTATAGTAAATAATGGGATTAGGGTTAGTTTTGGGATTAGAGTTAGTTTTGGCATTAGTGTTAGTTTTGGGGTTTGGGTTAGTATTGTGGCTAGGGTTAGTTTTGGGGATAGGGTTAGTTTTGGGATTAGGATTGGTTTTAGGGTTAGGATTAGTTTTGAGGTTAGGATTACTATTGGGGTTAGTGGTAGAATTGTAGTTTGCGTTAGTTTTGGGGTTAGGGTTAGTATTGGGTTAGGATTATTATTGGGGTTAGGGGTAGTATTGTGGTTTGCGTTAGTTTTAAAGTTAGGGTTGGTATTGGGTTAGGATTATTATTGGGGTTTGGGTAATTATTGGATTTAGGGGTAGTATTTGGGTTTGTGCTAGTTTTGGGTCTATGTTTAATTTTGGGGTTCGGGTTAGTATTGGGGTTAGGGTTTGCAATTAGAGTTAGGTAACTATTTGTTCTTGTTTCGTGTTACTTTCAGGGTTAGGATTAGTTTTGGGGTTTTGGGTTAGTTTTGGGGTTAGGATTATTATTGGGGTTTGGGTTAGTTTTGGGGTTTGGGTTAGTTTTGGGGTTAGGGTTAGTTTTAGGGTTAAGGTTATTATTGGGGTTAGGGTTAGTTTTGGGGTTAGGGTTGTTATTGGGGTTTGGGTTAGTTTTGGGGTTAAGGTTATTATTGGGGCTAGGGTTAGTTTTGGGGTTTGGGTTGTTATTGGGGTTTGGGTTAGTTTTGGGGTAAAAGTTATTATTGGGGTTTGAGTTATTATTGGGGTATGGGTTAGTTTTGGGCTTAGAGGTAGTACTTGGGTTTGCGTTAGTTTTGGGACTATGTTTAATTTTGGGGTTAGGGTTCGTATTGGGGTTAGGGCTTGCAATTAGAGTTAGTTAACTATTTGTTCTTGTTTCGTTTTACTTTTAGGGTTAGGGTTAGTTTTGAGGTTAGGATTATTATTGGGGTTAGGGTTATTTTCGAGGTTAGTTTTGGGGTTAGGGTTGTTATTGGGGTTTCGGTTAGTTTTGGGGTTAGGGTTGTTATTGGTGTTTGGATTAGTTTTGGGGTTAGGGTTAGTTTTGGGGTTAAGGTTATTACTGGGGATTGAGTTATTATTGGGGTTAAATTTGTTATTCGGGTTAGGGTTAGTTTTGGGGTTTGGGTTAGTTTTGGGGTTAAGGTTATTATTGGGGTTAGGGTTAGTTTTGGGGTTGGGTTAGTTTTGGGGTTAAGGTTATTATTGGGGTTAGGGTTAGTTTTGGGGTTAGGGTTGTTATTGGGGTTTGGGTTAGTTTTGGGGTTAAGGTTATTATTGGGGTTAGGGTTAGTTTTGGTGTTTGGGTTAGTTTTGGGGTTAGGGTTATTATTGGGGTTGGGGTTAGTTTTGGGGTTAGGTTTGTTGTTGGGGTTTGGGTTAGTTTTGGGGTTAAGGTTATTATTGGGGTTTGGGTTAGTTTTAGGGTTAGGGTTGTTATTGGGGTTTGGGTTAGTTTTGGGTTAAGGTTATTATTGGGGTTAGGGTTAGTTTTAGGGTTTGGGTTAGTTTTGGGGTTAGGGTTGTTATTGGGGTTTGGGTTAGTTTTGGGGTTAAAGTTATTATTGGGGTTTGGTTAGTTATTGGGGTATGGGTTAGTTTTGGGCTTAGAGGTAGTACTTGGGTTTGCGTTAGTTTTGGGACTATGTTAATTTTGGGGTTAGGGTTCGTATTGGGTTTAGGCTTGCAATTAGAGTTAGTTAACTATTTGTTCTTGTTTCGGTTACTTTTAGGGTTAGGGTTAGTTTTGAGGTTAGGATTATTATTGGGGTTAGGGTTATTTTCGAGTTAGTTTTGGGGTTAGGGTTGTTATTGGGGTTCGGTTAGTTTTGGGGTTAGGGTTTGTTATTGGTGTTTGGATTAGTTTTGGGGTTAGGGGTAGTTTTGGGGTTAGGTTATTACTGGGGTTGGGTTATTATTGGGTTAAATTTGTTATTCGGGTTAGGGTTAGTTTTGGGGTTTGGGTTAGTTTTGGGGTTAAGGTTATTATTGGGGTTAGGGTTTAGTTTTGGGTTGGGTTAGTTTTGGGGTTAAGGTTATTATTGGGGTTAGGGTTAGTTTTGGGGTTAGGGTTGTTATTGGGGTTTGGGTTAGTTTTGGGGTAAGGTTATTATTGGGGTTAGGGTTAGTTTTGGTGTTTGGTTAGTTTTGGGGTTAGGGTTATTATTGGGGTTGGGTTAGTTTTGGGGTTAGGTTTGTTGTTGGGGTTTGGGTTAGTTTTGGGTTAAGGTTATTATTGGGGTTTGGGTTAGTTTTAGGGTTAGGGTTGTTAATTGGGTTTGGGTTAGTTTTGGGGTTAAGGTATATTGGTTAGGGTTAGTTTTAGGGTTTGGGGTTAGTTTTGGGGTTAGGGTTTTATTGGGGTTTGGGTTAGTTTTGGGGTTAAAGTTAGTATTGGGGTTTGAGTTATTATTGGGGTTAGGGTTAGTTTTGGGGTTAGGGTTATTATTGGGGTTAGGGTTGTTTTTGGGGTTTGGGTTAGTTTGGGGTTAAGGTTATTATTGGGGTAGGGTTAGTTTTGGGGTTTGGGTTAGTTTTGGGGTTAAGGTTATTATTGGGGTTAGGGTTAGTTTTGGGGTTGGGTTAGTTTTGGGGTTAAGGTTATTATTGGGGTTAGGGTTAGTTTTGGGGTTAGGGTTGTTATTGGGGTTTGGGTTAGTTTTGGGGTTAAGGTTATTATTGGGGTTAGGGTTAGTTTTGGTGTTTGGGTTAGTTTTGGGGTTAGGGTTATTATTGGGGTTGGGGTTAGTTTTGGGGTTAGGTTTGTTGTTGGGGTTTGGGTTAGTTTTGGGGTTAAGGTTATTATTGGGGTTTGGGTTAGTTTTAGGGTTAGGGTTGTTATTGGGGTTTGGGTTAGTTTTGGGGTTAAGGTTATTATTGGGGTTAGGGTTAGTTTTAGGGTTTGGGGTTAGTTTTGGGGTTAGGGTTGTTATTGGGGTTTGGGTTAGTTTTGGGGTTAAAGGTTATTATTGGGGTTTGAGTTATTATTGGGGTTAGGGTTAGTTTTGGGGTTAGGGTTATTATTGGGGTTAGGGTTGTTTTTGGGGTTTGGGTTAGTTTTGGGGTTAAGGTTATTATTGGGGTTAGGGTTAGTTTTGGGGTTTGGGTTAGTTTTGGGGTTAAGGTTATTATTGGGGTAGAGGAAGGTACGTTTGTGTTGTTTAGTGCACCTGCGTGCGGTTTGTGTATAAAGCGGTTGAGGGAAAAAAGGAAAGGGTTTGAGAGGAATAAATGATGAGCCTTCACGTATATCTCCTGTGTAAAAGGACATTATGTATTAACCTCCCCAACATTTAACCCCTCGCTGGCCTACAATGTAATACAATCTTCCGCACGGTGCAGAGATTAAATGGTTGTGTAACTTACTTTCTTTCACACACAGATCTCTCTCTCTTCTCTCTTGTTGACAAATGAAGTCGTCACATCATCACTTAAGGTTTCATTTGTCTGTGGGTGATAGAGTGAATCGCCTGCAGCGGCCTGAGCGCACACTCCTATTGGCAAAAAGAAAGTTGCTAAAAAAAAAAAGATGAAGTAGCCAAAAAGCTGTTGTTATTCGAAGCTGTGAGTGCGCTGGGTCTGGGGAATCTACACAAAAAGCAACAGGACTTTCTGGAAAATGATGACATTTTTAGCAGCTGCTGGCTGGATGCTTCGCCCGAGGCTCATTTGTGAATTTCAAAGGCCCTTTTATTCGCTTTGCATTTTGCATTTCGTTCATGGAAAGAGCAAATTCTGCCGGGATTCCTCCCGCTATCGGCTGCGAAGCGGGGGAGAAGCTGAGGAAGCCGGAGAATCAGTTCCATGTTTTTCACACGCAAAGCTCTGAAAATGACATATGTTTCATTTGTCACAAAAAAGAACGTAACAATTGGCTCGTCTACGTTTCACGAGGAGCTCGGAGAGGCGAACGCGTCACCCCACCCCCCCTGATCCCACAATTCAGCACCAAACATTACATTTTAATATATATTACGTTTCTCGGTTATTTCACCCTGAAGCTGCGCCGTATGGAAATCATTTGTAAAACATATGTCTCACGTTTGACCTACATTTGGCGGTTTTAGGTTTCTGTCATTTCTCTCGTTGAGGTTTAACGTAAAATAAAGTGATGCTTGGGATCCATTCATTATACAATGAGTCGCGGCGCGGCGACAGCCGGCAGAAAAAATGAAGATATTCCAGTCTGTGAAACACTTCCAGCTCAGACATTCCGGGCTCTAGTACAGGGAGAGCTATGGTTTGTTCTGGGGTTAGGGTTATCGGTAATGTCTGGGTTAGTTTATGCTTTGAGCTTTGGTAAGTTACACTTTATGGTTAAAGTCGGGGACTGGGTTATGCTTTGGGGTTTTACTATTAGAAAGACGCCACCTTGTGGACGCATCTAAAAGTGACCTGATAAAAGTGACAGCAATGTGAAAGGATTTGTAAACGTTGCCGTTTTCCAGGCGCGGCTGTATCGGAGCGTTTTTGAGGCTATTGCGTTAAAAAGTCTTTTCTTTTTTTAAATCCCTTTCATTTCTGGGTTATTTTGTCTCCGCAGTTTTGTTCGTCTTAGGGTTAGGGCAATGTTTGGGTTGGGTTTACATTCTACGACTTTAAACATAGTCCTATCAGAATCTTCCTTTGGTGGGTTTGGTAACTTCTTCTCGCGCTTCCCCACCTCAGGATTTCTCTTCCATTTCACCTTCTCGTTTTCACCTGCTGCTACACAGTAAGTGCTCGATTCCTGCTCCGGTAGCCGCGGGCCCTACGCGTGTTACATTATGGTTGATAGACCTGTCCATGCACATGCAGTGGCGTCACTAGGGTTGGTGTCACCCGGTGCGATAACTTATGGTGTCACCCCCCCCCGAGTTTTAGGGATTTTTTTTTTAACTACTCTTACTCATAACTCAGTACTCCCATATAACACTGAATGATCATACACAGCGCACATTACTGTGAGGTTTATTGCTGTGGAGCTCTCTCATATGCTCACACAAAACACAAAACACAAATTTTTGCCAACTGCCAGCAAGTATGTTGCCTGTTCGAAGGCAGTGAAAGCACACATGGATATATATTGCCCCCAGCAGCTCTCGATATATTGCCCCCAGCAGCTCACCCATGGATATATATTGCCCCAGCTCACACATGGATATATTGCGCCTCAGCTCACACATGGATATATTGCCCCAGACCAGTTCACACATGGATATTGCCCCAGCTCTCATGGATACTGCCCCCAGCACACATGGATACTGCCCCAGCTCCTCTCATGGATATAATGCCCCAGCTGCTCTCATTGATAATGCTCCAGCTGCTCTCATGGATTTTGCCCCAGCTCCTCTTATGGATTTTGCCCCAGCACATGGATATTGCCCCAGCTCATGGATATTGCCCCAGCTCATGGATATACTGCCCCAGCTCATGGATATACTGCCCCAGCTCAAGGATATACTGCCCCAGCTCAAGGATATACTGACCCAGCTCAAGGATATACTGCCCCAGCTCAAGGATATACTGCCCCAGCTCAAGGATATACTGACCCAGCTGCTCTCATGGATATGCCCCAGCTGCTCTCATGGATAATGCCCCAGCTCATGGATAATGCCCCAGCAGCTCATGGATATGCCCCAGCACCTCATTGATATGCCCCAGCAGCTCATGGATAATGGCCCAGCAGCTCATGGATATGCCCCAGCTCATGGATATGCCCCAGCAGCTCATGGATATGCCCCCCAGCTCATGGATATGCCCCAGCTCACACATGGATTTGCCCCAGCTCACACATGGATATGCTCCAGCTCCTCATGGATTTGCCCTAGCTCCTCATGGATTTGCCCCAGCTCCTCATGGATTTGCCCCAGCTCCTCATGGATTTGCCCCAGTGGCTCATGGATTTGCCCCAGCTCCTCATGGATTTGCCCCAGTGGCTCATGGATTTGCCCCAGCTCCTCATGGATTTGCCCCAGTGGCTCATGGATATGCCCCAGCTCACCTCATGGATTTGCCCCAGCTCCTCATGGATTTGCCCCAGCTCCTCATGGATTTGCCCCAGTGGCTCTTGGATTTGCCCCAGAACCTCATTGATATGCCCCAGCAGCTCATGGATAATGGCCCAGCAGCTCATGGATATGCCCCAGCTCATGGATATGCCCCAGCAGCTCATGGATATGCCCCCCAGCTCATGGATATGCCCCAGCTCACACATGGATTTGCCCCAGCTCACACATGGATATGCTCCAGCTCCTCATGGATTTGCCCTAGCTCCTCATGGATTTGCCCCAGCTCCTCATGGATTTGCCCCAGTGGCTCATGGATTTGCCCCAGCTCCTCATGGATTTGCCCCAGTGGCTCATGGATTTGCCCCAGCTCCTCATGGATTTGCCCCAGTGGCTCATGGATATGCCCCAGCTCACCTCATGGATTTGCCCCAGCTCCTCATGGATTTGCCCCAGCTCCTCATGGATTTGCCCCAGTGGCTCTTGGATTTGCCCCAGCACCTCATGGATATGCCCCAGCTCACCTCATGGATTTGCCCCAGCTCACCTCATGGATTTGCCCCAGCTCCTCATGGATTTGCCCCAGCTCCTCATGGATTTGCCCCAGTGGCTCATGGATTTGCCCCAGCTCACCTCATGGATTTGCCCCAGCTCCTCATGGATTTGCCCCAGCGGCTCATGGATTTGCCCCAGCGGCTCATGGATTTGCCCCAGCTCCTCATGGATTTGCCCCAGTGGCTCATGGATTTGCCCCAGCTCCTCATGGATTTGCCCCAGTGGCTCATGGATTTGTCCCAGCTCACCTCATGGATTTTCCCCAGCTCCTCATGGATTTTCCCCAGCAGCTCATGGATATGGCCCAGCTCACCTCCGCCGCGTGTTCGCTCCCTCTGAGCGTCCGGCGGCGTGCAGCTTGGTCGCTCGTCTGGGGGAGCCACGTGACCAGCCGCGATTGGCTGGTGACGTGTTTCCCCCAGGCGAGCGCCGAAGCTGCATGCTTCGGACGCTAGCAGGGAGCGAACAGGCGGCAGAGGGTGAGACACCCGCCCTTAGGGTGACGGTGTCACCCTAAGGGCGGGTGTCACCTGGTGCGGGCTGCACCCCCCGCCCCACGTTACGACGCCACTGTGCACATGTAACCCTCTCCGGTAGCTGTCCTTACGGGCCGGTCGGTTGTGCCATAAAGCTCGGAAGCTCATGCTGAGGACGAAGCGTTTTCACATTGTTTTGGAAGCGACTCCACAGATTTGCGCCTCTAGAAATCACCGGGCTCCGCTGGGGAGACGGAACATTAAAAGTAAATGGTTAAAAGATGAAATCAGAGCATGTGATACACGGCTTAATCTTTATTACAGATTTCCTCGCTTTATCTCGGTGTGGAACGTGGTAATGGCCAGGAGGTGCGCGCACACAGCGATCCCCATTCCACCCGCCGCAATCCAAAGGCGTTAATACCTATTAGCATATCTGAGGTCCACATCCCTAAAGAAGTCAACTTTGTGCCTGTAGAGCAAAAGCGCAGGTATTAAGTAACCGCGTCGACGCCTAATTATACAACATTTGCATTTCTTTTATGCCGTCCTTTCTTTTGTAAGGGACAGGCAGACGAACGTCTCCGACGCGCCTGTGATATGATCAGGCTTTTACATATTGGGAAATAAAAAGCTCGACGCCGGCTTCGCTTATCAAATTGACTTGTTTCATTTCCAGCAGCTGCAGGAACATATGTTTCATTTAAAATGAAAGCAGGGCGTCCTCTATCTCGCAGCAATATTGATAGGAAACAGCAGCGCAATAATGTGTCTCCTTCCCAGCACGCGTCACATGTGACCTCAGACACATGTATGTGGATCCTCACGTCACTTGGCACGCGTCACACGTGACCTCGGACACATGTATGTGGATCCTCATGTCACATGGCACGCATCACACGTGACCTCGGACACATGTATGTGGATCCTCACATCACTTGGCACACGTCACACGTGACCTCGGACACATGTATGTGGATCCTCATGTCACATGGCACGCATCACACGTGACCTCAGACACATGTATGTGGATCCTCACGTCACTTGGCATGCATCTCATGTGACCTCCGGACACACATATGTGGATGCTCACGTGGCACGCGTCTCGTGCGACCTCCGGACACATGTATGTGGATCCTCACGTCACATGGCACGCGTCACGTGTGACCTCGACACATGTATGTGGATCCTCACGTCACTTGGCACGTGTCACACGTGACCTCGGTCACATGTATGTGGATCCTCACGTCACATGGCACGCATCACATGTGACCTTGGACACATGTATGTGGATCCTCACGTCACATGGCACGCATCACATGTGACCTCGGACACATGTATGTGGATCCTCACGTCGCTTGGCACGCGTCACATGTGACCTCGGACACATGTATGTGGATCCTCACATCACTTGGCATGCATCACACGTGACCTCGGACACATGTATGTGGATCCTCACGTCAAATGGCACGCGTCACGTGTGACCTCGGACACATGTATGTGGATCCTCACGTCACAAGCCACGCGTCACATGTGACCTCGGACACATGTATGTGGATCCTCACGTCACATGGCACGCATCACACGTGACCTCGGACACATGTATGTGGATCCTCATGTCACATGGCACGCATCACATGTGACCTCGGACACATGTATGTGGATTCTCACGTCACATGGCATGCATCACACGTGACCTCGGACACATGTATGTGGATCCTCACGTCACATGGCACGTGTCATGTGTGACCTCGGACACATGTATGTGGATCCTCACGTCACTTGGCACGCGTCACACGTGACCTCGGACACATGTATGTGGATCCTCATGTCACATGGCACTTGGCACGCGTCACACGTGACCTCGGACACATGTATGTGGATCCTCACATCACTTGGCACACGTCACACGTGACCTCGGACACATGTATGTGGATCCTCATGTCACATGGCACGCATCACACGTGACCTCAGACACATGTATGTGGATCCTCACGTCACATGGCACGCGTCACATGTGACCTCAGACACATGTATGTGGATCCTCACGTCACTTGGCATGCATCTCATGTGACCTCCGGACACACATATGTGGATGCTCACGTGGCACGCGTCTCGTGCGACCTCCGGACACATGTATGTGGATCCTCACGTCACATGGCATGCGTCACGTGTGACCTCGACACATGTATGTGGATCCTCACGTCACTTGGCACGTGTCACACGTGACCTCGGTCACATGTATGTGGATCCTCACGTCACATGGCACGCATCACATGTGACCTTGGACACATGTATGTGGATCCTCACATCACATGGCACGCATCACATGTGACCTCGGACACATGTATGTGGATCCTCACGTCACTTGGCACGCGTCACATGTGACCTCGGACACATGTATGTGGATCCTCACATCACTTGGCACGCATCACACGTGACCTCGGACACATGTATGTGGATCCTCACGTCAAATGGCACGCGTCACGTGTGACCTCGGACACATGTATGTGGATCCTCACGTCACAAGCCACGCGTCACATGTGACCTCGGACACATGTATGTGGATCCTCACGTCACATGGCACGCATCACACGTGACCTCGGACACATGTATGTGGATCCTCACGTCACATGGCACGCATCACATGTGACCTCGGACACATGTATGTGGATTCTCACGTCACATGGCATGCATCACACGTGACCTCGGACACATGTATGTGGATCCTCACGTCACATGGCACGTGTCATGTGTGACCTCGGACACATGTATGTGGATCCTCACGTCACTTGGCACGCGTCACACGTGACCTCGGACACATGTATGTGGATCCTCATGTCACATGGCACGCATCACACTTGACCTCGGACACATGTATGTGGATTCTCACGTCACATGGCATGCATCACACGTGACCTCAGACATATGTATGTGGATCCTCACATCACATGGCACGCGTCACATGTGACCTCAGACACATGTATGTGGATCCTCACGTCACTTGGCTCGCCTCACATGTGACCTCAGACACATATGTGTGGAGGCTCACGTCACTTGGCATGCATCTCATGCGACCTCTGGACACACATATGTGGATGCTCACGTGACACGCGTCTCCTGCGACCTCCGGACACACATATGTGCATGCTCACGTGGCACGCGTCTCATGCGACCTCCGGACACACGTATGTGGATGCTCACGTGGCACGCGTCTCATGCGACCTCCGGACACATATATATGGATCCTCCCTCATCCACAGGTCTGGAAAGAAAAGCCAGTGGAAGGACAGTGGTTTAATTAAGTAGAAACGGAAGAGAGTGGGATCTCCAGTAAAAAAATATTTTATTCGGGAACAGCAAGTCCCATAAGACAAAGCATGTGACGTTTCGACCCGAAAGTGGTTTAATCAATGTCTGAACCGAATGGCTGCACAATCATTTAATTATAAACCTCCAAAGGAGTTTGCACTCTGTCTTCCTAAAATAATAAATAAATATAATGACACAGGTGCACTAAACAATACATATACCTATCAATAAATCAATAGATATTCAATAAATATATCTATCAATAAATATTCCTTTCAATAAATCAATAAATATATCTATCAATAAATATTCCTATGAATAAATCAATAAATATATCTATCAATAAATCAATAAATATTCCTTTCAATAAATCAATAAATATATCTATCAATAAATCAATAAATATTCCTTTCAATAAATCAATAAATATATCTATCAATAAATCAATAAATATATCTTTCAATAAATCAATAAATATATCTTTCAATAAATCAATAAATATATCTATCAATAAATCAATAAATATTCCTATCAATAAATCAATAAATATTCCTATCAATAAATCAATACAAATCCAATAAATATACCTATCGATAAATATCCAATAAATCTATTCCTCTTCATTCACAGATGCACATGGGACCTTCTAAAATGGAACATTTACTCGGCACACAAAAAAGCAACGCTTTGGCTCAACCTTGAAAAAGTCTCTGAGCTGAAACTTTGTGTTTTGTTAATGTGCAGAATAAATGTTATGTTTTAGAAGTCCTTGTTGCATCTGTGAATGAAGAGCTATATATACATATATATAAATGTTTATACAACAACCGGGGCAGCACTTTTGTCCTTTACGGGGCGTCAAGTTGAGCAGGAACTCTTGGGAATGCAGGTCCTCCACTATTTTTTCAGGAGGAACAAAGTTGTGTATATACATATACACACATTACAAAATACCAGTTATTATACAAATATATACATTACAATATTTCAGTTATTATAAATATATATATATATATACAGTTGTGTTCAAAATTATTCAACCCCCAATGTTGTAAAGGGTTTTAGGGAATTTAATGACATTTGTAATTGTATTCAGAATGAAATCCTACAAGGACTTTTTAAAGAACCATATGCAACTAAAATGACATCAATTGGTTTTGTAATACAGCAGTAAATGTTTCTTTTGTGAATTCTTCATTGACACAATTATTCAACCCCTTAAAGACTACCACTCTGAAGAACAGAGGTTCATTCAAGTGTTTTCAATCAGGTATTGAAAACACCTGTGGATGTCACGGAGCAGCAATAAAGCTTAATAAGCACCAATTAGGCAGCTTTAAAATGACTGTGATACTCAGCTCCTTCTAGACATTTACTGGTGTGGTTACAAACATGGTGAAGTCAAGAGAATGGTCCAGGAAGACAAGAGAAGAGGTGATTACTCTTCACAGGAAGGGCAATGGCTATAAGAAGATTGCAAAGATGTGAAACATACCAAGAGAGACCATAGGAAGCATCATTCGCAAATTCAAGGCAAAGGGCACTGTTGAAACGCTACCTGGTCGTGGCAGAAAGAAGATGCTGACTTCGACTGCTGTGCGCTACCTGAAGCGTAGAGTGGAGAAAAGTCCCCGTGTGACTGCTGAGGAACTGAGAAAAGATTTGTCAGATGTGGGTACTGAAGTTTCAGCTCAGACAATACGGCGCACACTGCATAATGAAGGCCTCCATGCCAGAACTCCCAGGCGCACCCCCTTGCTGTCTCCAAAGAATAAGAAGAGTTGACTGCAGTATGCCAAAAGTCATGTGGACAAACCACAGAAGTTTTGGGATAGTGTTCTGTGGACTGATGAAACAAAATTAGAACTGTTTGGGCCCATGGATCAACGCTATGATTGGAGGAGGAAGAACAAGGCCTATGAAGAAAAGAACACCTTGCCTACTGTGAAGCATGGCGGGGGGTCAATCATGCTTTGGGGCTGTTTTGCTTCTGCAGGTACAGGGAAGCTTCAGCATGTGCAAGGTACCATGAATTCTCTTCAGTACCAGGAGATATTGGATGACAATGTGATGCAGTCCGTCACAAACCTGAGGCTTGGGAGACGTTGGACCTTTCAACAGGACAATGATCCCAAGCATACCTCCAAGTCCACTAGAGCATAGTTGCAGATTAAAGGCTGGAACATTTTGGAGTGGCCATCGCAGTCACCTGACTTAAATCCGATTGAGAACCTCTGGTCGGACTTAAAGAAAGCAGTTGCAGTGCGCAAGCCTAAGAATGTGACTGAACTGGAGGCTTTTGCCCATGACGAATGGGCGAAGATACCCGTAGATGGCTGCAAGACACTTGTGTCAAGCTATGCTTCACGTTTAAAAGCTGTTATAACTGTAAAAGGATGTTGTACTAAGTACTAAGATTGAATGTCACTTGGGGGTTGAATAAAACTGATAATGATGTGAGCACAGAAAAGACATTTGTGGTTATTTCATTATAAATGTTATGTTATATTTGTCTGACCTACACGTGCCTCTTTGATTTAATTGTAAGCAAGATGACTGAATGATCAAAATCAATGTCAAAATGGCCAAAACACTCAATTTCAGTGGGGGTTGAATAATTTTGAACACAACTGTATATATATACATGTTACAATATATTAGTTATTATAAATAGGGATGAGCCGAACACCCCCATGTTCGGTTTGACTTCGAACTCGAACAATTTCAAAAGTTCGAGTTCGAACTCGAACACGATCCGAACTCGATGCATGTCAATGGGACCCGAACGTTCGGTTTTTAGAGTGCCCTCCAAGAGGGCATATATGCAAGATATTTGCCATAAAAGGTGTATAGGGGTCCGATAGTGCCCTGGGGGACAGGAAACAAGGACAAAAAGTAAAAAAAAAAAACGTTTTTAAAGGAACAGTGAGTTTTCCATGAAATAAAGGTTAAGAATAAAAATGAAAAATTCCTTCAAATATCGTGCCTAGGAGGTCCCCATAACCTGCCCGCGAAGTGGCGGATTTCTGGGATGTATAGAAAAATTTAAAAACAAAAAAATTACATTTCAAGTGACGGTAAATGGTTTTCCTTTAATCTATTCATAAACAACTGCTTGGGGCGGCAGCCTGTATGAAAAGAGGAGACCTTTTAGGACACGCAGAACAAGTTTAGTGATTTTTTTGGCTAAATTATGGTGAAACTTATGCAGGCTTTGGATGAAAGTAACAATAGGTGCATTAAAATTAGGCCTTTAGTGTCAGCAACAGTGCCGTCACACTGTAACCCCTCTGTGGTATTGTGGAAAAGTGCAGGGTTGGACCATGCGGTCAAATATTAAAATGATATGAATCTGGTATAGGCGTCAGTGCACCCAAATATTGTGCCTTTGGCGGCAGCAAGTGCCTTCACACCGTAACCCCTCTGAGGTATTGTGGAAGAGTGCAGTGGTGGAGGTTTTGGTAATGCAGAAGAGATCCCGATCTATTCCGTTACATCAGCAGCTATAACAGAACTGGGTCAGCAATGTTTAGGCACTTGTACTGCGCTACTGTATATGGTGAGAATCGGCGCACACCAGTAGCAACAAGAAGCAAACAGAACAGGCAGGGAATACACAGAGAGAATAGTCAAATGGCAGGCAAAGTCGGCAACAGATCGGGTCCTCAGAACAAGCAGGGTCAGTAACAAGTATACAAACTGATTCGGTAAGCTAGCGATGCGGGAATAAAGGCTGAGACACACTGAGCGTGTAGCGATGCACAGCGTAGCGAAATGAAGAGAAACAAACATTTTGCAGACTTGACTTCACTCCGCTCCGCCTCGCAGCGTGTCTACACTGCATTACGTTTGCTTCTCACCGCACTGGACAGGAATCCACTAAACTAAATAAAAATGTACACACAAAACTGTTTTATTTTCGCAAAGCACATGTTATATAGGCAAAATAAGTTTCTGCTGAATAAAATACATCAAAAATTACTGTTAATTTAATAGGTATAGTATAAAAATATAAAAAAAGGTAACCCCTGATCATACATATTATAGTGACACGGAGCGCCGTGTATACAGTAGGGATGCATTGATACCACACACAGACATATACGTATATATCAACACGCAGACCTATATATACGTACATATCAACACACGGATATATATATACACCCACCCACAGACCTCAGACCATATATACACATACGCACATGGGGGGGTGGCATGTGGACAATCTCAACTAAATGCGCCCCCCCCCCCCATTTGGCTGATCCCTCCAGAAAAAATGTTGAACCCGACAGAGCAGAGTATATATATATTATTATCTGCTCTATCGGGTTCATCATTTCTTCTGGAGGGATCACCCAAATTGGGGGGGGGGGGGCAATTAGTTGTCAAAATGTGTGTGTAATACAAGTCTGGATATATATATTTATAAGAATATAGATATATATCTTTTATATATATATATATATATATATATATATAAATCATACCTGCCCTTCCCTTCCCCTATAAATTTGCCAAAAATATACACACACAAAAAAACAAACCACTGCCTGAGACCCCGCGCAGCCCACATGCCACCCCCCTCTCCCTGGTTGAATGTATCTAATATATATAATTAAATACAATCAGCCAGGTAGAGAAAGAAAAAAAAAAGTTTTATTTTATGTTCCCGGGGACATTTAAAAATGTCCTCGGATTTTTTTTTTTTTAGAAATGTGTCGCCTTACCTTAGCCTGGTGGTCAGTGGGGGCTCCCTGGATCCTGGTTGTGGGGGGGGGGTCTGCCGTGACTGCAGGTGCAGTGGCTCCCTCCCTGCACCGCCTGTCTCTGCCACAAATGCCCCCGGGCGGCTAGCCCGCACAGTTGCAGCGCAGTCATCCGGCGGCCGCATGCTCCTCAAGGGGATCCTTGGGAGGCCCCGGCAGGCTGCCCTCTATAGTGCCTGATTAGAGGGCCGTGTCTGCCTGATGTTTTAATAACAAGAATGTTTTATCTCATAGGCTTCAATGTTAAACATATTCCCGTTTTAATTCAATATCTAATAAACCGTTGCTTATAATATTCTGCAGTAAAGAGTCTCTTTATTTCTAGATTTTTTAGTATTTTTTTTTTAAAGATGTATTTATTAAAGGGTTCAATTGCGATACAGAAACAGAAGCATAATGAACAGTGTTATAGCAATACAAAATCTGAAAGCAGACCAAATAAATTGAACTATGCAGCAACACACCGGACATGGGGGATATCCATTCCTCCGCGAATCGAGGAGAGATAGGAAGTAAACGTTCAGGGCATCAATGTCAAAACGGGTCACCTGGTACCGTGCCCTACGAGAGTAGCAAGAGTTTCCTAAGTGGTAGTGTCAGTGGAGGCCAGGAAACGTGACAGCGCAGGGTCAGAAGGTGTGAGGGGACAGGTGGCGAGCCTTTTAACATTTGCAGAGAATACCAGGAGGTGCAGTAAAAAGTACGACGCAGCGAAGATTTTGTATCTTCAGGGAGGTTTGCAATTAAGGGTGACCAGTTCTGGAAAAATACCTTAGTCCGGTCCTCCAGGTGTGAGGAGGCTTCTATCCAATCAATTAAAAACAATGAATAAACCCTGTCATATACCATGCGAAAGGAGGGTGGAGTCGAGAAACTCCATTGGGAGAGGATGGCCTTTTTACCTGTGGCCACCAGCAAAGCGAGCCAAAACCTATGACTTTTAGGATGGGGACAGGCAGGGGCAGGAGGGACAAAGTTGAAAATGGCCCATTCCGGAGTGTTGGGAGCAGTGATTCGAAGGACTGTCGAGCAAAATCTAAGGATAGAGTCCCAGAACAACTGGATGTTAGGACATGACCATAAGCAATGCCAGAGGTCGGCTGGAGAGTGACCGCATTTGAGACATGCAGCAGTAGGTGTGAGCCCGGCTCTGGCCATCCTATTGGGCGCCATGTAAGCGCGGTGGAGGATTCTGTATAGCATATCCCAATAATTAGCTGAAGGAATGAGGCGTCGAGATCGTAAAGTACATTGGATGAGGTCCTGCGGGGTGAGTGTCGGGAAATGAGTGGTCCATTTCAAAAGTGCCATCCAAGGGATAGATGTAGGTGAGGAAGCCTGCAAATGGGTATAAATGCTAGAAGTTGACGGGGGAGTATGGAGGTCATAAACAGTAGGGAGTCCAGAGGATTTGTCCAATCTGCGGGGGTGAAATCAGCAAATTGAGCAAGAAGGAATTGTCGCAGTTGCAGATAGAAGACAGGGTGAAGAGAAAGAGGGGCAATTATGTTACCTAAAGTCGTGAAGGAGAAGGACAGTCTCGATATCGCATCCACATAGTGGCGTAGTTGTGTCAGGCCTCGCTGGGCTAGCGTGTGGAATATGGGAGCAGGTGATGCGTGCTGGAAATTAGGATTGTGTAAAATGGGAGACCACAGCGACGTCTGCCAGGATAAATGCAAAAGCTTACGGATGCGGATCCAGGCACGTTTGGTAGTGTACAATAAGGGATTGGATCGAAGGGACGGGGGGACTGCTGGGGAGTGTTGGTGAAGAAAAGTCAATAAGGAGGAGGAGGGTAGTAACGCTTGCTCCACCTCATGGTCAATATAATGGGAGGTGCCCGTATCCAGTCTGAGGCGTATCGGTAAAGGGCAGCCAAATTGTAATCCGAGATGTTTGGAAAAATGAGCCCTCCACGGGAGAGCGGCTGTTGGAGGCTGGAGAGGGAAATACGGGCCCGTCTGTCAGGTTACACGTCACCGCCGTGGCAAGAAGCCTCCTAATGTGATTATTCCAACCTGACAGCCCTTTGCCTATTTGCCTGCAGTACCTCAGTCAGCCACTGCAGCAGCCACAGGTGTCTCGATTGCCTCCCTGTGCTTCCCTATTTAAGGAACAATCTCCCATGATGCATTGCTGCTGCATTAACATTGCCTTCCACTGCCAAGCTGTGTCTCTCTCAATATCCTGTGTATCCAGCTAGCAGACTTCCATTGTCTCCAGTGCCAAATGTATCCTGTGTCTCCAGTGCCAAGTGTATCCCGTGTCTCCAGTGCCAAGTAATACCCTGTGTCTACATTGCCAAGTGTATCCTGTGTCTGCATTGCCAAGTGTATCCTGTGTCTGCATTGCCAAGTGTATCCTGTGTCTGCATTGCCAAGTGTATCCTGTGTCTACATTGCCAAGTGTGTCCTGTGTCTACATTGCCAAGTGTATCCTGTGTCTGCATTGCCAAGTGTATCCTGTGTCTGCATTGCCAAGTGTATCCTGTGTCTGCATTGCCAAGTGTATCCTGTGTCTGCATTGCCAAGTGTATCCTGTGTCTGCATTGCCAAGTGTATCCTGTGTCTACATTGCCAAGTGTATCCTGTGTCTGCATTGCCAAGTGTATCCTGTGTCTGCATTGCCAAGTGTATCCTGTGTCTACATTGCCAAGTGTGTCCTGTGTCTGCATTGCCAAGTGTATCCTGTGTCTGCATTGCCAAGTGTATCCTGTGTCTGCATTGCCAAGTGTATCCTGTGTCTGCATTGCCAGTGTATCCTGTGTCTACATTGCCAAGTGTATCCTGTGTCTGCATTGCCAAGTGTATCCTGTGTCTAAATTGCCAAGTGTGTCCTGTGTCTGCATTGCCAAGTGTATCCCGTGTCTACATTGCCAAGTGTGTCCTGTGTCTACATTGCCAAGTGTATCCTGTGTCTACATTGCCAAGTGTATCCTGTGTCTGCATTGCCAAGTGTATCCTGTGTCTGCATTGCCAAGTGTATCCTGTGTCTACATTGCCAAGTGTATCCTGTGTCTACATTGCCAAGTGTATCCTGTGTCTGCATTGCCAAGTGTATCCGTGTCTGCATTGCCAAGTGTATCCTGTGTCTACATTGCAAGAATGTATCCTGTGTCTGCATTGCCAAAAGTGTATCCTGTGTCTGCATTGCCAAGTGTATCCTGTGTCTGCATTGCCAAGTGTGTCCTGTGTCTGCATTGCCAAGTGTGTCCTGTGTCTGCATTGCCAAGTGTGTCCTGTGTCTTCATTGCCAAGTGTATCCTGTGTCTACATTGCCAAGTGTATCCTGTGTCTACATTGCCAAGTGTATCCTGTGTCTGCATTGCCAATAGGCTTGTGCACTTTTTTTTTTTTTTTTTCTTTTTATCGGTTCGATTTTTCGGATTTTTAAACTTTTCGATTCGATCGGCTCGTTTCGACCGATTTCTGTTTCGATTCGATTCGGTTCGGCTCGATTCGTTTTTCGTGTACTTTTTTTTTTCAGAATAACGACCATTTGTCGTATTTTCGTGTCAGCTCGTTTTTTTATCGACTTTTCGTGATTTCGGAAATTTTCGTTTTTTCGGAAAGTCTGTTCTCCTCGTTTCAAAGCAATAAATTTCGATTTGACACATTTCAAGTCCATTCGAAAATATTTCGTTTCGGCTCGGAAAACTTTTCGGATCTGCCATTTTCGGATCTAAAAATTTTCGGAATTCGGCCTCATCCGAAAACACGAATCGGAAAATTCCGAAACCCGAAACGCACATCCCTAATTGCCAAGTGTATGCTGTGTCTACATTGCCAAGTATATTCTGTGTCTACATTGCCAAGTATATCCCGTGTCTACATTGCCAAGTATATCCTGTGTCTACATTGCCAAGTGTATCCCGTGTCTGCATTGCCAAGTATATCCCGTGTCTGCATTGCCAAGTGTATCCCGTGTCTACATTGCCAAGTGTATCCCGTGTCTACATTGCCAAGTGTATCCCGTGTCTACATTGCCAAGTGTATCCTGTGTCTACTTTGCCAAGTGTATCCCGTGTCTGCATTGCCAAGTGTATCCCGTGTCTACATTGCCAAGTGTATCCCGTGTCTACATTGCCAAGTGTATCCCGTGTCTACATTGCCAAGTGTATCCCGTGTCTGCATTGCCAAGTGTATCCCGTGTCTACTTTGCCAAGTGTATCCCGTGTCTGCATTGCCAAGTGTATCCCGTGTCTACATTGCCAAGTGTATCCCGTGTCTACATTGCCAAGTGTATCCTGTGTCTACATTGCCAAGTGTATCTGTGTCTGCATTGCCAAGTGTATCCCGTGTCTACATTGCCAAGTGTACCCTGTGTCTGCATTGCCAAGTGTATCCTGTGTCTACATTGCCAAGTGTATCCTGTGTCTACATTGCCAAGTGTATCCTGTGTCTGCATTGCCAAGTGTATCCTGTGTCTACATTGCCAAGTGTATCCTGTGTCTAAATTGCCAAGTGTATCCTGTGTCTGCATTGCCAAGTGTATCCTGTGTCTGCATTGCCAAGTGTATCCTGTGTCTAAATTGCCAAGTGTATCCTGTGTCTGCATTGCCAAGTGTATCCTGTGTCTACATTGCCAAGTGTGTCCTGTGTCTACATTGCCAAGTGTATCCTGTGTCTGCATTGCCAAGTGTATCCTGTGTCTACATTGCCAAGTGTATCCTGTGTCTACATTGCCAAGTGTATCCTGTGTCTACATTGCCAAGTGTGTCCTGTGTCTGCATTGCCAAGTGTATCCTGTGTCTACATTGCCAAGTGTATCCTGTGTCTGCATTGCCAAGTGTATCCTGTGTCTACATTGCCAAGTGTGTCCTGTGTCTGCATTGCCAAGTGTATCGTGTCTACATTGCCAAGTGTATCCTGTGTCTACATTGCCAAGTGTATCCTGTGTCTGCATTGCCAAGTGTATCCCGTGTCTGCATTGCCAAGTGTATCCCGTGTCTGCATTGCCAAGTGTATCCTGTGTCTACATTGCCAAGTGTATCCCGTGTCTACATTGCCAAGTGTATCCGTGTCTACATTGCCAAGTGTATCCCGTGTCTGCATTGCCAAGTGTATCCCGTGTCTACATTGCCAAGTGTATCCCGTGTCTACATTGCCAAGTGTATCCTGTGTCTACATTGCCAAGTGTATCCTGTGTCTGCATTGCCAAGTGTATCCTGTGTCTACATTGCCAAGTGTATCCCGTGTCTACATTGCCAAGTGTATCCTGTGTCTACATTGCCAAGTGTATCCTGTGTCTGCATTGCCAAGTGTATCCCGTGTCTACTTTGCCAAGTGTATCCCGTGTCTGCATTGCCAAGTGTATCCGTGTCTACATTGCCAAGTGTATCCCGTGTCTACATTGCCAAGTGTATCCTGTGTCTGCATTGCCAAGTGTATCCTGTGTGTCTACATTGCCAAGTGTGTCCTGTGTCTGCATTGCCAAGTGTATCCTGTGTCTACATTGCCAAGTGTGTCCTGTGTCTGCATTGCCAAGTTTCTCCTGTGTCTACATTGCCAAGTGTATCCTGTGTCTGCATTGCCAAGTGTATCCTGTGTCTGCATTGCCAAGTGTATCCTGTGTCTGCATTGCCAAGTGTATCCTGTGTCTGCATTGCCAAGTGTATCCTGTGTCTAAATTGCCAAGTGTGTCCTGTGTCTGCATTGCCAAGTGTATCCCGTGTCTACATTGCCAAGTGTGTCCTGTGTCTACATTGCCAAGTGTATCCTGTGTCTGCATTGCCAAGTGTATCCTGTGTCTACATTGCCAAGTGTATCCTGTGTCTGCATTGCCAAGTGTATCCTGTGTCTGCATTGCCAAGTGTATCCTGTGTCTACATTGCCAAGTGTATCCTGTGTCTCCATTGCCAAGTGTATCCTGTGTCTGCATTGCCAAGTGTGTCCTGTGTCTGCATTGCCAAGTGTATCCTGTGTCTACATTGCCAAGTGTATCCTGTGTCTGCATTGCCAAGTGTGTCCTGTGTCTGCATTGCCAAGTGTATCCTGTGTCTACATTGCCAAGTGTATCCCGTGTCTGCATTGCCAAGTGTATCCTGTGTCTGCATTGCCAAGTGTATCCTGTGTCTACATTGCCAAGTGTATCCTGTGTCTGCATTGCCAAGTGTATCCTGTGTCTAAATTGCCAAGTGTGTCCTGTGTCTGCATTGCCAAGTGTATCCCGTGTCTACATTGCCAAGTGTGTCCTGTGTCTACATTGCCAAGTGTATCCTGTGTCTACATTGCCAAGTGTATCCTGTGTCTACATTGCCAAGTGTATCCTGTGTCTGCATTGCCAAGTGTATCCTGTGTCTACATTGCCAAGTGTATCCTGTGTCTACATTGCCAAGTGTATCCTGTGTCTGCATTGCCAAGTGTATCCTGTGTCTGCATTGCCAAGTGTATCCTGTGTCTGCATTGCCAAGTGTATCCTGTGTCTGCATTGCCAAGTGTATCCTGTGTCTGCATTGCCAAGTGTATCCTGTGTCTACATTGCCAAGTGTGTCCTGTGTCTGCATTGCCAAGTGTATCCTGTGTCTACATTGCCAAGTGTATCCTGTGTCTGCATTGCCAAGTGTATCCTGTGTCTACATTGCCAAGTGTGTCCTGTGTCTGCATTGCCAAGTGTATCCTGTGTCTACATTGCCAAGTGTGTCCTGTGTCTGCATTGCCAAGTTTATCCTGTGTCTACATTGCCAAGTGTATCCTGTGTCTGCATTGCCAAGTGTATCCTGTGTCTGCATTGCCAAGTGTATCCTGTGTCTAAATTGCCAAGTGTATCCTGTGTCTGCATTGCCAAGTGTATCCCGTGTCTACATTGCCAAGTGTGTCCTGTGTCTGCATTGCCAAGTGTGTCCTGTGTCTGCATTGCCAAGTGTATCCTGTGTCTGCATTGCCAAGTGTATCCCGTGTCTACATTGCCAAGTGTGTCCTGTGTCTGCATTGCCAAGTGTGTCCTGTGTCTGCATTGCCAAGTGTATCCTGTGTCTGCATTGCCAAGTGTATCCCGTGTCTACATTGCCAAGTGTGTCCTGTGTCTGCATTGCCAAGTTTATCCTGTGTCTACATTGCCAAGTGTATCCTGTGTCTGCATTGCCAAGTGTATCCTGTGTCTGCATTGCCAAGTGTATCCTGTGTCTAAATTGCCAAGTGTGTCCTGTGTCTGCATTGCCAAGTGTATCCTGTGTCTGCATTGCCAAGTGTATCCTGTGTCTGCATTGCCAAGTGTATCCTGTGTCTGCATTGCCAAGTGTATCCTGTGTCTACATTGCCAAGTGTATCCTGTGTCTGCATTGCCAAGTGTATCCTGTGTCTGCATTGCCAAGTGTATCCTGTGTCTACATTGCCAAGTGTATCCTGTGTCTCCATTGCCAAGTGTATCCTGTGTCTGCATTGCCAAGTGTGTCCTGTGTCTGCATTGCCAAGTGTATCCTGTGTCTACATTGCCAAGTGTATCCTGTGTCTGCATTGCCAAGTGTGTCCTGTGTCTGCATTGCCAAGTGTATCCTGTGTCTACATTGCCAAGTGTATCCCGTGTCTGCATTGCCAAGTGTATCCTGTGTCTGCATTGCCAAGTGTATCCTGTGTCTACATTGCCAAGTGTATCCTGTGTCTGCATTGCCAAGTGTATCCTGTGTCTAAATTGCCAAGTGTGTCCTGTGTCTGCATTGCCAAGTGTATCCCGTGTCTACATTGCCAAGTGTGTCCTGTGTCTACATTGCCAAGTGTATCCTGTGTCTACATTGCCAAGTGTATCCTGTGTCTACATTGCCAAGTGTATCCTGTGTCTGCATTGCCAAGTGTATCCTGTGTCTACATTGCCAAGTGTATCCTGTGTCTGCATTGCCAAGTGTATCCTGTGTCTAAATTGCCAAGTGTGTCCTGTGTCTGCATTGCCAAGTGTATCCCGTGTCTACATTGCCAAGTGTGTCCTGTGTCTACATTGCCAAGTGTATCCTGTGTCTGCATTGCCAAGTGTATCCTGTGTCTGCATTGCCAAGTGTATCCTGTGTCTGCATTGCCAAGTGTATCCTGTGTCTGCATTGCCAAGTGTATCCTGTGTCTACATTGCCAAGTGTGTCCTGTGTCTGCATTGCCAAGTGTATCCTGTGTCTACATTGCCAAGTGTGTCCTGTGTCTGCATTGCCAAGTTTATCCTGTGTCTACATTGCCAAGTGTATCCTGTGTCTGCATTGCCAAGTGTATCCTGTGTCTGCATTGCCAAGTGTATCCTGTGTCTACATTGCCAAGTTATCCTGTGTCTGCATTGCCAAGTGTATCCTGTGTCTGCATTGCCAAGTGTATCCTGTGTCTGCATTGCCAAGTGTATCCTGTGTCTACATTGCCAAGTGTATCCCGTGTCTACATTGCCAAGTGTATCCTGTGTCTGCATTGCCAAGTGTGTTCCTGTGTCTGCATTGCCAAGTGTATCCTGTGTCTACATTGCCAAGTGTATCCTGTGTCTGCATTGCCAAGTGTGTCCTGTGTCTGCATTGCCAAGTGTATCCTGTGTCTGCATTGCCAAGTGTGTCCTGTGTCTGCATTGCCAAGTGTATCCTGTGTCTGCATTGCCAAGTGTATCCCGTGTCTGCATTGCCAAGTGTATCCTGTGTCTGCATTGCCAAGTGTATCCTGTGTCTGCATTGCCAAGTGTATCCTGTGTCTGCATTGCCAAGTGTGTCCTGTGTCTGCATTGCCAAGTGTATCCTGTGTCTGCATTGCCAAGTGTGTCCTGTGTCTACATTGCCAAGTGTATCCCGTGTCTGCATTGCCAAGTGTGTCCTGTGTCTACATTGCCAAGTGTATCCTGTGTCTACATTGCCAAGTGTATCCTGTGTCTACATTGCCAAGTGTATCCTGTGTCTGCATTGCCAATAGGCTTGTGCACTTTTTTTTTTTTTTTTTTCTTTTTATCGGTTCGATTTTTCGGATTTTTAAACTTTTCGATTCGGCTCGTTTCGACCGATTTCTGTTTCGATTCGATTCGGTTCGGCTCGATTCGTTTTTCGTGTACTTTTTTTTTCAGAATAACGACCATTTGTCGTATTTTCGTGTCAGCTCGTTTTTTTATCGACTTTTCGTGATTTCGGAAATTTTCGTTTTTTCGGAAAGTCTGTTCTCCTCGTTTCAAAGCAATAAATTTCGATTTGACACATTTCAAGTCCATTCGAAAATATTTCGTTTCGGCTCGGAAAACTTTTCGGATCTGCCATTTTCGGATCTAAAAATTTTCGGAAATTCGGCCTCATCCGAAAACACGAATCGGAAAATTCCGAAACCCGAAACGCACATCCCTAATTGCCAAGTGTATGCTGTGTCTACATTGCCAAGTATATTCTGTGTCTACATTGCCAAGTATATCCCGTGTCTACATTGCCAAGTATATCCTGTGTCTACATTGCCAAGTATATCCCGTGTCTGCATTGCCAAGTATATCCTGTGTCTACATTGCCAAGTATATCCCGTGTCTACATTGCCAAGTGTATCCCGTGTCTACATTGCCAAGTGTATCCCGTGTCTACATTGCCAAGTGTATCCTGTGTCTACTTTGCCAAGTGTATCCCGTGTCTGCATTGCCAAGTGTATCCCGTGTCTACATTGCCAAGTGTATCCCGTGTCTACATTGCCAAGTGTATCCCGTGTCTACATTGCCAAGTGTATCCCGTGTCTGCATTGCCAAGTGTATCCCGTGTCTACTTTGCCAAGTGTATCCCGTGTCTGCATTGCCAAGTGTATCCCGTGTCTACATTGCCAAGTGTATCCCGTGTCTACATTGCCAAGTGTATCCTGTGTCTACATTGCCAAGTGTATCTGTGTCTGCATTGCCAAGTGTATCCCGTGTCTACATTGCCAAGTGTACCCTGTGTCTGCATTGCCAAGTGTATCCTGTGTCTACATTGCCAAGTGTATCCTGTGTCTACATTGCCAAGTGTATCCTGTGTCTGCATTGCCAAGTGTATCCTGTGTCTACATTGCCAAGTGTATCCTGTGTCTAAATTGCCAAGTGTATCCTGTGTCTGCATTGCCAAGTGTATCCTGTGTCTGCATTGCCAAGTGTATCCTGTGTCTAAATTGCCAAGTGTATCCTGTGTCTGCATTGCCAAGTGTATCCTGTGTCTACATTGCCAAGTGTGTCCTGTGTCTACATTGCCAAGTGTATCCTGTGTCTGCATTGCCAAGTGTATCCTGTGTCTACATTGCCAAGTGTATCCTGTGTCTACATTGCCAAGTGTATCCTGTGTCCTGCATTGCCAAGTGTATCCTGTGTCTGCATTGCAAGTGTATCCTGTGTCTACATTGCCAATGTATCCTGTGTCTACATTGCCAAGGTACCTGTGTCTGCATTGCCAAGTGTGTCCTGTGTCTGCATTGCCAAGTGTATCCTGTGTCTACATTGCCAAGTGTATCCTGTGTCTGCATTGCCAAGTGTGTCCTGTGTCTGCATTGCCAAGTGTATCCTGTGTCTACATTGCCAAGTGTATCCCGTGTCTGCATTGCCAAGTGTATCCTGTGTCTGCATTGCCAAGTGTATCCTGTGTCTACATTGCCAAGTGTATCCTGTGTCTACATTGCCAAGTGTATCCTGTGTCTAAATTGCCAAGTGTGTCCTGTGTCTGCATTGCCAAGTGTATCCCGTGTCTACATTGCCAAGTGTGTCCTGTGTCTACATTGCCAAGTGTATCCTGTGTCTACATTGCCAAGTGTATCCTGTGTCTACATTGCCAAGTGTATCCTGTGTCTGCATTGCCAAGTGTATCCTGTGTCTGCATTGCCAAGTGTATCCTGTGTCTGCATTGCCAAGTGTATCCTGTGTCTGCATTGCCAAGTGTATCCTGTGTCTACATTGCCAAGTGTGTCCTGTGTCTGCATTGCCAAGTGTATCCTGTGTCTACATTGCCAAGTGTATCCTGTGTCTGCATTGCCAAGTGTATCCTGTGTCTACATTGCCAAGTGTGTCCTGTGTCTGCATTGCCAAGTGTATCCCGTGTCTACATTGCCAAGTGTGTCCTGTGTCTACATTGCCAAGTGTATCCTGTGTCTGCATTGCCAAGTGTATCCCGTGTCTGCATTGCCAAGTATATCCCGTGTCTGCATTGCCAAGTGTATCCCGTGTCTACATTGCCAAGTGTATCCCGTGTCTACATTGCCAAGTGTATCCCGTGTCTACATTGCCAAGTGTATCCCGTGTCTGCATTGCCAAGTGTATCCCGTGTCTACATTGCCAAGTGTATCCCGTGTCTACATTGCCAAGTGTATCCTGTGTCTACTTTGCCAAGTGTATCCCGTGTCTGCATTGCCAAGTGTATCCTGTGTCTACATTGCCAAGTGTATCCCGTGTCTACATTGCCAAGTGTATCCTGTGTCTACATTGCCAAGTGTATCCCGTGTCTGCATTGCCAAGTGTATCCCGTGTCTACTTTGCCAAGTGTATCCCGTGTCTGCATTGCCAAGTGTATCCCGTGTCTACATTGCCAAGTGTATCCCGTGTCTACATTGCCAAGTGTATCCTGTGTCTGCATTGCCAAGTGTATCCTGTGTCTACATTGCCAAGTGTGTCCTGTGTCTGCATTGCCAAGTGTATCCTGTGTCTACATTGCCAAGTGTGTCCTGTGTCTGCATTGCCAAGTTTATCCTGTGTCTACATTGCCAAGTGTATCCTGTGTCTGCATTGCCAAGTGTATCCTGTGTCTGCATTGCCAAGTGTATCCTGTGTCTGCATTGCCAAGTGTATCCTGTGTCTGCATTGCCAAGTGTATCCTGTGTCTAAATTGCCAAGTGTGTCCTGTGTCTGCATTGCCAAGTGTATCCCGTGTCTACATTGCCAAGTGTGTCCTGTGTCTACATTGCCAAGTGTATCCTGTGTCTGCATTGCCAAGTGTATCCTGTGTCTACATTGCCAAGTGTATCCTGTGTCTGCATTGCCAAGTGTATCCTGTGTCTGCATTGCCAAGTGTATCCTGTGTCTACATTGCCAAGTGTATCCTGTGTCTCCATTGCCAAGTGTATCCTGTGTCTGCATTGCCAAGTGTGTCCTGTGTCTGCATTGCCAAGTGTATCCTGTGTCTACATTGCCAAGTGTATCCTGTGTCTGCATTGCCAAGTGTGTCCTGTGTCTGCATTGCCAAGTGTATCCTGTGTCTACATTGCCAAGTGTATCCCGTGTCTGCATTGCCAAGTGTATCCTGTGTCTGCATTGCCAAGTGTATCCTGTGTCTACATTGCCAAGTGTATCCTGTGTCTGCATTGCCAAGTGTATCCTGTGTCTAAATTGCCAAGTGTGTCCTGTGTCTGCATTGCCAAGTGTATCCCGTGTCTACATTGCCAAGTGTGTCCTGTGTCTACATTGCCAAGTGTATTCCTGTGTCTACATTGCCAAGTGTATCCTGTGTCTACATTGCCAAGTGTATCCTGTGTCTGCATTGCCAAGTGTATCCTGTGTCTGCATTGCCAAGTGTATCCTGTGTCTGCATTGCCAAGTGTATCCTGTGTCTGCATTGCCAAGTGTATCCTGTGTCTGCATTGCCAAGTGTATCCTGTGTCTACATTGCCAAGTGTGTCCTGTGTCTGCATTGCCAAGTGTATCCTGTGTCTACATTGCCAAGTGTGTCCTGTGTCTGCATTGCCAAGTTTATCCTGTGTCTACATTGCCAAGTGTATCCTGTGTCTGCATTGCCAAGTGTATCCTGTGTCTGCATTGCCAAGTGTATCCTGTGTCTACATTGCCAAGTGTATCCTGTGTCTACATTGCCAAGTGTATCCTGTGTCTGCATTGCCAAGTGTGTCCTGTGTCTGCATTGCCAAGTGTATCCTGTGTCTACATTGCCAAGTGTATCCTGTGTCTACATTGCCAAGTGTATCCTGTGTCTGCATTGCCAAGTGTGTCCTGTGTCTGCATTGCCAAGTGTATCCTGTGTCTACATTGCCAAGTGTATCCCGTGTCTGCATTGCCAAGTGTATCCTGTGTCTGCATTGCCAAGTGTATCCCGTGTCTACATTGCCAAGTGTATCCTGTGTCTGCATTGCCAAGTGTATCCTGTGTCTGCATTGCCAAGTGTATCCTGTGTCTGCATTGCCAAGTGTGTCCTGTGTCTGCATTGCCAAGTGTATCCTGTGTCTGCATTGCCAAGTGTGTCCTGTGTCTACATTGCCAAGTGTATCCCGTGTCTGCATTGCCAAGTGTGTCCTGTGTCTACATTGCCAAGTGTATCCTGTGTCTACATTGCCAAGTGTATCCTGTGTCTACATTGCCAAGTGTATCCTGTGTCTGCATTGCCAATAGGCTTGTGCATTTTTTTTTTTTTTTTTTTCTTTTTATCGGTTCGATTTTTCGGATTTTTAAACTTTTCGATTCGGCTCGTTTCGACCGATTTCTGTTTCGATTCGATTCGGTTCGGCTCGATTCGTTTTTCGTGTACTTTTTTTTTCAGAATAACGACCATTTGTCGTATTTTCGTGTCAGCTCGTTTTTTTATCGACTTTTCGTGATTTCGGAAATTTTCGTTTTTTCGAAAGTCTGTTCTCCTCGTTTCAAAGCAATAAATTTCGATTTGACACATTTCAAGTCCATTCGAAAATATTTCGTTTCGGCTCGGAAAACTTTTCGGATCTGCCATTTTCGGATCTAAAAATTTTCGGAAATTCGGCCTCATCCGAAAACACGAATCGGAAAATTCCGAAACCCGAAACGCACATCCCTAATTGCCAAGTGTATGCTGTGTCTACATTGCCAAGTATATTCTGTGTCTACATTGCCAAGTATATCCCGTGTCTGCATTGCCAAGTATATCCTGTGTCTACATTGCCAAGTATATCCCGTGTCTACATTGCCAAGTATATCCCGTGTCTACATTGCCAAGTATATTCTGTGTCTACATTGCCAAGTGTATCCTGTGTCTACATTGCCAAGTATATCCCGTGTCTGCATTGCCAAGTGTATCCCGTGTCTACATTGCCAAGTGTATCCCGTGTCTACATTGCCAAGTGTATCCCGTGTCTACATTGCCAAGTGTATCCCGTGTCTGCATTGCCAAGTGTATCCCGTGTCTACATTGCCAAGTGTATCCTGTGTCTACTTTGCCAAGTGTATCCCGTGTCTGCATTGCCAAGTGTATCCTGTGTCTACATTGCCAAGTGTATCCCGTGTCTACATTGCCAAGTGTATCCTGTGTCTACATTGCCAAGTGTATCCCGTGTCTGCATTGCCAAGTGTATCCCGTGTCTACTTTGCCAAGTGTATCCCGTGTCTGCATTGCCAAGTGTATCCTGTGTCTACATTGCCAAGTGTATCCTGTGTCTACATTGCCAAGTGTATCCCGTGTCTACATTGCCAAGTGTATCCTGTGTCTACATTGCCAAGTGTATCCTGTGTCTGCATTGCCAAGTGTATCCTGTGTCTGCATTGCCAAGTGTGTCCTGTGTCTGCATTGCCAAGTGTATCCTGTGTCTGCATTGCCAAGTGTATCCTGTGTCTACATTGCCAAGTGTATCCTGTGTCTACATTGCCAAGTGTATCCTGTGTCTACATTGCCAAGTGTATCCTGTGTCTGCATTGCCAAGTGTATCCTGTGTCTGCATTGCCAAGTGTATCCGTGTCTGCATTGCCAAGTGTATCCTGTGTCTACATTGCCAAGTGTATCCTGTGTCTGCATTGCCAAGTGTATCCTGTGTCTACATTCCCAAGTGTATCCTGTGCCTTCATTGCCAGCACCAATAAACCCCCCTTGTACCGTGGAACCTGTCTGTGTGTCTCTTTATCACTGCATCCTGGGCTCATCTCCTCCTCTACCAATCCTGATTCCTGACACCGTCTATCCTGCCAAATAAATGAAGCGTACAGTTTATGAAACGATCGAACGTCAGCGGGTCGTAAAAGTATAGGTAGGACTTGTAAGGGGTAGAGGAGTTTGGGGAACAATGTCATTTTAATAAGGAGCGCCCGACCTAGATATGAGAGCGGGAGGGAACCCCATGCCGTCAGTAAAATCTTGGAGTTAGATAAAATGGGATTAATATTTAAACTGTATAATTGGGAAAGGTCGCGTGGTAAGAAAATACCGAGGTACTTAATATAAGGGGTCGGGGCCCATTGAAAAGGAAAGTCCGTCAGCCAGTCTCCGCTTGGAATAAGACCTAAGGGAAGTGCTACAGTCTTATTGTAATTAATCTTAAACCCTGAGGCGGTTTGAAAGGAGTGTAATAAGGTTAGTAAAGAAGGAGTGTCTGTCGCAGGGTTAGAAAGGAAAAGTAACAAGTCGTCCGCAAAAGCGACCACCTTCAGCGTGACGGTAGGGTCCAGTCGTATACCTGCAATCTCATTACTGGAGTCAATGATACGTAAAAGAGGTTCTAACGCAAGGTTAAAGAAAAGAGGGGAAAGCGGACAGCCTTGTCTAGTTCCTTTTTCCAATATAAAAGGAGTGGAGTTGAGTCTGTTTGTCGTGACCACTGTGTGAGGTTGTGTGTAAAGTGCCTGAAAAAGATTACGAAATTCTTTACTAAAGTGATGGAATTTGAAAAAACGGATAAGATAGGCCCAAGAGATTCTATCAAATGCTTTATCAGCGTCGCAATTTAACAGAATATTGGAGGAATTAGGTGTGAGGGAAGAGGACCATATGGCCGCAAGGGCTTTACGAATGTTTTTTGTAGAATGGCGACCATTTAGAAAGCCGGTTTGAGAGGCGCTGATCAGTCGAGCTAGCGGGACTTGTAAGCGTTTGGCCATAATGGTGGAGAGAATTTTAAGATCCGTGTTTAGCAAAGCAATGGGGTGGTAAGAGGAAACCAAAGTAGGGTCTTTACCGGGCTTGGGAATAATAGTAAGTCGAGCGTCATTAAAGGCGGGTGGCGGGGTCTCACCCTGTAAGATGTTATTATATAATGTGACTAAATGTGGAATCAAGAAGCCCGAAAGGGATTCATAATATTCCGCCCAAAATCCGTCCGGTCCCGGGGCCTTCCCAACCTTAAGGGAGGAAATCGTGTCCTGGATCTCTTTAGCAGAAATAGGGGCGGAAAGGGAGTCACGCTCACTAAGGGACAATTTAGGGATTTGGGCTTTGTGGAAGAGGGCTAACTGACCAGGGCAGTCATCTGGGTCTGCTTTATAAAAGTCCGCAAAGTAATCACGGAAATATGTGTTGATGGTGGAGGGGTCTGTTACAAGACGGCCGTCAGAAGTTCTCAAGGAAGATATGTAAGGGGAGGGCTTGGTTTGGGACCGGACCAGGCTGGCCAAGAGGCGACCTTGTTTATTACCATACCGGAAATAGCGATTACGTTGGTGGAGCCAAGCATTGTGCGCTTGAGTGGATGCCAGTGTATCATACTGAGTCTTACAATGTTTATACTGTTGAAGGGAATGGGGAGTAGGGGATGTTAGGTATGTTCTGTAACTACTCATCAAATCGTCGTGAAGAGTGGCGAGACGGCTTGCAGCCTCTTTCTTGGCACGTACAGCAAATTCGATAATATGACCCCTGATAACTGCCTTCGAGGCCGACCAGAACAGGTTGACATCATCAACATGATCGATATTATCATCTGTGTAATTGTTCCAGGAGAGTTCTAAATGAGATTGAAACCGTCCAGACGTGAGTAAATGAGATGGAAAGCACCAATTCCTAGAAAAAGGGAGAGGAGCTCTGTGAGACAGCTCCAGGATTACCGGAGCATGGTCAGCGAGGGCAATAGGGCCTATAAATGCACGACGAATCCGGTGGGACAGTGTATCAGAAAGGAGAAAAAAATCTAACCGAGAAAACATTTTGTGGGGATCAGAATAGAAGGTAAAGTCCCTACCCGTTGGATGACAGGATCTCCAGGCATCTAGCAGACGAAAGTGGGATTGGAGGAAAGCGGGGCCAGTGGGACGGTGGCGACCTCGGGGTGCCGAGTGGCCAGGGGAACGATCCAGGACGGGGTCCATGACATCATTAAAATCCCCCCCACAATCCTACGAGGGGCCTCGTGTAAGTGTAGTAGCGGGAGCAGCGACTGGTAAAATCTCAAGTTGGGGCCGTTAGGGGCATAAACGTTTACGAGTTGGAGGGGTTCCCTATCCACCGTAAGATTAAGCAGGGAGTATCTGCCCTCTGGGTCATTAACGGCTTCTACAATGGAATAGGGGAGTCTTTTATGAAGGAGAATTGCCGTGCCTCTATATTTCTGGGAATAGGTCGACGATGTCTGATACCCAATCCACTGTGCTCTAAGGGCTTGGTCTGGGGATGTCCAGTGCGTCTCTTGAAGGAAAACAATATCGGGATCTAAGCGTTTGAGATAGGTAAGGACTTTTTTCCTCTTAATGGGGGAGTTAAGGCCCTCCATGTTCCACGAAATCACTTTGTAGGAGACACGGGTTAGGATCTGCGGGGTCTGTACCTGAGGGGCATCAATGGAGGAGAGTGGGGGCGTCAGGGGGGCTACCATCTTGTGGGACCAAAAATAGACACATTGCAATCTACATTCAATGAGGACAGGGGCCATCCCAGCAGCCGCCCCCATACCCCCGACAAAACCCCACACAGCACAGCGTGTTTCCATAAAGTCATGCAAGAGAACCGTAAATTTTTACATCTAAACAACCCGCAACTACAACCGTTGCGGCAACAGAAAACAAAAACATAGAACAGTTGGCGGATGCGAACCCAAAACGAATCAAGGAGGAGAGCCTCGGCCAGTCGCCAAGGATCAACTTGGCGGCAAAGGTAGGGAAGTGATGTCAGCAAAAGTTCACTCCCCATGGCACCAAATGCAGAGTCCCGGGTCCGCGGCAACCGAGACATAGTCCCACAGTCAAGAGACATGGAGGTCAGGACCGGTGTCCTGAATCGTTGCAGAAAGTTCGCAGAAAACAGCAAAAGAGGAAGAAGAAAAATTATCACGGTAAAGTAAAAAGGGTGGATTGTAATCCAATTTAATTGTGTTTAGGAGAAGGAGAGGTTTGAAGCAGGAGTCGAAGCTGCCGCGGGGATAGCCTCCAGGACAGTGCCGAAGAGCGTAGAGGCATCCTGAGGAGTATCGAAGAAGTTATTCTGCCCATTTATGTGAACCCGTAAACGAGCCGGGTATTGTAAGAACCGAACATTGTTGGCCGCCAGCCAAATGCAGACCGGAGCAAAGGCACGACGACGGGCCGACAGAGAGGCAGAGAAATCTTGAAAAATATTTGTGGAATTCTCTGCCTGTTGAGGTGGTTGGGTCAGAGTCTGTACAGACTTTTAAAAAACGACTGGATGACTTCCTGCAGACACAGAATATTAAGGGTTATAATATTTAACATGTGGGTAAAAGCTTCTTGATCCAAGGAGAAATCTGACGCCATTCTGGGGTCAAGAAGGAATTTTTTTCCCAGTATGTTACATATTGGAGAGCATTTCAGACTGGGTTTTTTGCCTTCTTTTGGATCAACAGCAGTAGGTTATGTGGGAGAGGCTGAACCCGATGGACGCATGTCTTTTTTCAGCCTATATAACTATGTAACTATGTAACTATGTAACTATGCAAGGTGGTTTCCTGATAGTTCAGTGACTTAAGGCGTCTGTAAGATTGTAGGATTTGGAGTTTGTCGGTAAAATTGAGCAATTTGAAAATAACCGTGCGTGGGCGGTCCAGAGCAGGAGACAAGTCTGGACCCAGTCTATGGACTCTTTCAACAATCAATGGCGACTCAGTCGGAGTCATTCCTAAGGCCTGAGGGAGCCATGTAGTAACGAATTGGTGAAGTTGCGGACCCGTTACCGATTCTGGCAAGCCCACAATTCGCAGATTGTTCCTGCGGCTCCTAATTTCCAAGTCATCTATCTTTTCCATCAGAGACGAGAGGAGCGTGTCATGAGATTCGACCGTCTTCTTCAATGTCCCGTTTCATCCTCCAGGCAGGACACTCTCTCCTCCACCTCCGTGAGCCTTTCGGCTTGAGAAGTAAGTTGAGCCAGAGCGATGTCTATGGATGCCGAGAGACGGCCCAGCTTTTTGTCCAGGAGTGGCGATAAGACGGCAGTAAATTCTGCCATATGTCGGCCGGCGTCTTGAAGTGATGTATCCATAGTAGACAGGGTGGGAAAAGATGGAAGTGAGTCACAGTCCACTTCGGGGTCTGGTCTAATAGGAGATCGCATCTGTGGTGCGGAGGATTTTATGTGCGATTTGTTGGTGGTGCGCTTTGAAGCCTTGGTAGCAGACGCCACAAATTTATCCATGGTGGCGGAATGGCAGTTAGGTCAGTGGTTAGAAGAGATCAAGAGAGGCTTGTTATGAAGAACAGTGTCCCGTTAACTCAGTGGCTGGGTCAAATAGTGTCCTGGGATGTCGGTGGACCACTGGGGGTAAAGTACTGAATGGCAAAATAAGTAAAGCAGTAGTTGCGAACTCGAGAGGGACTTTGGTTATAAAATGCGAGCGGGTTGCTGAAGGCAGACTGTAGCGCAGTGGAAAAATTGAAAGCAGAAAAGGTGAGCCCGTGAGGGATCACCGAAAAAATTGAGTATATGAAAAATGAATGAGATACAGACAGATCACCAGAGGCAGATCAAACATGGTCGCTCATGTGCCAAAAAAATCAAAAAAGAAAGGTAGTGGGCCCGAAGGGGACCACCAGAAAAATTCTGGGCTGTCAATAAGTTGTGCTCAATGTGTCTGCGTTACGGTGGTGTCGGAAAAGTTAGGTTTCAAAATTCTATTAGCCAAAAATTAAAGGAGAATGGCAGTGGGCACGTGAGAATGGCAGTGGGCACGTGAGAATGGCAGTGGGCACGTGAGAATGGCAGTGGGCACGTGAGGGACCACCTGAAAAATTACTATTCAAAAATTATTGAGAAAAAACTATGAGATTGCCCAGGGCAGTCCGAAAAATTTGTGGGTGATTACAAAAAATTGGGTCCGGGGGGTGAGAATATACCCCAGGATCCGTTGCAGAGGATTGTGGGCGAGGAGATCCACGGCCCGAGTGAGGCAGCGGGGCTCCGGCCGCTCGGAGGGGGGGTGATGAGTGATGCGCTGTTACCCAATCTGATATACGGACCGTGCTAGCGTGAGATCAACGGCCAGTGGGGAGGGCGGCAGATCGAGCGCTGGAGGTCAGAAGGCCCTGATTTAAATATATGTAGGCCTCAAGCCTACTCACGTGGCGGCCGCGATCTACCCACGCGCGGGTCGAGGTGTCCGGCAATAGCAGGTCGGAGGCTGCAGCAGGAGCTCAAGCGGTCACCGGGGCGAGCAGAAAACACCTCCACCTTGACTCCAGCGGCCAACAGCGTCCGGGAACAGCAGCTCTCTCTCCAGTGCGGGGGCAGGGCGAGCATCCGCCAGAGATCGCGGCGTTAAGCGGCCTAACGACAGCCAGGTGACTTCCGGGGATATCGAGGGGGGGATCCGATGAATCCTGGTTGGTGGTACAGACGGAGGTCCCCTCGAGGGCCACCAAAAATAAAATTGGATGCCGTAGGATAGCAAAAAGGCGGCAGGCGGCGGGAGAGCGAGTTAAGATGCGGCCATGTTGAAGGGCACGCCTCCCGGAAGTCTTTTTTTAGTATTTTTTTAAGCATTTTTTTATACTTTTTTCCAATTTTTTTTTTTTTTTAACTTTGGGCGAACGTCCCATAAAAGTTCAAAGTTCGTGAACTTTCGAACGGCCGATGTTCGATTCAAACTCCGAACAGATCCGAACCGAACGCTCATCCCTAATTATAAATATATATATATCTTGGCACTAGGTTCAGCACTCTCCAAATCACAATATCTTTGCCTGGTGCGGCAGTCTCAATAAATTATATGGATATACGAAGTGAGACGCACTCAAGGTCTTTCCAATAAAACAATAAACTTTATTCTGAAAATGTAAAAATTTTACATAGATCCAACGTTTCTGCTCCGTCCGAGCCTTTATCAAGGATAAGATTACAATAAATTCAAGCTGATTTATACAAAAGTGTAAAGGAAGTAATCAGCTAAACCATCTGGGTCATACGTCCATGAACGGAACATGGACCAAACCCAGAACTGACATATTGGCCGAAACCAAATATACCAGCCCAAAAAAAGGAATGCAGCAAAGCACGGCGGCCCATTCAAATCATACCAAACCATACCGGCTGGGTGGAGTAGAGGTAACATCACTGGTAACGTCATGGGTTCGATCCCAGCGATCAACCTCTCCAGTAAGTGTCCTTGGGTGAGACACCTAACAGTACATACTCGCCACCCGGGACATACTGAAAACCAGAGAAATCTCAATGTATCCTTCCTGGAAAACCAGAGAAATCTCAATGTATCCTTCCTGGAAAACCAGAGAAATCTCAATGTATCCTTCCTGGGAAACCAGAGAAATCTCAATGTATCCTTCCTGGAAAACCAGAGAAATCTCAATGTATCCTTCTTGGAAAACCAGAGAAATCTCAATGTATCCTTCCCGGGAAAACCAGAGAAATCTCAATGTATCCTTCCTGAAAACCAGAGAAAACTCACTGTATCCTTCCTGGAAAACCAGAGAAATCTCAATGTATCCTTCCCGGGAAAACCACAGAAATCTCAATGTATCCTTCCTGGAAAACCAGAGAAATCTCAATGTATCCTTCCCGGGAAAACCACAGAAATCTCAATGTATCCTTCCTGGAAAACCAGAGAAATCTCAATGTATCCTTCCTGGAAAACCAGAGAAAACTCACTGTATCCTTCCTGGAAAACCAGAGAAATCTCAATGTATCCTTCCTGGAAAACCAGAGAAATCTCAATGTATCCTTCCTGAAAACCAGAGAAATCTCAATGTATCCTTCCCGGGAAAACCAGAGAAATCTCAATGTATCCTTCCTGGAAACCAGAGAAATCTCAATGTATCCTTCCTGGAAAACCAGAGAAACCTCAATGTATCCTTCCCGCGAAAACCAGAGAAATCTCAATGTATCCTTCCTGGAAAAATCCTTTCTCAAAAAAAAAAATAGAATGGATGAAGTTTGAACACATGTATTATTGCTGCAGCATATATTCTCGGATTGACAGTGACAGACGCAATTTGTTAACGTGAGACAGGTGTGGTTCTTAATTCTGATTGGCTGAATCTCGATAAAAGACTGCGCACGGAAAGATTTTTGTGCTAGACAGTACTGCGCGTGCATTTGGGTGCGTCCTGTTTGTGTGCGCAATTGATCGGCGGATGAAAAAAGCCGCGAGGATTGTAATTCCAGCGGTGATTTGCGCACGCTAAAGTTTAACGCTTGGCGCAAAGATTTTTGCTTTGTGTGAGGCTTTTTGCGTTACGAATGGAATACAGCCCTATGTGTTTTATAAAAAAACGAATTAAATTACAATAAGATAAATTTAAAGGTAAATCACACATTTGATAACCTATTCATTAACAGGTCTATACATAGGACAAGGGGTCATCCATTTAGACTGGAAGAAAGAAAATTTAGCTTAAAGCATAGGAAGGGTTATTTTACGGTGAGAACAATAAAGCTGTGGAATTCTCTGCCTGTTGAGGTGGTTGGGTCAGAGTCTGTACAGACTTTTAAAAAACGACTGGATGACTTCCTGCAGACACAGAATATTAAGGGTTATAATATTTAATATGTGGGTAAAAGCTTCTTGATCCAAGGAGAAATCTGACTGCCATTCTGGGGTCAAGAAGGAATTTTTTCCCAGTATGTTGCATATTGGCGAGCATTCAGACTGGGTTTTTTGCCTACTTTTGGATCAACAGCAGTAGGTTATGTGGGAGAGGCTGAACCCAATGGACGCATGTCTTTTTTCAGCCTATATAACTATGTAACTATGTAACACATAGAAACCAGTGAAAGTCTCACAGAGACAGGATTTAGGCCCCGTTCACACTGTGTGATTTATCGCGCGGATTTTGCTGCGACGTCGCAGCAAAATCTGTGTGATGTCGCGCTGTGTAGCTTCTCCAATGCATTTCAATGGAGTTGTTCACATCTTGCCGTGCGATGTCGCGCAATGTGGCATGACGCGCGTCGCAGAAGCATGTCGCAGGTACATGACCCTTTTTTTGTGATTTGCTATCTGCGATTTTGCGATTTGTATTGGTGGTGCTTTGCAAAAAGCGCACAAAACAGCGATGTCGCGCGACATTATCGCACCATGTCGCGCGACATTATCGCACCATGTCGCGAATATGAAAATCGCACAGTGTGAATGGGGCCTTAGGGTGAGCAGTGATATGGTTTGTGCAGGACCCAATACTTCTCAGTGTTCTAATGGCGGCAGCCTTTCCTGGTCCACCTGGCCTTGATTCTCATTGACCCCTCTCCCCTTGTGCTGTGACACATGTAGAATCTTATTAAGCCAGTGGCCGCACCTTCCGGTGAGCTTCCTCCTGGCCGCCCTCTCTGTCAATGCAGCTCATATCCGGTGCCGCAGTGCCAGGGTTTATATTACCGTGATACACTGACATGGCACATGGCGGCCCCGCGCCTCAGTGTGTGAGTCAAGTGTTTTGACTTGATGGAGATCTCAGCGTGTAACCGTGGAACATCACTCCAGGTGGGGGACCAGGGACTGCTCTCCTTTATGCAGGGCAGCACTTTTCCTTCAGATATTCCCTCTCTGGTGTGATCCCTGCGGCTGGGTTTGTCTTTTCGCCAATATTAAAGCGTGATACATAGTGTCTGGATAATCAGCGCTGACATTATGCAGGTTTCATATTTACTCTCTTCACTGATCTGATACAATGTATTTACAAAACAACTTGCAGCAGGAAGGTTCATTATTACCCGAATCCCCCCGATTCTGGAATGTTCCAATCACTGAGAGGACACAATTAGTGCGTTCCACTTTTAAGGCTGAAGCTTTTAATATGTTTCACATTTTGTAACTTTTTTCTTTCTTTTCATTTTAGTGAAAGTAATAAAAATTAAAGGAAAAAGTGCGGAATCTGTTACCGAAGAGAAAATGCAGAGTGAAAAAAATATATATTTCATGCTGGAAGATATGGGGGGAAGAAAGTCCTGGTGACCCCGAGCCATAAACCATCTATACTCTGATTTAAAAAGCCTATGATCACAAAGGGACATGTCATTCTCCTTTCTATATGGCAGAATGAGGTGCTTTAAGTATAGTGTTTTGTGAAAATGTTCCCAAGATGTGGCCCTCGCTCTTTCTTAATCATGCACTTAAACTAAATAATACATTCAATATGTCATAACCAAGAGGACCGTCATGTTAAAAAATGTGATTTAACCCCTGTTTATTCCACAAAATAATACTTTCCTTTCTTTACCTTGGGACCGCTTGTCATTTATAATTTCTGACCGCAGACGACATAATGGATTTACAATGAAACGCTGAGGCTTTCCCGACGAACATGGAAATCTAGAAAATAAGCGCCCGCTACATTAGCGCAGCAGAAAAAAAAGGAAGATATTTTCCTCAAAGCTTTGAAAGTGATGATAGAAAATAGATGGATGCCGCGCCGCAAACTCAGATTCCTGCAAACCGCACCTTTCCACGGATAAACATGAACTCGCCCTGAACTGGCGAATCACGCGCGAATATTGTTCTTTTCACCTTCCTCAGCAGCAAAAATATTGAAAGGTTAAATAATGTGAGTTAAATAATGTCACTGGTATGTTTGAGGCGCTTCCTGCGAGCGCCACGCTGTAATTACTCGCACGTAGCTGTTAGTTACGCTGTATTTACTAACGCCAACAATTTCAATGCTGCCCTTTAAATTCCCGCCTGTCACTGCCATTTGCTTCCTGTGAAAACCCATGTTTAACCAATGGCTTTTTCTTCGGGTGAATATCATGTTTACGAGATGCGTCGCAGGGACGGGAGACAAATATAGGAGCATGTTAATGTCAGCGTCAGCCACGCTTCTCTTATTTGTAAGGAAATAAATACATTATACATTAGAACGCGCTCGTATTATTTATCCGTTGCTGTGATACTTTGTGGGGTCAGTGAGTGTTCCGTAACTTTTATATATCGCTTCCTTTGCTGTTACAATAATTAGTATAATATATATAATAAGTAATAAAATAATAAATATCAAACTCACAGAAAATGCTTCCAGCGCATTCCATCCCCAGCAGATCACCACAATCTGCGTCTGATGTTCGTGCAGTGGCAGAAAGAATATTCTGGAAAGGTAGCAAATAACATCCTGCTCCGCGCACCATGCGTCCTGCATGCTGTTAATTTATACAGATTTCCTCCACGGGGCCACATTGTGACAAAGTGACATAGGCTGGAAAAAACAATGTCCATCAGGTGCCACCTTCCGCACCTCCCCACGGCTGCTGTTCATCCAAATGCAATTGTGAACAAAAGGGAACAAAATCAACCCAAACCGTCAAGTCATCCTACTTTTAGAGTTAACCTCCCTGGCGGTCTAATTATTTCAACATTTTGTGTCTAAAATCGTCTCAATTTATTTTGAAGGAAACGTGTTTTTGTACATAGTTAGTCTGTAATAATTAGGAATCACGCACTGAAATCCGTGCAATCAAGAGTCCTTACTGGTAAAATCCTTTATAAATAAATTAATAAATAAATTAAAAAAAAATAGTAAATACACGAGTCCGATAAAGTTTGAAACACGACATAATAATTTATTATCCCAAAAATAATTATCCAAAATAATGCATATAAATGATAGTCAATAAAATACAACAAAAAACACTGAAATCTGTCTGAAAACAAGGGTGAGACGATGTTGTGGTCTGTTTCTTATCCTGTAGTGCCACCTAGTGGCCGTTCATAAACATTGCACATTTGATTATACTGTGTATTATAATTTTTTTCTAAGTTTGCTGCTGGTCCCACCCCCCTGCATTGTGTGACTCGCAGGGAGCCTTACCAGGAAGCAACTCGCTGCGATCACACTATGGGGGACAGCGAGGGAGCCAGAAGAAGGTGAGTATGCATCCAGCCCGAGTGTGGCTCGGGGTTACCGTTCGCGGTAGTGAAATTTAACCCCGAGTCAAGCTTTGGGTGGCTTTTAGTGTTGTGTTGGCTTTAGGGTTAGGGTTACAATTAGGGTTAGGGTGACTTTTATAGTTAGAATGAGTTTTAGGGTTAGGGTTACTTTAGGATTTGAGTTTAGGGTTAAGGTTACATTTAAAGCTAGGATTGAGGTTACTTTTATGGTTAGAGTGGCTTTAGAGTTATGGTTACATTTAGGGTTAGGGAGTCTTTTGTGGTTAGGGTTACATTTATTGTTAAAGTTACTTTTAGGGTGGCTTTTAGTGTTAGGGTGGCTTTAGGGTTAGGGTTACATTTAGGCTTAGGCTGACTTTTGAAGTTAGGCTTAGGGTTTGTTTAAGGGTTAGGGTTACTTTAAGGTGACAGCTAAACATAACCAACAGAGTCTGCTCCACTTTCGCTTCATTTTTATGCAGATTCTGCTCCTTTGTTTGACACGCCCACTCGTTCAAACAGCGACTGCGACGCAATGACATTGTGATAGTAAACCGTACAGAGAGCCCTTCAGATTGTGTATAAGGTGTGAGTGAAACATAAATGTTGTGTTTAGACTTGAGTCCCCAAGATCTCATTATTATATTATATTATATGCAAATATCCCAAATCCCCCCAAAAATCCCAATTGTGGATAAGGGCCGCTCACCCTGTCATCTGTCGAATGGTCTTATTTTCAGCCCTTTTCTTGTGCTTTGTATCTTTCACATGTCCCGTCTGTGTTTTGACTCATATAAGGGAATTATTGTGTTTTATTATGGATTTTTATTCATATTAGGGAATTATTGTGTTTTATTATGGTTTTTTATTCATATAAGGGAATTATTGTGTTTTATTATGGATTTTTATTCATATTAGGGAATTATTGTGTTTTATTATGGATTTTTATTCATATAAGGGAATTATTGTGTTTTATTATGGATTTTTATTCATATAAGGGAATTATTGTGTTTTATTATGGATTTTTATTCATATAAGGGAATTATTGTGTTTTATTATGGATTTTTATCCATATAAGGGAATTATTGTGTTTTATTATGGATTTTTATTCATATAAGGGAATTATTGTGTTTTATTATGGATTTTTATTCATATTAGGGAATTATTGTGTTTTATTATGGATTTTTATTCATATAAGGGAATTATTGTGTTTTATTATGGATTTTTATCCATATAAGGGAATTATTGTGTTTTATTATGGATTTTTATTCATATAAGGGAATTATTGTGTTTTATTATGGATTTTTATTCATATAAGGGAATTATTGTGTTTTATTATGGATTTTTATTCATATTAGGGAATTATTGTGTTTTATTATGGATTTTTATTCATGTTAGGGAATTATTGTGTTTTATTATGGATTTTTATTCATATTAGGGAATTATTGTGTTTTATTATGGATTTTTATTCATGTTAGGGAATTATTGTGTTTTATTATGGATTTTTATTCATATAAGGGAATTATTGTGTTTTATTATGGATTTTTATTCATAGGGAAATATTGCACATCGATTTATTATTGCAAATCAAATAGGAAAAAACTTCAACAAAAAGTGTGAAGCGATCGCCCGCTCTGAGAGGACGTTGTTTGTAAATAGACTCTGCGTTATGTGACGGATCTTTTCTACAAATTCCTGATGGACGCAGATATGTCCTCGTCTCTCCATGATGTCCCTCCCCATGCCGCTGGGATTTAGTGATGCGTGATCTGATTATACTGACGAGCTCGGGCTGCCTCGTAAGGAACATTAAGGTCACCACAATGTGCCTGTTTCACCTGTAACAGCCGCCCGGTAAGCGCACTGATACAATGTAACACATTCTGTCGTCGCAGACCTATTGGCTGGTGTTGGCAAAACAGCCGAGTCCGCGCACGTTCCATAATTAAAAGCAGTAAAACAAACATGATCCCTCGAGTTGTGGAATAAAATAAAACAAGGCGCAGTCAGGCGCGCTTCGCTTTAATCAATAACCCTGTCTATCTGTCTGTCTATTTAGTTTGGGCAGAATAATGAACGTCTCGCCCATCTGGCTCACTTAATTACCATATGGTTCCTCGCTGGCTGCTTGCGCTGCTCCGCGTACATTTCTATCAGGAAGGAATAAAAGTGATAATGAGTGAATATGGAACAGCCAGCGCGTCCCTGACATGCGCCAGTCTACGGCTCCGGCGCGCCTGCTGACCCAACCATTATTTTAAATTCTTAGTTGAGGTGTGGATAACATGATCTGCCGCCTGACAGCTGGAAACGCCAAAACCAGTAAATGCTGGATGAAAGGGGAACCAGGAGATATGAGCCCATAGGGAGCACTAAGGGTTAATCAGTATTCACATGTTAAACGTCAGCGTTATGAGATAAACAGGACAGGAGACACAAGATTCTGCTTTTATTTCTGCACATTTTTAAAATTCCTCTGTAGATTCTACAAATGCTACACACGCCGGCATCCACTGGCATCCACCGGCATTCACTGGCATCCAACAGCATCCACTGGCATCTACCGGCATTCACTGGCATCCAACAGCATCCACTGGCATCCACTGGCATCCACCGGCATCTACTGGCATCCACCAACATCCACAGGCATCCACCAGCATCTACTGGCATCCACCAACATCCACAGGCATCCACCAGCATCTACTGGCATCCACCAACATCCACAGGCATCCACCAGCATCTACTGGCATCCACCAACATCCACAGGCATCCACCAGCATTCCATAATGCCGATGAAGGCTCCTCCCCCTTTATCGCCAGTGACTGGCAAGACACACAGGAACCAGCAAGACAAGCAGGGACCTTCAAGACACATGGGGACTTGCGACACACAAGGCAATCGACGAGACACACGGTGACCGGCAAGACACACCGTGATTGGTGAGACACATGGGGACTTGCAATATATACAATAACTGGTGACACACACAGGGACCTGCAAGAAACATGGTAACCAACGATACACATGGGGCTCTGCAGGACACAAGACTAGGATCTTCGAGACATATGAGGTGACACACAGTCACCTCCGAGACACAAAGAGACCTCCGAGAGACACAGGGACCTCTGAGAGACACAGGCACCTCTGATCACACAGCAACCTCTGAGAAACACAGCGACTATCCAAGAGACACACAAGAGCTTCTTCCAGACATATGGGGACCTGTGAGACACACAGTCACCTCTGATACACAAAGGGACCTCTGAGAGACACACAGGGACCTCTGGGAGATACACAGTCACCTCCGATACACAAAGGGACCTCTGAGAGACACACAGTCACCTCCGATACACAAAGGGACCTCTGAGAGACACACAGTCACCTCCGATACACAAAGGGACCTCTGAGAGACACACAGTCACCTCCGATACACAAAGGGACCTCTGAGAGACACATATCTTCAAAGCAAGGGTATTTGCAGAATTTGTTTTTCTGGACATGCAGGGGGGGCACAGGAAGGAGCTGCCCTGTAACATGTATCATTCATAATAGGTTGGGCTTCCCTCAGAAATCTGGGGGCCCTGACTGAATCCCTGTTATGAAAAATATCATCCTACTGTAAAGCCGGGCCGAGCTACATCGACCCATTGGATATTTTGGAGCTGCATGTCCCATGATGCTCAGCCAGCCGTTAGGTTAGCTGAGGCTCATGGGAAGATTTCACTGAGGATCCTCCTCCTCGTCCCTCTAATGGATTGAGGTGCACTGGCTCCAAACAACCAGAGAATTCTCCTGGCACGGCGAGACACCCAGTGACCGGTGCTGACACGTCTCCAACGTCGCGAAAACGCTGAAACGTGAGCATAAATCTCCCAACTTTCAAAGAAGAAAAATATGAACGTTTTAACGGAAAGAAAGTAAGTGGTTGGTTTCCTGCGGCACGTTTCGCGTCTGCCTGGCGAGCCATGAGATATGAGCGGATAATACGCCTGTTCTGCAGCGAGGAGGCCATAAAAATGATTGGCCCATTATGGGTTGTGTCGAGTGAGCATTCTCATGGCAATGTTTGGATTTATTCCCGCGTTCATTGCTAAATACTCCGTTTTAATTCAGAGTTTTCTTCCTTAGATCTCGATACGGAGCGCGGCTTCCTCGGGCCGGCCGCTGATTTACAGGCCGTGTTTTATGGTGTCACACCGCTCTTGCCATCACATAATATATTAAATATTGCACTTGCATTTATCTGCCACTAATGGCTTGTTTGTGTGGAGTGAAATGCTCGCAGGTGGCGACACATTAACATCTTTATTACTGATGACCTCACTATTGTGTTCCCAATAAAGAAAAAATATGACAAAGCATTAACGCACTTTACCTATTAAATTATTACGGATTTACAGCTCGGGGCTCTTAATGAATCTGCGCGGCTGCCGAGACATTATTTAGCGTCGGACGTCCGGGTGACAGCTGCGCTAATGGGGCGCGGTAGGAGGGGCGCGTAAAGTCCTGGCAATTTCTTTAGTAACAATGTATCCAAGAAGGCGAGAAAGAAGCACCGAGTGAGCCGCGCAAAACATGTGACGGCCTTCTCAGAACTGTGAGTGCAGCCTCTGCTACCGGAACCCCTCGCTTTAAATAATAATAATAAAATTAATTTTATTTATAATAATAATAATGATACATATATTAATAATCAAACTAATACAAATCAAACTAATTCTACTGATACTAATAAGGATATTAATAATAATAAAAATATTTTTATTTATAATAATACTAATAATAATGATACTAATATTAATAATCACACTACAAATAATACAGATAATAATGATATTAATACTACTACTACTGCAAATAATAATTTTAATACTACTAGTATTAATGACGATAATTATAATAATAATATTTATATATTTATTTATTTATAAAGGATTTTACCAGGAAGGATACATTGAGATTTCTCTCGTTTTCAGTATGTCCTGGGTTCAAGAACATTGTATTGTTACAGTCATTACAGAAATACAAAGTAATACAATGAAAGATATTAAAAACAACAGCACAAATATACAGATAAACACAGAAAATAAATATGTAGGAAATATATTCATACTATATATTATATATATTAGATGTAGTAGTGTTTTTTATTATAATTATTACTAGTATAATTTTTGTATTAGCATCTTTATTAGTAGTAATTATTTATTATTATTAGTGGTAGTAGCAGTTGTTTATATTAATATTAATGTATGCTAATAGTAATACTACAAATAATTATATGATATTGACAATTATAATAGTATTACTAGCAGTATTATAATAAATATTAGTATCATTTGTAGTAGTATTAATATTAATGATGCTAATAATAATACTCATACTTCTGCTGCTAATAATAATATTTGTAGTAGTAGAATAAATATTATTAATTATTATTATTATTATTAGCAGTATTGTTTATACTATGTTTACTACCTATAATAACAATGCTAATTTTAATGCTAGTAATACTAAACTGATAATAACATTAATACTAACACCTCGCAGCGAAGAATCCTTCCATTTCCTACTGTTTGGTCTTACAGGGTTATTCAAAGAGATTCGAAAAGTCACTGCACGTTCGGTGACTTTTCGTTCTCTTCAATTCGGTGCGAATCGGCTTTCCCATTTCGGCGACCCTGCGGTGTATTCAGCAAGTACCACAGGGCTGACGAAGTGCAGGGAAAAGCTGCCGAAAACCTGCCGAAAACATCTGGATTAACCCACCGAAGACGCCAGAAAAACCCGAGCAGGAGCCGATCACACACAGCACAGCTGCAGGAAAAAGCCGACACCGCAGAAGAGGCAGTGAATAAATTAGCAAAACAGTTTGTATGAATGTTTGAAAAGTGAAACACTGTTTGCAAAGAAACTACTGAGCGAAAATGTCTGAAATTTACATAAAATCCAATGAATGAGAATAAAGATGCTGTTACAGAAAAAATAAGTAAAGTTAAAAAAAAATATGACTATTTTAAAAAAAAAATAATCCAGAAAAATGCTTAAAATATCCAAAAAAATCTATAAATAAAGAGACTTTTTGCTGCAGAATTTTATAATAAACGGTTTATTAGATATTGAACTAAAACGGGAATATTTTTAACATTGAAGCCTATGGGATTCGCCTGAATAAACCTGCCGAATGAAACCACCGAATGGCAGGGCATTAGGGGAACCTTTCACTGCTGGTTTGTGTTCTCTGAATAGCCGAAGCAGTGCTTTTTCATGGGGATTTCACTGCCCTCGAACAGGCACCGAACAGGCACCGTATGTGCAGGCAATTCGCCAGGATTTGGCGAATTGCCTGCTCTCTGGATAGCCGAATGGCCAGGAAAGGTAACCGAACGCTGATTTTCACTGCTCCGTTACCTTTCTCAAGCAATTCAGATCTCTTTGAATAACCCTCATAGTGTTAACGTATCAGAGAGTAAGTATTTTGGGGAAAGCTCCGCTGTTACACACATAGATTCCAGATTAAGACGACGTCTCCTCAAATCCTTTCAGAATGTCTGTGAGGCAAAAGCTTCTCTGCACTGGGAACAGAGTGTGTCAGAACCAGTAGACTTCTATGCCCTCCTTCATCCTCAGGCTGACACCATCATTAGGTCCTATGTGCGTCTCCATGCTGACGGGTTTTTGTTTTAGGGCCACAATCCCAGCGGTCCATTCGCCCTTCATATACTCATGGTAAGGTGTGGAACTTATGACCTCATCAAGCTCAGCTCCAAGATTTCCTCATCATAATACCTGTCCGCTCCATCAGCAGGGGGCGATAGAGAACGGCTGCAGGACACAGGGTGAAGCGCGTTTCCCACACTCCTCCTGTAGATGGAGCTGGTGGTGGGCAGGAGTTTTATTACATTTTTTATGATTATTATTCACAGCAGGGTCGGGGAATTTGATTCTTTGAATAACCCTGAAGTTCAGGGAGAATCCACCAAAATACTGCTGAATCAAAAACAAAAGCCGCCGCAAAACCGCTGCAAAACCGCAGAAATTATCGCGGATCCGATCTGCTTAGCCGAAAAAAATCATGCCGGGAAAACATTGCATCCGATCCAATAGGCTGCCGCAAACCTGCCAAAAAATCGGAAAAAAGCCGACGATACGCCAAACACAGCAATGACCAGCCGCCGTAAAAAGCCGATGAACGGGGTAAAAAAACAAAAAACACTGCCACTTTTAAAGCTGTTTGCAAAAAGACTACTACAGAAAAAAGCCTGAAAATTACATATAAGATCCTATGAATAATAATGAAAAGGTCTGTTACAGAAAAAAATGCTATTTAAAATAAAATCGGAAAAAAAATTCGCAAAATTATTTGCTGAAAAAATCCCGAAAATGCTTAAAATAAATCCCAAATAAATAAATTAATAAAGAGACTTTTTGCTGCAGATTAAAATAATAAACGGTTTATTAGATATTGGATTAAAACGGGAATATTTTGTAACATTGAAACCTATGGGATTCGCCTGAATAAACCTGCCGAATGAAACCACTGAACATCAGGGCATTTCACTGACATTTCTCTGCTGTTCAATGTGAATAGATTAACCATTGCTTCTCTATGGGGGATTTCACTGCTGCCGAACAGGCACCGTATTTCACTGCCGCCTAACAGGCACCGTATTTCACTGCCGCCGAACAGACACCGTATTTCACTGCCACCGAACAGCACCGTATTTCACTGCCGCTGAACAGGCACCGTATTTCACTGCCGCCAAACAGGCACCGTATTTCACTGCCACCGAACAGGCACCATATATCACTGCCGCCGAACAGGCACCGTATTTCACTGCTACCGAACAGGCACTGTATTTCACTGCCGCCGAACAGCACCGTATTTCACTGCCGCCGAACAAGCACCGTATTTCACTGCCGCCGAACAGCACCGTATTTCACTGCCGTCGAACAAGCACCGTATTTCACTGCCGTTGAACAGCACCGTATTTCACTGCCCCCGAACAGCACCGTATTTCACTGCTGCCGAACAGCACCGTATTTCACTGGCAATTCGGCAATATTTCACTGTTCGGGGCAGTTTGTGGGCTGGTTCGGCTCTCTCTGAATAACCCCTTTAATCTGCCGTGGGTTTTATCTTCAGTTACTGCGAGAATACGGTGGGGCGGCAGGGAATGGCGGGTATAGAGCGGGTGGAAAAATCAATTGACAGTAGGACGAGCGCGATGTACTTATTTTTCACATCAAATGATTTTCTGGCAGCTTGTTTCATTGTAAAGAATCTGGAAACACAATTAAAATGGATAATTAATATGATGTATGGTTTGATATCTGATAATTACTCTGATACTTGGCACCTTGTAACGATATAATTATTATTTCAGGATCAGTAAAGAAGCTGCTCATATTTTCTGTAGAAAAAAACCCAGAAAGTGATATCTCAGTGTCTGCGTAAAAACATTTTACAGGCGTTTCTCCTGATGCGCACAACCCAGACACAAATCAGCACGTCAGACGACAGCATTCCGCACGTCAGACGACAGCATTCAGCACGTCAGACGACAGCATTCAGCACGTCAGACGACAGCATTCAGCACGTCAGACGACAGCATTCAGCACATCAGACGACAGCATTCAGCACGTCAGACGACAGCATTCAGCACGTCAGACGACAGCATTCAGCACGTCAGACGACAGCATTCAGCACGTCAGACGACAGCATTCCGCCCGGGTTACACAGATATCAGCTATTTACTAGGCTTGTGCACCGATTTTTTTTTCGGTTCGATTCGGTTCGATTTTTCAGATTTTAAGGCTGCTGTCAGACGAGCGTAGTGTTCACGTCCGTGATTGCGCCTAAAAGTACGTCCGTGATAGCATGACAGAAAGTCCATTGGAGCCCGACACATGAAGTACGTCCGCACTGAACTGCGGACGCACAACGGCCGCTGCAAACGGACGCAGGTTAGGCAAGAACGTAATACTGCTAGAACGGATGTGCAGAGTGCGCCACGTCCACAACGTCTGCATAGCTTTGTGTGTGAGTGATGGAGCGAGGTCAGACGGACTGCATTTATACGTCCAGCATTTTTGACGGACAGAATGTTTTTTCATTGTAATTTATTTTCCCCTCCTACATCCGTCAAAAAATAACTTCAGTGAAAAAACGGACTGTGTGACCACTACTGCGTCATCCGTACTGACGATGTCCGTACTGCACGGACGTACAGTCCGTAGAAATCACGCTCGTCTGACACCAGCCTTAAACTTTTCGATTCGGCTCGTTTTGACCGATTTCTGTTTCGATTCGGTTCGGCTCGACTCGTTTTTCGTGTACATATTTTTCGGAATATCGACCATCTTTCGTATTTTCGTGTCACTTTGCTCGTTTTTTGTAACGACTTTTCGTAATTTCGGAAATTTTCGTTTTTCGTAATTGTACATGTTTTCGGAATATCGACCGTTTTTCGTATTTTCGTGTCACTTTGCTCGTTTTTTGTATCGACTTTTCGTAACTTCGGACATTTTCGTTTTTTCGGAACGTCTGTTCTCCTCGTTTCAAAGCAATAAATTTCGATTTGACACATTTCAAGTCCATTCTAAAATTCTGAAAATATTTCGTTTCGGCTCGGAAAACTTTTCGGATCTGCCATTTTCGGATCTAAAACTTTTTGGAAATTCGGCCGCATCCGAAAACACGAATCGGGAAATTTCGTGAAAATTCCGAAATTCCAAAACCTGAAACGCACATCCCTACTATTTACCAAATAACAAAAATCCTAAAGGTGTCGTAAACTGCACCAAAGCTGGAGGAAAAGCTCTATGAGATGGTAAAATGTATTGACATCACGACATTAACCCTTTCACTGAACGGATAAACACAAGAATGTGCTTTATAATTGTATTTTAGTGTTGGGAATCATCAGGATGTTGTTATTCCAAGACAATTACATTTTAAATTTTTCATGTATTGGTTTATCCTTTACAGAAACTTCACTGGGATGAAAGGTTGTAAACTCTAGATGGCGTCCCTTATCTTGCACAATTACACACAGAGGTCTGCATTATCAGCATACAGGCGTCAATGGCCTTTGTGTCAGTAAATGTGTTGCAGACAGATAATAAAATGGTGAGATATCCTGCTTAGGCTGGGGTCAGACAAACGTGTTTTTCTAGTTGTCTGTGAAAAAGTGCGTTCAAACGAATGGACGTATTTTTTCACGGAATACGCGATAGCGGTCATACGATGCGCATTTTCGTCCTTGATTTTGTACGGATCATCAATAAAACCCTTTTTGCGTCTGGACGTTATGTAGGCCGGACATTAGCAGCGTCTGACGTCTCCTAATCACGCACACACGCCTCTAGCGGACGCAGCGCACTCTCTACGTCCGTACTAGCGGTTTCAGGTTCTCTAAAAAATGCGTTTGTTTGCCACTTGCATTGCGCGGCCGAACTTTCTCGCGGCCGAACTTTGTATATTGCCCGTCATTGGACGTCATTTGTTGCTACTACGGCCGTGATAAAGTGCGGCTGCGCATGCGTTCGCACTGCGTTCGTCTGACCCAGCCTTACACGAGGTCTGCAACATTATTAGCATACAGGCAGATGCAGTAAATGTGCTGCAGACAGAAAATAAAATGGTGAGATCACCTGCTTACACGAGGTCTGCATTATCAGCATACAGGCAGATGCAGTAAATGTGCTGCAGACAGAAAATAAAATGGTGAGATCTCCTTCTTGCACAGGGTCTGCATTAACTGCATACAGGCAGATGCAGTAAATGTGCTGAAGACAGAAGATAAAATGGTGAGATCTCCTGATTACATGGGGCCTGAATTTTCAGCATACAGGCAGAAATGGCATTTGTGTCAGTAAATGTGCAGCAGACAGATAACAAAATGATGAGATCTCCTGCTTACGTGGGGTCTACATTATCAGCATACAGGCAGATGCAGTAAATGTTCTGCAGACAGATAATAAAATGGTGACATCTCCTGCTTACACGGGGTCTCCATTAGCAGTATACAGGCAGATGCAGTAAATGAGCTGCTGACAGATAATAAAAAGTTGAGATCTCCTGCTTATGGTGCTTGTAGTGATCAGAATGAGATTATTAGCAATGCAATATCTGTATGTGCTGCACAATGCCTGTGTATGGCAATTACAGCAACACCTTGTATCTGTATGTGCCGCATAATGCCTGTGTATGGCAATTACAGCAACACCTTGTATCTGTATGTGCTGCATAATGCCTGTGTATGGCAATTACAGCAACACCTTGTATCTGTATGTGCTGCATAATGCCTGTGTATGGCAATTACAGCAACACCTTGTATCTGTATGTGCCGCATAATGCCTGTGTATGGCAATTACAGCGACACCTTGTATCTGTATGTGCCGCATAATGCCTGTGTATGGCAATTACAGCAACACCTTGTATCTGTATGTGCTGCATAATGCCCGTGTATGGCAATTACAGCGACACCTTGTATCTGTATGTGCCGCATAATGCTGTTGACCACCCCCTCCTTCTACAGACCCTCAACTCTCTGGGTCTCAGTGACACTGCACTTGCTTGGGTCGAATCCTATTTATCCAACAGGTCCTTCTGTGTGTCCTTTGCTGGTAACTCCTCCTCCTCATTGCCTCTATCTGTTGGTGTACCTCAAGGCTCTGTCCTTGGTCCTCTGCTCTTTTCCATCTACACCTCCTCCCTGGGCAAAATCATCAACAGCTTTGGCTTCAATTACCACCTCTACGCTGATGACACTCAGATCTACCTCTCTACCCCTGATCTCTCTCCCCCTGTCCTTTCAAAAGTCAGTGACTGTTTATCTGGCATCTCCTCCTGGATGGCCTCCCACCACCTAAAGATCAACATGTCGAAGACTGAACTCCTACTTATTCCTCCCTCCAATGCCTCCCCACCTCCTGACTTCTCTATCACGGTGGAGGGTATCACCATTTCCCCATCAAACCAAGTTCGCTGTCTTGGAGTTACACTTGACTCTGCTCTTTCCTTCATCCCCCACATCAAGTCTCTTTCCTCCTCCTGCCGATACCAACTGCGTAATATTTCCAGAATTCGGCCATTTCTTACCGCTGTCGCCACAAAACAACTCATACACGCCCTGGTAATCTCCCGACTCGACTATTGCAATAATCTCTTATCTGGCCTCCCTCTGTCCCGCCTCTCCCCCCTACAATCCATCCTGAACGCCTCCGCCAGACTAATTCACCTCACCCGCCGCTCTGTCTCTGCCGCTCCCCTCTGTGAGTCCCTTCACTGGCTCCCCATCCACTGCAGAATTAAGTTCAAAATCCTTATCCTTACCTACAAAACCCTCACTAACTCAGCTCCCCACTACCTGTCCTCACTAATCACCAAATACACCCCAGCCCGCTCCCTAAGGTCAAACAGTGACCTGCGCCTAGCTTCTCACCGCATCACCTCTTCCCATGATAGACTGCAGGATTTCTCACGCGCAGCCCCCACTCTCTGGAACGCTCTCCCTCGTACTGTCAGACTTTCCCCTAACTTCTCTTCCTTCAAACGCTCCCTTAAAACGTTCCTATTTAGGGAAGCGACCCCCCAACTCACTGAGGCAACCATCAATCACTCTAACCTTACAGTCCTCTCCTCCTGTTTCCAACCCCAACCCTCCCAGATTGTGAGTTCCTACGGGAATAGGGCCCTCATCTCCTCCTGTACTGTTTGTCAAATGTTGTTCAATGTATTGTAACCCTGTCTATACTGTGCTTATTGTACAGCGCTGCGGAATATGCTGGCGCTTTATAAATAAAGAATAATAATAATAATAATAATGCCTGTGTATGGCAATTACAGCAACACCTTGTATCTGTATGTGCTGCATAATGTCCGTGTATGGCAATTACAGCGACACCTTGTATCTGTATGTGCCGCATAATGCCTGTGTATGGCAATTACAACAACACCTTGTATCTGTATGTGCCGTATAATGCCTGTGTATGGCAATTACAGCAACACCTTGTATCTGTATGTGCCGCATAATGCCTGTGTATGGCAATTACAGCAACACCTTGTATCTGTATGTGCCGTATAATGCCTGTGTATGGCAATTACAGCAACACCTTGTATCTGTACTGTAGAGGGATTTACACTCATTATAACCACCTGAATCTTATCCCTGTACAGCAGTGACTGACCCCACAGCTCTCCCTGTAGTCTGCAAAATCACTGACTGCTGGAATGAGGCAGTAAAGTTTATTACAGTGAGGGGGGATGCTCCGTATAGCTTTGTTACAGTGAGGGGGCTGCTCCTTATAGCTTTGTTACAGTAAGGGGGGGATGCTCTTATAGCTTTGTTACAGTGAGGGGGCTGCTTCATATAGCTTTGTTACAGTGAGGGGGGCTGCTTCATATAGCTTTGTTACAGTGAGGGGGATGCTCCGTATAGCTTTGTTACAGTGAGGGGGATGCTCCTTATAGCTTTGTTACAGTGAGGGGGATGCTCCTTATAGCTTTGTTACAGTGAGGGGGGATGCTCCTTATAGCTTTGTTACAGTGAGGGGGGATGCTCCGTACAGCTTTGTTACAATGAGGGGGGATGCTCCTTATAGCTTTGTTGCTGTGAGTGGGGATGCTCCGTATAGCTTTGTTACAGTGAGGGGGGATGCTCCTTATAGCTTTGTTATAGTGAGGGTTAGGGCTGCTCCTTATAGCTTTGTTACAGTGAGGGGATGCTCCGTATAGCTTTGTTACAGTGAGGGTGAGGGCTGCTCCTTATAGCTTTGTTACAGTGAGTGTGGGGGCTGCTCCTTATAGCTTTGTGAAAGTGAGGGTGGGGGCTGCTCCTTATAGCTTTGTTACAGTGAGGGTGGGGCTGCTCCTTATAGCTTTATTACAGTGAGGGAGGATGCTCCGTATAGCTTTGTTACAGTGAGGGTGAGGGCTGCTCCTTATAGCTTTGTTACAGTGAGTGTGGGGGCTGCTCCTTATAGCTTTGTGACAGTGAGGGTGGGGGCTGCTCCTTATAGCTTTGTTACAGTGAGGGTGAGGGCTGCTCCTTATGGCTTTGTTACAGTGAGTGTGGGGGCTGCTCCTTATAGCTTTGTGACAGTGAGGGTGGGGGGTGCTCCTTATAGCTTTGTTACAGTGAGGGGGATGCTCCTTATAGGTTTGTTAAAGTGAGGGGATGCTGCTCCTTATAGCTTTGTTACAGTGAGGGTGGGGCTGCTCCTTATAGCTTTATTACAGTGAGGGAGGATGCTCCTTATAGCTTTGTTACAGTGAGGGTGGGGGCTGCTCCTTATAGCTTTGTTACAGTGAGGGAGGATGCTCCTTATAGCTTTATTACAGTGAGGGTGGGGGCTGCTCCTTATAGCTTTGTTACAGTGAGGGGGATGCTCCTTATAACTTTGTTACAGTGAGGGGGATGCTCCTTATAGCTTTGTTACAGTGAGTGGGGCTGCTCCTTATAGCTTTGTTACAGTGAGGGGGGATGCTCGTATAGCTTTGTTACAGTGAGGGGGCTGCTCCTTATAGCTTTATTACAGTGAGGGCTGCTCCTTATAGCTTTGTTACAGTGAGGGTGAGGGCTGCTCCATATAGCTTTGTTACAGTGAGGGGGGCTGCTCCTTATAGCTTTGTTACAGTGAGGGTGGGAGCTGCTCCTTATAGCTTTGTGACAGTGAGGGTGGGGGCTGCTCCTTATAGCTTTGTTACAGTGAGGCCTGCTCCTTATAGCTTTGTTACAGTGAGGGGGGCTGCTCCTTATAGCTTTATTACAGTGAGGCCTGCTCCTTATAGCTTTGTTACAGTGAGGGTGAGGGCTGCTCCTTATAGCTTTGTTACAGTGAGGGGGCTGCTCCTTATAGCTTTGTTACAGTGAGGGTGAGGGCTGCTCCTTATGGCTTTGTTACAGTGAGGGGGGCTGCTCCTTACAGCTTCATTACAGTAATACGGGGACAGGAGGGAGATCTCACTGAGGATTTCATTCCTCTGCACAGAGAGCACTAATTTTGCATAATAAATGAAGAGAATTTTTTTTTTTATTTGCAATAACTTTGGCTTCACTGGTAAACACTAACGGCCCGACTGGTATTCTGAGTCAGGAGGCAGCTCCTGGTATAGAGACTTGTCTGGCGGTCACAGTATTTTTTAGCTATTTTGTATACTTTGTGCACACCTTGTCTGAGGTGAGTTATGGGAAAATGTGTTTCATCAGGAAATGAATCTATGAAACGCAAACTCACCTCTGATACTCAATGAAGAGACCCTTAATCACAGTGCAGGGCCACAGGGACACGCGTTCTGCGCTGATGCTCTTAAACAGGACCTTGTGTTCATTCTTAAATATACCCCCCCCCCCCAGCCCTGCGAATCTTCAATGTTTGGATCACAAAAAGAATTTATTTCAATGAAATTTCAGTTTCCTCCTGAAACTCCCTCCCATTTAAATGGATGATAAAACATGATGCTGGACGCCTGGCTCTGGGATCCATAATGTGATGCTCCCCATACGTGAATTTAATCCAGGAATTATTCTCATTATTCTGTGAGGTTGTATCTGGTGTCAGTAAGGGGCGCTCATAACATATGATCATATTCACTATTTAGTAATTCAGTGGCAGATTAATGAAAGTTATATATAATATATTAATTATATTACCAGCGCGCTGCAGCGTGGGATGCGGCATCATAGACGCTGCATGGAATATATAATAATTATATCCATCAGGTGATAAACATAATAAACGAGTCATGTATTATTATTATTGCTGTTATTATTATAATTATTTTTGTTATAGTTATTTGTAATGTTGTTATTATTTTTATTGTTACTGTTGTTGTTATTATTGTTGATATTATTATTACTTTTTTGTTGTTGTTATTATTGTTATTGTTACTGCTGTTATTATTATTACTTTTTGTTATTATTATTGTTGTTATAATTATTTTGTTGTTATCATTATTATTGTTGTTGTCGTGTTATTGTTGATGCTATTATTATTATTGTTATTATTATGTCTGACTCAGTATATTGGGTTCACATGGAGTGTGTAGCTTGAATACATTCATTAATTAATCTCACCACTTTATCTTTATCTGTCGCATCACAGAGAAATGAGAAGTTAATATTCTAATTAAACTCAATAAGCTGCTGCCTGTCTTGTATTGCACATGGTTAGTGTGTTATATGTGTATATTACATGCCTCACTCTGTGACTTATCATAACTATGGGAGGTGTGCGATGTATCACACACATTGTACAACATGCACTTTACAACATAGATATATATGTATATATGTACAGTTGTGTTCAAAATTATTCAACCCCCAATGTTGTAAAGGGTTTTAGGGAATTTAGTGACATTTGTAATTGTATTCAGAATGAAATCCTACAAGGACTTTTTAAAGAACCATATGCAACTAAAATGACTTCAATTGGTTTTGTAATACAGTAGTAAATGTTTCTTTTGTGAATTCTTCATTGACACAATTATTCAACCCCTTAAAGACTACCACTCTGAAGAACAGAGGTTCATTCAAGTGTTTTCAATCAGGTATTGAAAACACTTGGTGGATGTCACGGAGCAGCAATAAAGCATAATAAGCACCAATTAGGCAGCTTTAAAATGACTGTGATACTCAGCTCCTTCTAGACATTTACTGGTGTGGTTACAAACATGGTGAAGTCAAGAGAATGGTCCAGGAAGACAAGAGAAGAGGTGATTACTCTTCACAGGAAGGGCAATGGCTATAAGAAGATTGCAAAGATGTTAAACATACCAAGAGAGACCATAGGAAGCATCATTCGCAAATTCAAGGCAAAGGGCACTGTTGAAACGCTACCTGGTCGTGGCAGAAAGAAGATGCTGACTTCGACTGCTGTGCGCTACCTGAAGCGTAGAGTGGAGAAAAGTCCCCGTGTGACTGCTGAGTAACTGAGAAAAGATTTGTCAGATGTGGGTACTGAAGTTTCAGCTCAGACAATACGGCGCACACTGCGTAATGAAGGCCTCCATGCCAGAACTCCCAGGCGCACCCCCTTGCTGTCTCCAAAGAATAAGAAGAGTCGACTGCAGTATGCCAAGAGTCATGTGGACAAACCACAGAAGTTTTGGGATAGTGTTCTGTGGACTGATGAAACAAAATTAGAACTGTTTGGGCCCATGGATCAACGCTATGTTTGTAGGAGGAAGAACAAGGCCTATGAAGAAAAGAACACCTTGCCTACTGTGAAGCATGGCGGGGGGTCAATCATGCTTTGGGGCTGTTTTGCTTCTGCAGGTACAGGGAAGCTTCAGCGTGTGCAAGGTACCATGAATTCTCTTCAGTACCAGGAGATATTGGATGACAATGTGATGCAGTCTGTCACAAACCTGAGGCTTGGGAGACGTTGGACCTTTCAACAGGACAATGATCCCAAGCATACCTCCAAGTCCACTAGAGCATGGTTGCAGATTAAAGGCTTGAACATTTTGGAGTGGCCATCGCAGTCACCTGACTTAAATCCGATTGAGAACCTCTGGTGGGACTTAAAGAAAGCAGTTGCAGTGCGCAAGCCTAAGAATGTGACTGAACTGGAGGCTTTTGCCCATGACGAATGGGCGAAGATACCCGTAGATGGCTGCAAGACACTTGTGTCAAGCTATGCTTCACGTTTAAAAGCTGTTATAACTGTAAAAGGATGTTGTACTAAGTACTAAGATTGAATGTCACTTGGGGGTTGAATAAAACAGATAATGATGTGAGCACAGAAAAGACATTTGTGGTTATTTCATTATAAATGTTATGTTATATTTGTCTGACCTACACGTGCCTCTTTGATTTAATTGTAAGCAAGATGACTGAATGATCAAAATCAATGTCAAACTGGCCAAAACACTCAATTTCAGTGGGGGTTGAATAATTTTGAACACAATTGTATGTGTGTGTATATGTGCCTATGTATATATATACATATATATGTGTGTGTTGTGTGGTGTGTGTTTCTATATATGTGTGTGTGTATATGTGCATGTATATATATATATATATATATTTATAAATATATGTACAGTCATGGCCGAAATTGTTGGCACCCCAGACATTTTTCCAGAAAACCAAGTATTTCTCACAGAAAAGTAATGCAGTAAGACATGTTTTACTATACACATGTTTATTCCCTTTGTGTGTATTGGAACAAAACAAAAAAGGGAGGAAAAAAAGCAAATTGGACATAATGTCACACAAAACTCCAAAAATGGTCTGGCCAAAATTATTGGCACCCTTTCAAAATTGTGGATAAATAAGATTGTTTCAAGCATGTGATGCTCCTGTAAACTCACCTGGGGCAAGTAACAGGTGTGGGCAATATAAAAATCACACCTGAAAGCAGATAAAAAGGAGAGAAGTTCACTTAGTCTTTGCATTGTGTGTCTGTGTGTGCCACACTAAGCATGGACAACAGAAAGAGGTGAAGAGAACTGTCTGAGGACTTGAGAACCAAAATTGTGGAAAAATATCAACAATCTCAAGGTTACAAGTCCATCTCCAGAGATCTAGATTTGCCTTTGTCCACAGTGCGCAACATTATCAAGAAGTTTGCAACCCATGGCACTGTAGCTAATCTCTCTGTGGGTGGACGGAAGAGAAAAATTTATGAAAGGTTGCAACGCAGGATAGTCCGGATGGTGGATAAGCGCCCCCATACAAGTTCCAAAGAAATTCAAGCTGTCCTGCAGGCTCAGGGAGCATCAGTGTCAGCGCGAACTATCCGTCGACAATTCAATGAAATGAAACGCTATGGCAGGAGACCCAGGAGGACCCCACTGCTGACACAGAAACCTAAAAAAGCAAGACTACAGTTTGCCAAAATGTACTTGAGTAAGCCAAAATCCTTCTGGGAAAACGTCTTGTGGACAGATGAGACTGAGATAGAGCTTTTTGGCAAAGCACATCATTCTAATGTTTACCGAAAATGGAATGAGGCCTACAAAGAAAAGAACACAGTACCTACAGTGAAATATGGTGGAGGTTCAATGATGTTATGGGGTTGTTTTGCTGCCTCTGACACTGGGTGCCTTGAATGTGTGCAAGGCATCATGAAATCTGAGGATTACCAAAGGATTTTGGGTCGCACTGTAGAGCCCAGTGTCAGAAAGCTGGGTTTGCGTCCGAGATCTTGGGTCTTCCAGCAGGACAATGACCACAAACATACGTCAAAAAGCACCCAGAAATGGATGACAACAAAGCGCTGGAGAGTTCTGAAGTGGCCAGCAATGAGTCTAGATCTAAATACCATTGAACACCTGTGGAGAGATCTTAAAAGTGCTGTGGGGAGAAGGCGCCCTTCCAATAAGAGAGACCTGGAGCGGTTTGCAAAGAAAGAGTGGTCCAAAATTCTGTGTGAGAGGTGTAAGAAGCTTATTGATGGTTATAGGAAGCGACTGATTTCAGTTATTTGTTTCCAAAGGGTGTGCAACCAAATATTAAGTTAAGGGTGCCAAGAATTTTGTCCACCCCATTTTTGGAGTTTTGTGTGACATTATGTCCAATTTGCTTTTTTTCCTCCCTTTTTTTGTTTTTTTTCCAATACACACACAGGGAATAAACATGTGTATAGCAAAACATGTCTTAATGCAACTGTGATAAATACTTGATTTTCTGGAAAACTGTCTGGGGTGCTAATAATTTCGGCCATGACTGTGTTTAACACCAAGAAAGAGCTCTCCATATATAACACCAAGAAAGAGCACTCCATATATATAACACCAAGAAAGAGCACTCCATCTATATAACACCAAGAAAGAGCTCTCCATATATAACACCAAGAAAGAGCTCTCCATATATAACACCAAGAAAGAGCTCTCCATATATATAACACCAAGAAAGAGCACTCCATATATATAACACCAAGAAAGAGCTCTCCATATATATAACACCAAGAAAGAGCACTCCATATATATAACACCAAGAAAGAGCACTCCATATATATAACACCAAGAAAGAGCGCTCCATATATATAACACCAAGAATGAGCGCTCCATCTATATAACACCAAGAAAGAGCTCTCCATATATAACACCAAGAAAGAGCTCTCCATATTTATAACACCAAGAAAGAGCTCTCCATATTTATAACACCAAGAAAGAGCGCTCCATATATATAACACCAAGAAAGAGCGCTCCATCTATATAAAAACCAAGAAAGAGCTCTCCATATATAACACCAAGAGAGAGCTCTCCATATTTATAACACCAAGAAAGAGCACTCCATATATATAACACCAAGAAAGAGCTCTCCATATATATAACACCAAGAAAGAGCTCTCCATATATATAACACCAAGAAAGAGCTCTCCATATATAACACCAAAAAAGAGCTCTCCATATATAACACCAAGAAAGAGCTCTCCATATATATAACACCAAGAAAGAGCACTCCATATATATAACACCAAGAAAGAGCGCTCCATATCAATGACACCAAGAAAGAGCTCTCCATATATATAACACCAAGAAAGAGCTCTCCATATATAACACCAAGAAAGAGCTCTCCATATATATAACACCAAGAAAGAGCGCTCCATATATATAACACCAAGAAAGAGCTCTCCATATATATAACACCAAGAAAGAGCTCTCTATATATAACACCAAGAAAGAGCGCTCCATATATATAACACCAAGAAAGAGCTCTACATATATATAACACCAAGAAAGAGCTCTCCATATATAACACCAAGAAAGAGCTCTCCATATATATAACACCAAGAAAGAGCACTCCATATATATAACACCAAGAAAGAGCTCTCCATATATAACACCCAGAAAGAGCGCTCCATATATATAACACCAAGAAAGAGCTCTACATATATATAACACCAAGAAAGAGCTCTCCATATATAACACCAAGAAAGAGCGCTCCATATATATAACACCAAGAAAGAGCTCTACATATATATAACACCAAGAAAGAGCTCTCCATATATATAACACCAAGAAAGAGCGCTCCATATCAATGACACCAAGAAAGAGCTCTCCATATATAACACCAAAAAAGAGCTCTCCTTATATAACACCAAGAAAGAGCTCTCCATATATATAACACCAAGAAAGAGCGCTCCATATCAATGACACCAAGAAAGAGCGCTCCATATATATAACACCAAGAAAGAGCTCTCCATATATATAACACCAAGAAAGAGCTCTCCATATATAACACCAAGAAAGAGCTCTCCATATATAACACCAAGAAAGAGCTCTCCATATATATAACACCAAGAAAGAGCTCTCCATATATATAACACCAAGAAAGAGCTCTCCATATATAACACCAAGAAAGAGCTCTCCATATATAACACCAAGAAAGAGCTCTCCATATATATAACACCAAGAAAGAGTGCTCCGTATATATAACACCAAGAAAGAGCTCTCCATATATAACACCAAGAAAGAGCTCTCCATATATAACACCAAGAAAGAGCTCTCCATATATTTAACACCAAGAAAGAGCTCTCCATATATATAACACCAAGAAAGAGCACTCCATATATATAACACCAAGAAAGAGCACTCCATATCAATGACACCAAGAAAGAGCTGTCCATATATATAACACCAAGAAAGAGCTCTCCATATATATAACACTAAGAAAGAGCTCTCCATATATAACACCAAGAAAGAGCTCTCCATATCAATGACACCAAGAAAGAGCTGTCCATATATATAACACCAAGAAAGAGCTCTCCATATATAACACCAAAAAAGAGCTCTCCATATATAACACCAAGAAAGAGCTCTCCATATATATAACACCAAGAAAGAGCTCTCCATATATAACAACAAGAAAGAGCTCTCCATATCAATGACACCAAGAAAGAGCTGTCCATATATATAACACCAAGAAAGAGCTCTCCATATATAACACCAAAAAAGAGCTCTCCATATATAACACCAAGAAAGAGCTCTCCATATATATAACACCAAGAAAGAGCTCTCCATATATAACACCAAAAAAGAGCTCTCCATATATAACACCAAAAAAGAGCTCTCCATATATAACACCAAGAAAGAGCTCTCCATATATATAACACCAAAAAAGAGCTCTCCATATATAACACCAAGAAAGAGCTCTCCATATATAACACCAAAAAAGAGCTCTCCATATATAACACCAAAAAAGAGCTCTCCATATATAACACCAAGAAAGAGCTCTCCATATATAACACCCAAAAAGATCTCTCCATATATAACACCAAAAAAGAGCTCTCCATACATAACACCAAGAAAGAGCACTCCATATATATAAGACCAAGAAAGAGCTCTCCATATATATAACACCAAGAAAGAGCTCTCCATATATAACACCAAGAAAGAGTGCTCCATATATATAACACCAAGAAAGAGCTCTACATATATATAACACCAAGAAAGAGCTCTCCATATATAACACCAAAAAAAAGCTCTCCATATATAACACCAAGAAAGAGCTCTCCATATATATAACACCAAGAAAGAGCTCTCCATATATAACACCAAAAAAGAGCTCTCCATATATAACACCAAAAAAGAGCTCTCCATATATAACACCAAAAAAGAGCTCTCCATATTTATAACACCAAGAAAGAGCTCTCCATATATAACACCAAAAAAGAGCTCTCCATATATAACACCAAAAAAGAGCTCTCCATATATAACACCAAGAAAGAGCACTCCATATATATAACACCAAGAAAGAGCTCTCCATATATATAACACCAAGAAAGAGCTCTCCATATATAACACCAAGAAAGAGCTCTCCATATATAACACCAAGAAAGAGCTCTCCATATCAATGACACCAAGAAAGAGCTCTCCATATATAACACCAGGAAAGAGCTCTCCATATATATAACACCAAGAAAGAGCTCTACATATATATAACACCAAGAAAGAGCTCTCCATATATATAACACCAAGAAAGAGCGCTCCATATATATAACACCAAGAAAGAGCTCTACATATATATAACACCAAGAAAGAGCTCTCCATATCAATGACACCAAGAAAGAGCGCTCCATATATATAACACCAAGAAAGAGCTCTCCATATATAACACCAAGAAAGAGCTCTCCATATATATAACACCAAGAAAGAGCTCTCCATATATAACACCAGGAAAGAGCTCTCCATATATATAACACCAAGAAAGAGCTCTCCATATATATAACACCAAGAAAGAGCTCTCCATATATAACACCAAGAAAGAGTGCTCCATATATATAACACCAAGAAAGAGCTCTCCATATATATAACACCAAGAAAGAGCTCTCCATATATATAACACCAAGAAAGAGCTCTCCATATATAACACCAAGAAAGAGCTCTCCATATCAATGACACCAAGAAAGAGCTCTCCATATATAACACCAAGAAAGAGCACTCCATATATATAACACCAAGAAAGAGCTCTCCATATATATAACACCAAGAAAGAGCTCTCCATATATAACACCAAGAAAGAGTGCTCCATATATATAACACCAAGAAAGAGCTCTCCATATATATAACACCAAGAAAGAGCACTCCATATATAACACCAAGAAAGAGCTCTCCATATATATAACACCAAGAAAGAGCACTCCATATATATAACACCAAGATAGAGCTCTCCATATATATAACACCAAGAAAGAGCTCTCTATATATAACACCAAGAAAGAGCACTCCATATATATAACACCAAGAAAGAGCTCTCCATATATATAACACCAAGAAAGAGCTCTCTATATATAACACCAAGAAAGAGCACTCCATATATAACACCAAGAAAGAGCTCTCCATATATAACACCAAAAAAGAGCTCTCCATATATAACACCAAAAAAGAGCTCTCCATATATAACACCAAGAAAGAGCTCTCCATATATATAACACCAAGAAAGAGCTCTCCATATATAACACCAAAAAAGAGCTCTCCATATATAACACCAAAAAAGAGCTCTCCATATTTATAACACCAAGAAAGAGCTCTCCATATATAACACCAAGAAAGAGTGCTCCATATATATAACACCAAGAAAGAGCTCTCCATATCAATGACACCAAGAAAGAGCTCTCCATATATAACACCAAGAAAGAGCACTCCATATATATAACACCAAGAAAGAGCTCTCCATATATATAACACCAAGAAAGAGCTCTCCATATATAACACCAAGAAAGAGTGCTCCATATATATAACACCAAGAAAGAGCTCTACATATATATAACACCAAGAAAGAGCTCTCTATATATATAACACCAAGAAAGAGCGCTCCATATATATATAACACCAAGAAAGAGCTCTCCATATATAACACCAAGAAAGAGCTCTCCATATCAATGACACCAAGAAAGAGCACTCCATATATAACACCAAGAAAGAGCACTCCATATATATAACACCAAGAAAGAGCACTCCATATATATAACACCAAGAAAGAGTGCTCCATATATATAACACCAAGAAAGAGCTCTCCATATCAATGACACCAAGAAAGAGCTCTCCATATATATAACACCAAGAAAGAGTGCTCCATATATATAACACCAAGAAAGAGCTCTCCATATATAACACCAAGAAAGAGCTCTCCATATATAACACCAAGAAAGAGCTCTCCATATCAATGACACCAAGAAAGAGCTCTCCATATCAATGACACCAAGAAAGAGCACTCCATATATAACACCAAGAAAGAGCACTCCATCTATATAACACCAAGAAAGAGTGCTCCATATATATAACACCAGGAAAGAGCGCTCCATATATATAACACCAAGAAAGAGCACTCCATCTATATAACACCAAGAAAGAGCTCTCCATATATATAACACCAAGAAAGAGCTCTCCATATCAATGACACCAAGAAAGAGCACTCCATATATAACACCAAGAAAGAGCTCTCCATATATATAACACCAAGAAAGAGCTCTCCATATCAATGACACCAAGAAAGAGCTCTCCATATATAACACCAAGAAAGAGCACTCCATATATATAACACCAAGAAAGAGCTCTCCATATATATAACACCAAGAAAGAGCTCTCCATATATAACACCAAGAAAGAGTGCTCTATATATATAACACCAAGAAAGAGCTCTCCATCTATATAACACCAAGAAAGAGTGCTCCATATATATAACACCAGGAAAGAGCGCTCCATATATATAACACCAAGAAAGAGCACTCCATCTATATAACACCAAGAAAGTGCGCTCCATATATATAACACCAAGAAAGAGCTCTCCATATATAACACCAAGAAAGAGCTCTCCATATATAACACCAAGAAAGAGCTCTCCATATCAATGACACCAAGAAAGAGCACTCCATATATAACACCAAGAAAGAGCACTCCATCTATATAACACCAAGAAAGAGTGCTCCATATATATAACACCAGGAAAGAGTGCTCCATATATATAACACCAGGAAAGAGCGCTCCATATATATAACACCAAGAAAGAGCTCTCCATATATATAACACCAAGAAAGAGCTCTCTATATATATAACACCAAGAAAGAGCGCTCCATATATAACACCAAGAAAGAGCTCTCCATATATATAACACCAAGAAAGAGCGCTCCATATATATAACACCAGGAAAGAGCTCTCCATATATCAATGAGACCTTCTTCCACCATTTTCTGTAAAAAAAACACAGTTTTAAAAATGCTCAAAAAACCTGACTGAGGTAAAATGATGGAAGAAGGTGTCAATAATATGGAGCGCTCTTTTTTGGTGTTTTTTTGTATATATATATATATGTGTGTGTGTGTGTTTGTATATATGTGTGTGTTTATATAAATGTATGTGTGTTTGTATATATTTGTATGTGTGTGTTTCTATATGTGTGTGTTTCTGTGTATGTGTGTGTGTTTATATAAATGTATGAGTGTTTCTATATATGTGTGTGTGTTTGTATATTTGTGTGTATGTGCGTGTGTGTTTGTATATATGTGTGTTTGTGTTAATGTCACTCTGGGGAGCGATTTGGTTTTTCGCGTCTCGCTCAGTACGTGGCACAGGATGAAGTCGTGGGATCGTCGCGGTCGCTGGGAACCTGTGTTTTAAAGCGATGTTTTTAATATTAATAATAATAATAATAACGCCGCGGCGGCGGTGGTGGCGCGGTGGTGGCGGCGGCAGCGCGGTGGCGGCGGTGGAAGGAGCTGTTTTTAGATAACACTGAGCTGCTAATGATTTTAATGAGATCGCCTTCTGGTTTCATATTTTTTTCATAAAATACATCACACTAAAAGAGAATCAATGAGAAACATTAATTAGGGCCTTTTGCGATGCCTTCTGTAGTGTTGTTTTCCTTCGGAGACGCGGCAGATGAAGAATGCTATGCTTTATTTAAGCTAAGTTGTTTGACATTTAGATGAGAGAATAAAGGGAAAAACACTAACAAACACGCGAACACTTTCTGACAGCTCTTTGTCATGCAAGAAGAAGAAAAAAGGGGCCTGACTGCGAGATGTTACTTTGAAGCTTCCGAAATGTGTAATGAAAAATTTAAGATACAAGAGAGGAAGAAAGAGGAGCCGCTCGTTGCTTTCTGCATACATTAACACTCCTAATGCAAACTAAAGGTTTGCTGTGTGTTTTCCTAATTCTCCCTCTAATAAATAAGACGGAGAAGAGCTTTGATATCTCCGAATCATATGTGGAGCCGGCATCCATTAGCAAACACAGAGGACAATCCTCATCATCCTCCTGCCACTAATGAGAAGGTCATTGCTCTTTAATTATCAGAGACGGCAGATAAACCAGTTCAAAGGCTCCAAGGAGCTCGCGCTGTCTTTGGGCAACATGGAAGAACAGTTTGCGGCAAACTAGCGCCACCCAAGCCGTAGTGTAGCGTCCCCCGCGCGCGGCTTATTTAGGGCCCCGGCCTCGGCGCACGGTGTTAAACGTCTGACGAGGGAAACTCCTTTCTAGGGACCTGGGCCTTTTAATCTTTGCTTTCTTTTGTAATTCCACTTTACGAGCGCGGGCATAGACTGACGGCAGCAAAAAGAAAACAACTCAATCCAGTCATTGCTGAAAATACACAGGGGGTTATTCAGAGCGCAACGAAAAGTCGCCAACATTTCAGTGCTCTCTCGTTCCCCTCGCTTCCCTGCACTTCAGGGAATCAAACTTCCCCACACTGCGGTGAATTCAGCAATCACCACATGGACCCCGGCGTGCAGGGAAAACCCACCGCAAACCCGCTCAACACCCGCCAAAAACCCACCGCAAACCCGCTGCAAACCCACCGCAATCCCACAAAATACCCACTGAAAATCCACCCGAACCACCTCAAAAAACATGCTGAACATGACGGAAAAAGCCGACAGTCTGACAAACAAGGTAAAAAAAATATATATATGCATGAAAGTGTCAAAATTGAAACACTGCAAAAAAATACTGAACGAAAAGGTCTGGAATTTAAATAAAAAATCCAATGAATGATAATAAAAAGGGCTGTTACAGAAAAATAGAAAAAAACAATAAAAAAATGAAAAAAAAAAACAATAAAAAAACTGGAAAAAAAACAATAAAAAAATGGAAAAAAAAATTGCTGAAAAATCCCCAAAAAATGCCTAAAAGATCCTTAAAAAAAACAATAAATAAAGAGACTCTTTGCTGCAGATTAAAATAGTAAATGGTTTATTAGATATTGCATAAAAACAGGAATATTTTGTAACATTGAAACCTATGAGATTCGCCTGAATAAACCTGCCGAATGAAACCACTGAACATCAGGGCATTTCACTGACATTTCTCTGCTGTTCAGTGTGAAAAGAATAACCATTGCTTCTCTATGGGGGATTTCACTGCTGCCGAACAGCAGTGTATTTCACTGCCGCCGAACAGCACCGTATTTCACTGCCGTCGAACAGCACTTTATTTCACTACCGCCAAACAGCACTGTATTTCACTGCCGCTGAACAGGCACCATATATCACTGGGAATATATCTGCCTGTTCTCTGAGTAGCCAAATGGCCACGAAATGTCACCGTGCAGGGAAACTCAGTGTCTCAGAATAATCCTGTAAGGCATTAAAAATATATGTGAAAATTGTAAAGTGTCAAAGTGAGGAAATCGCCTTAATGTCAGAATGTAAAGAAAGGCAATATGTGTCAGAAATGAATGTGTTAATAATCTCCAAGAAATAAAACAAAGCAGAGATAATGAAAATAATAAGAGATAGAAAATGTTATATTGTATGGAATGAGGTTACAGTCGCAGGTCTGGCAGCCGCCACAAAACTACTGCTCTCTGAACAGACGCACATTGTCACCGCACGGGGGACTCCCTGCTCAAAGCAAGACGGGGGCCAGTTCAGCTCTCTTTCAATAACCCTGTTTGTCTATGTATGTCATTGTATTGTCCACTTACCCTGTCACATTGTCCACATACACTGTCACATTGTCCACTTACACCATCACATTGTCCACATATACCATCACATTGTCCACACACACCGTCACATTGTCCACACACACCGTCACATTGTCCACATACACCGTCACATTGTCCACATACACCATCACATTGTCCACATACACCGTCACATTGTCCACATACACCGTCACATTGTCCACATACACCATCACATTGTCCACATACACCGTCACATTACATTGTCCACATGCACCATCACATTGTCCACATGCACCATCACATTGTCCACATACACCGTCACATTACATTGTCCACATGCACCATCACATTGTCCACATACACCGTCACATTGTCCACATACACCGTCACATTGTCCACTTACACCATCACATTGTCCACATATACCATCACATTGTCCACACACACCGTCACATTGTCCACACACACCGTCACATTGTCCACATACACCATCACATTGTCCACATACACCGTCACATTGTCCACATACACCATCACATTGTCCACATACACCGTCACATTACATTGTCCACATGCACCATCACATTGTCCACATACACCGTCACATTGTCCACATACACCATCACATTGTCCACATACACCGTCACATTACATTGTCCACATACACCATCACATTGTCCACATACACCATCACATTGTCCACATGCACCATCACATTGTCCACATACACCATCACATTGTCCACATACACCGTCACATTGTCCACATACACCGTCACATTGTCCAGGTTCAGTATTCAGGGCACAGTACTGAGAAAGGCTCATGTTAGGCCGAAAATCACTAATTTTTCCAATAAATCTGCTGTGGTTGGGCGGCTGAGTGGAAACTTGGTCCTTTTTGTGTCGTGGGGTTTGGCCTCTCCAGGCCTTGATGCACCTGCTTCCCGTGTCTCACGTGTGCTGCTCCGGCTCCGTGTCTGTATGCCATTCCTTCACATCACTTATTTTCCTGATTCTGTGTCTTTTCTGCTGTTTCAGATTATTTCTGGTACAGAGAAAGTCCGCGTCCCGGAGCAGCGCAGCCTCATCCACAGCTCAGCAAAACAATCATATTGTGAATAATCCCACTGGCTCCAGGTGCTCCAGTAAGGGGCGCAATGCAGTGGAATGAGCGAGCGTCTGACCTCATGAGCGCGGCCTGGGGAAAAGACATTAAAGCGCAATGATTTGGCGTCACATGGGACGCGCTGTGTATGAAATGAACCAATAAAGCATTTCTGACTCTCATTGTTAATTATGTGTTTAATTACAGAGCGGCAGCGTTCCAGGTTACGTCGGAGCTGCACATCGCTCATTTCCTATTGGTTGGAAGATTCTGTAGTATATATATAAAACAAAACTATATATAGAAACTTCCCCAAAGAATAGAAATGGGCTGAACGTCAAGAGGATTTGCTGAGAAATTTCACAAATGAATGTATAGACATATATAATATTAATCATTGCCCCCCCCCAATAGAAAACATCCACATGTTACGTATCAATAAACTATAAAGCGCTGATTAGTTTCTGTAAACATATATATATATTATGTGATTTCTGCTCCACACTTTTTGTTGCTGCAGGATTTGTTTTTGCTATTAAAAGCTGACGTTCATCAGAGCGAGTCGTTATTTTTTAATATAAATGCAATATTACAATAAAAATAATGGGGTCGAACATAAAGTGCTTAAAAAAAAGGCAAACGCTCACAAAAATGATTGGTGGTTGGGAAATGAACGGTAATCTGCTGAAAAGCGTCATTGAGCAGCGCGTTGATTCAGCGCTCATTCCTGCGATTATTTTAAATAAATGTTGCAGAGATGGAACTTGTCCCTAATTTGCAAATGATATGCAACATTTTTCAAAAAAAGAGGAACGTGTGAAATGTGAGCATTAAGTGATTTCCATTAATACGCGGCGGCTCAATGACCTGTAAAGAATCAGGGGGGGGGGCATCATCGCAATGAAAAATCAGACTAATTCCGCTTCTTCCAATTTAAAGTCCTCGGAATTTAAGCTCCAGGAAAGGCATTTATTTTGAACGTTGCTTTGCCGGAATGTTCCTGTCGTACGTGTTAGAAATTGATTGAGAATTTGTGATTGTGTATCCATATTTTCGCTCTTCCCGCTCTATGTTCTAGACGCTCTTCACAGTTTCTCAACTTTTATAGGAACAGCTGTTTTATCTAATCATTGTGTTAGAGGAGAAGAAAAAAGCAATTATCCATCATAGGATCTTATCAGCCAAAACTGCTTTAATTAAGAAACACTTAAGCCAGAGAAGAGGGGATGGAGATTTGTGGCAGAGTTTGATGTTAAACATGGCGATGCCGCGGCTTTCCCGGGATTCTACCGGTGACTTGTTATGTGAAGGACACGCTCTCAGATTTCCGGGCTGCGTTCGGGTGTGAGGGATTAGATGAGGGATTAGAGGATCATTTTCACCGTCCGTGCACGTTGACGTAGTTTGGCGCGTAAATCAGTAGCAGGTGCCAGCTGAGCAAGTGAAGCCTCTGACCCCGGTAATCATGGTGTGGATCGAGCCAGAGATCCGGCAGGCGGCATGTTGTGCGTCCAGTCTCACACCAGAGATGGAGAACACATCGTCCTCTAAAGGAAATGTCTCTTTGCATCTTAACCCAAAATGCTTCACCTTTAATGTGTGTGTGTGTCACAGATATGTTGTGTTACAGTGTGCGTCGCTCCTTGCACTGTCAGATATGTGTCAGACCTCGAGCAGACACACACACACGGCAGACCACAAGCAGACCTCGAGCAGACACACACAGCAGACCTCGAGCAGACACACACAGACACACGGCAGACCTCGAGCAGACACACAGCAGACACTGACACACACAGACACACGGCAGACCTCGAGCAGACACACACAGACACACACAGACACACGGCAGACCTCGAGCAGACACACACAGACACACGGCAGACCTCGAGCAGACACACAGCAGACACTGACACACACAGACACACGGCAGACCTCGAGCAGACACACACAGACACACACAGACACACAGCAGACCTCGAGCAGACACACACAGACACACGGCAGACCTCGAGCAGACACACAGCAGACACTGACACACACAGACACATGGCAGACCTCGAGCAGACACACACAGACACACACAGACACACAGCAGACCTCGAGCAGACACACACAGACACACGGCAGACCTCGAGCAGACACACAGCAGACACTGACACACACAGACACACGGCAGACCTCGAGCAGACACACACAGACACACGGCAGACCTCGAGCAGACACACAGCAGACACTGACACACACAGACACACGGCAGACCTCGAGCAGACACACACAGACACACACAGACACAGGGCAGACCTCGAGCAGACACACACAGACACACACAGACACACGGCAGACCTCGAGCAGACACACACAGACACATGGCAGACCTCGAGCAGACACACGGCAGACCTCGAGCAGACACACGGCAGACCTCGAGCAGACACACACAGACACACACAGACACACGGCAGACCTCGAGCAGACACACACAGACACACACAGACACACGGCAGACCTCGAGCAGACACACGGCAGACCTCGAGCAGACACACGGCAGACCTCGAGCAGACACACGGCAGACCTCGAGCCTTCCACATGAACAAATGAAACATGGTGTAACTTTTTCCTTGGCCGCTATGTTTTTTTCCACCACGGTAAAAATGAGGAGGAATCTTAGTTTTTCGATTTTTATTGACTAAACGGTTGTGAGTTTTGTGCAGTTTCTGATGGAGGGAAATAAAACGTAGCAAAGTTTACATCCTGCGCATTTTGCTGGTGGTTTTATTCGGCGTATACAGATGAATATGCAATAATCCGCTGCCATCGTTTGTTTGATTACCCACACAACTTCAGGTTTACCTCTTCTTGTGCGTTTTTATTTTCTTCATAAAAGTCATATCAGTTAAGCCAAGTTCTCGCCTCTTCCCGAAACAATAAATTGAAATTTGCAATATGTAGCGACGTTCCCAGCAGCCATAAACAAATGGCTTTAAAATCCCTTCCTTTTAAAAAGGAATTAATGGCAGCTTGGATTACATTGTTTATGTGCTGTAATTTGGGGAGGCATGTGGCTCGTGCAGGTAGTTAACAAAGGATTATGCTGGCGCTGACAATATATGTGGGCTCAGGCGTCATCTGAAAACCTTTATTTCAGCAGCCATTAACCAATCGCACAGAATTATTACTCAGATTTGCTGCTCGCGCCCAGCATTCTTTGTTCCTCGTTAACCTTCAAGTGTATCAGGAGTGCAGACTTTCATTGTTGTGCTCTTGGTGCTAAAATTGTTACAAATACTGTGATTTTAGGCAAATTTGAACAGTAGGTATAAAACCCTTCCATTAGCGAAACGCGCTAAAACCCCGTGATTTACTTCACATCAACGTTACTCCGAAATATATATGTGTTATATGTGTGTGTGCTACTTGTGTGTTTGTGTATGCTATGTGTGTTATATTTGTGTGTTACATGTATGTGTGTTTTGGGTGTTACTGTATATGTGTGTCTGTATTATATTTGTGTTTGTTATATGTGTATTTGGTAGATATACTGTATACAACTGGATGTGTGTTATATGGGTGTGTGTTATATAGGGGTGTGTTATATAGGTGTGTGTTATATAGGGGTGTGTTATATGGGTGTGTGTTATATGGGTGTGTGTTATATAGGGGTGTGTTATATGGGTGTGTGTTATATAGGGGTGTGTTATATGGGTGTGTGTTATATGGGTGTGTGTTATATAGGGGTGTGTTATATGGGTGTGTGTTATATAGGGGTGTGTTATATGGATGTGTGTTATATGGGTGTGTGTTATATAGGGGTGTGTTATATGGGTGTGTGTTATATGGGTGTGTGTTATATAGGGGTGTGTTATATGGGTGTGTGTTATATAGGGGTGTGTTATATGGGTGTGTGTTATATGGGTGTGTGTTATATAGGGGTGTGTTATATGGGTGTGTGTTATATAGGGGTGTGTTATATGGGTGTGTGTTATATGGGTGTGTGTTATATAGGGGTGTGTTATATGGGTGTGTGTTATATAGGGGTGTGTAATATGGGTGTGTGTTATATGGGTGTGTGTTATAAAGGGGTGTGTTATATGGGTGTGTGTTATATGGGTGTGTGTTATATAGGGGTGTGTTATATGGGTGTGTGTTATATAGGGGTGTGTTATACGGGTGTGTGTTATATGGGTGTGTGTTATATAGGGGTGTGTTATATGGGTGTGTGTTATATAGGGGTGTGTTATATAAGGGTGTGTTATATAGGGGTGTGTTATATGGGTGTGTGTTATATAGGGGTGTGTTATATGGGTGTGTGTTATATGGGTGTGTGTTATATAGGGGTGTGTGTTATATAGGGGTGTGTTATATGGGTGTGTGTTATATAGGGGTGTGTGTTATATAGGGGTGTGTGTTATATAGGGGTGTGTTATATGGGTGTGTGTTATATGGGTGTGTGTTATATAGGGGTGTGTTATATGGGTGTGTGTTATATAGGGGTGTGTTATATGGGTGTGTGTTATATGGGTGTGTGTTATAAAGGGGTGTGTTATATGGGTGTGTGTTATATGGGTGTGTGTTATATAGGGGTGTGTTATATGGGTGTGTGTTATATAGGGGTGTGTTATATAAGGGTGTGTTATATAGGGGTGTGTTATATGGGTGTGTGTTATATAGGGGTGTGTTATATGGGTGTGTGTTATATGGGTGTGTGTTATATAGGGGTGTGTTATATGGGTGTGTGTTATATGGGTGTGTTATATGGGTGTGTGTTATATAGGGGTGTGTTATATGGGTGTGTGTTATATAGGGGTGTGTTATATAAGGGTGTGTTATATAGGGGTGTGTTATATGGGTGTGTGTTATATAGGGGTGTGTTATATGGGTGTGTGTTATATGGGTGTGTGTTATATAGGGGTGTGTGTTATATAGGGGTGTGTGTTATATAGGGGTGTGTTATATGGGTGTGTGTTATATGGGTGTGTGTTATATAGGGGTGTGTTATATGGTGTGTGTTATATAGGGGTGTGTTTATGGGTGTGTGTTATATGGGTGTGTGTTATAAAGGGGTGTGTTATATGGGTGTGTGTTATATGGGTGTGTGTTATATAGGGGTGTGTTATATGGGTGTGTGTTATATAGGGGTGTGTTATATAAGGGTGTGTTATATAGGGGTGTGTTATATGGGTGTGTGTTATATAGGGGTGTGTTATATGGGTGTGTGTTATATGGGTGTGTTATATGGGTGTGTGTTATATAGGGGTGTGTTATATAAGGGTGTGTTATATAGGGGTGTGTTATATGGGTGTGTGTTATATAGGGGTGTGTTATATGGGTGTGTGTTATATGGGTGTGTGTTATATAGGGGTGTGTGTTATATAGGGGTGTGTTATATGGGTGTGTGTTATATAGGGGTGTGTTATATGGGTGTGTGTTATATAGGGGTGTGTTATATAAGGGTGTGTTATATAGGGGTGTGTTATATGGGTGTGTGTTATATAGGGGTGTGTTATATGGGTGTGTGTTATATGGGTGTGTGTTATATAGGGGTGTGTTATATGGGTGTGTGTTATATGGGTGTGTTATATGGGTGTGTGTTATATAGGGGTGTGTTATATGGGTGTGTGTTATATGGGTGTGTTATATGGGTGTGTGTTATATAGGGGTGTGTGTTATATAGGGGTGTGTTATATGGGTGTGTGTTATGTTTGTTATATGTGTGTGTGTTCATTAGTTTCTGTATGAATGTATTGATGTGTGTAGACAGTAAATATTTTGTGAATTGCCTTGTGGGGTTTATAAAATGGGGTTACAGGGTCCAGAGTACCCCCGCCTCTCTTACCAGTGTTGTGATGGCCAGGGCCAGATTAGTATCTCCAGAGTCTTTAGGCACAGAAATGTGGATCCCCCCCCCCAAAAAAAAGGAACATGCCAAAATGATTTTTAAAATTTTTGTTTTGGGGCGAACTAAAAAAATCAGTTTCTCTCTGCGTCAAATCATAAGAAGGAGCAGAATCTGTTGCGTTAGTTGAGTTAGTGCAGCGGCATTGTTTGCTTTATATGTAGAAGCATATTTTGCCTCTGCCGGAGACCAGGGAATAAAATACATTTTGCATTCACTTTTTTCAGTTTTTATTTTTACACATTACATGATCATGTTTGTATCAATAGACCAGACTCTGACCTTTCTAATGACACCCACTTAACCCTGTGTGCTGTACAATACAGAGATGCAGCTTCCAAAGTCCCCCTGCCTCTCCTCACTGCAGTGTCAATGAAACAATGCGTTGCATCATCAGCTCCGCACTTGCTGGCAGTGTGAGAAATGAGAAGGTGAGTTATCGCAGCATCACTGTGCACTTTATAATTATAAACTGAATAATAAAGCAGCATTGGAATAATAAAAATATATTATTTTATTTTTACATACATCTAACTTGGTTATATTTAATATCACTGCAAAGGACATATTCTGGCCTTTCCAACAATACCTCATATGTCCCTGTAGCCTTTAGGGATCTAGAGATACAGTGGTCTAAGGCTAGGGTCAGACGAACGCATTTTTCGCGTTGTCCGTGAAAAAGTGCGTTCGAACGAATGGACGTATTTTTTCACGGAATACGCGATAGCGGTCATACGATGCGCATTTGCGGCCGTGATTTTGTACGGATCATCAATAAAACACTTTTTGCGTCTGGACGTTATGTTGGCCGGACGTGTGCAGCGTCTGACGTCTCCTAATCACGCACACACGCCGCTATGCGGACGCAGCGCACTCTGTACGTCAGTAGTAGCGGTTTGACGTTTTTTAATCAAAGGCATTTCGCCGTTTCCACCCTGGTTAAATATCCGGCTCAGTGACCGGAACTGGCACCGCAACTTGGTGATAGAAGTTTCGATTGATTTATCCATTGAGCCAAATTCAGAACAATGTCAAGTCTTGGGCAGCTCAGATAAATGACCGAATGGGAGGGAAAGCCGCCGCAGTCGCAGTCGCAGCCGCCCCGAGCACCATCATTTTAAATATTATTGTGGGTTCAATGCTTCTGAGCAATGCAGGGAGATCCTTTAAATATCCAGCTGTCCAGCGCAGCCATCAACATGTCTCACCCCTCCGTACCGCTCTCCGGTCTGTGTCGTCTCTAGCTCCTGGAGACCCTTTAATGATAATAAGAATCTGTCACTGTGTTATTGTCTATGATTGTCCTGTTTGCTCTGTCGCTGTGTCGAGGTATATATTGTACGCTGTGGTTACATTGTATCACGTGAGGCTACGAGCATATTATTTACACATGCAGTACGGATGCTAATTTGAAAGTATAATTATGTATCAAGTCTTCTTCTCATGTTTGCACCGTGTCAGCACCTAATTGGACGAAGTAAAATATATATGTGTAACGTTGTGTCTGTTCTGCCAAAACGCATTCTGCACATAGAAAGAGACAAAACCAGGGGGAAACGTGCGGCGTCCGGTCACTCAGAGAAAATCCCTGCAGCCTCAAAATCAGAAGAATCTCCATGGAGTCCATTCAGTATCGCGACACGAGTAGCAGCGGCAGATTATTAAGACTTGGAACTAAACTCATCTGGCGCTACATAAATAATGAATATATATAAAAATGACAATTATATATAAAAATGATGATCACAAGAAAATATACGTCTGTATAAATAAGTATGATAATAAGGAAATATATGTCTATATAAATAATAATGATAAACATATATTTAAATGATGATAATAGGAATATATATGCCTATGTAACTAATCAATTTATATATAAATTATCTTCCTATATATAAATGGTGATAATATAAATAATAATGATAATTACATATATAAATAATTATATATAAATTATGTTCATATTTATAAATGATGGTAATAATAATTTGTTACTTTAAACCATTTCCGTCTACGCGTGGGAAGACTTTGTGCTTTGAGTCGTGTTTTTAGGAAGGTCTCTGAGTGTTCATTATTTCAGATACCTTCCAAGTTTACCTTCTCTCGTTAGTGTGTTTAATTACTTCCCATATTAAGACTGAGGTGTACGATCTCACATCCCCCCAGGGGAGGAACCAGGATTCTGAGCTTAAATTATACCTGAATGTTTAGAAATCATCAGTTCATGGCGATTATCAGGCAGGTGTTTATATGGATCCACTGAACCTGCGGCAACAAGAGAACCCATCGTCCCCAGACTCCATCATCCAATCAGCATCAATATTTATTATTATTATTACTGTAACTGGCTTTATAGGTTCATTTACCAAAACCTAGAATTTTTCTCTCTGTTTAGTGCATTCATTCATTCTCTCTGGTGCATTCATTCATTCTCTCTGGTGCATTCATTCATTCTCTCTGGTGCATTCATTCATTCTCTCTGTTTGGTGCATTCATTCATTCTCTCTGTTTGGTGCATTCATTCATTCTATCTGTTTGGTGCATTCATTCATTCTATCTGTTTGGTGCATTCATTCATTCTCTCTGGTGCATTCATTCATTCTCTCTGTTTGGTGCATTCATTCATTCTATCTGTTTGGTGCATTCATTCATTCTCTCTGTTTGGTGCATTTATTCATTCGCTCTGGTGCATTCATTCATTCTCTCTGTTTGGTGCATTCATTCATTCTCTCTGTTTGGTGCATTTATTCATTCGCTCTGGTGCATTCATTCATTCTCTCTGTTTGGTGCATTCATTCATTCTCTCTGTTTGGTGCATTCATTCATTCTCTCTCTGGTGCATTCATTCATTCTCTCTGTTTGGTGCATTCATTCATTCTCTCTGTTTGGTGCATTCATTCATTCTCTCTGTTTGGTGCATTTATTCATTCGCTCTGGTGCATTCATTCATTCATTCTCTCTGTTTGGTGCATTCATTCATTCTCTCTGGTGCATTCATTCATTCTCTCTGTTTGGTGCATTTATTCATTCGCTCTGGTGCATTCATTCATTCTCTCTGTTTGGTGCATTCATTCATTCTCTCTCTGGTGCATTCATTCATTCTCTCTGTTTGGTGCATTCATTCATTCTCTCTGTTTGGTGCATTCATTCATTCTCTCTGTTTGGTGCATTCATTCATTCTATCTGTTTGGTGCATTCATTCATTCTATCTGTTTGGTGCATTCATTCATTCTCTCTGGTGCATTCATTCATTCTCTCTGTTTGGTGCATTCATTCATTCTATCTGTTTGGTGCATTCATTCATTCTCTCTGTTTGGTGCATTTATTCATTCGCTCTGGTGCATTCATTCATTCTCTCTGTTTGGTGCATTCATTCATTCTCTCTGGTGCATTCATTCATTCTCTCTGTTTGGTGCATTCATTCATTCTCTCTGTTTGGTGCATTCATTCATTCTCTCTGTTTGGTGCATTCATTCATTCTCTCTGTTTGGTGCATTCATTCATTCTCTCTGGTGCATTCATTCATTCTCTCTGTTTGGTGCATTCATTCATTCTCTCTGGTGCATTCATTCATTCTCTCTGTTTGGTGCATTTATTCATTCGCTCTGGTGCATTCATTCATTCTCTCTGTTTGGTGCATTCATTCATTCTCTCTGGTGCATTCATTCATTCTCTCTGTTTGGTGCATTCATTCATTCTCTCTGTTTGGTGCATTCATTCATTCTATCTGTTTGGTGCATTCATTCATTCTATCTGTTTGGTGCATTCATTCATTCTCTCTGGTGCATTCATTCATTCTATCTGTTTGGTGCATTCATTCATTCTCTCTGTTTGGTGCATTTATTCATTCGCTCTGGTGCATTCATTCATTCTCTCTGTTTGGTGCATTCATTCATTCTCTCTGGTGCATTCATTCATTCTCTCTGTTTGGTGCATTTATTCATTCGCTCTGGTGCATTCATTCATTCTCTCTGTTTGGTGCATTCATTCATTCTCTCTGTTTGGTGCATTCATTCATTCTCTCTGGTGCATTCATTTATTCTCTCTGTTTGGTGCATTCATTCATTCTCTCTGTTTGGTGCATTTATTCATTCTCTCTGTTTGGTGCATTCATTCATTCTTTCTTCTTCTCGTGGATCCGCAGCACTTCCAGACTTTTAAGGCCCTTTATAAAACATTTCACTCTTACTCATAACAGTTATATTATGTCTAAGCAATAAAAACATTGTATTCTTTACCTCCAGGTCTTCCCGAGAGCAAATGTTTTGAGCAGATTCTACGGGACTCTCGGGCTTCATTCACAACCTTCAACAAAAACAAGCACAACATTATGTTCTATCGCAGCAACAATATTTACACGTGTAGAATCTACAAAGACTGAGCTGTAACAATAAAAAGAAGTGTAAGAGAGAGCCTGAGCGGGAGCCGCGCCAGCAGAAAGATAGAGTATGCCAAGACATCAGGTGTCTATTGTTCATTCTTCTGGATCAGCTGCGATTCTTCATGCGAGCGAGAGAGTGTGATTAGTAGGTGAGCGCTAATAGATGCTAATTAGCCGGGCTCTATAGCCTGGGCAGACAGTCATGATCAAATAGCTGTCACACAGCGCCTAATACAATGTTCTCATTCTATATTCCCCCTAGCAACACTCCCACATGGCGCGGCGTGTGTTTATTGCCTGCAGCATACATGTCAAATTAAAGAGCAGCTTAAGCACCTGATATTTAATTACTGCTTTGCGTTGTCGACAAGCCAGGAACATGCCGGGGAATTCATCATAGGATGAACCTGAAAGAATATTGTTTCTGTCAGGTCTAAAACTGTAAATAAAATATAAATGGGGCTCTGGGCTCGGCCGTAATTGATGGATATGAACATCAGTTATCCTTTGGCTTTCAAAGACTATTGTGTGTGAAATTAACCATAAAATCAATTAATATCCTGTGTCATCGCTGAGATGAATGTTTCCTCCATTGTTTCCTGCAGTTTTCTGCCAGATGTGTAGATTAGCTGTATTTAGCGCTCACATCCCATCACACTCACTGAGCTGAGCTGGGGTGAAGATCTAACCCGGGACATCCCACGTTCACGTCTATCTCTGCACGGCCAGAAGCTCGCGTCGTCCCTGGACGTCAGTATCTGGCTTCAGACAAGCTGTGATTGTTCCAGAGTTTGGGCGACTTGTCTGTTCTTTAAATCACAACGAAGCAAACCCCACATCGACGAAACAAGCGAAGAACAACCCATGTGACGGGGGTTACTGGCCAACAGATCATTGGTTTCGTGAACCAAAATGGGGGAGGGGAAGGAGGCGTTACTCAATTCCTCAGACAAATTGACACCTCATTTCGTCATGGTGCACATAAGATCTGTCCAATCACGCGGCCTGGATCCCCCGCCCAAACCGCAGCTAGAAAATGTTTCATTGACCTTTAGGGGACAGCCAGTAAATGCAGAATCGAGGGCGGAACGGGAAAATCTATCTGTATTATATGTAAATGATAGAGTATCTGCCCAAATAATAAAAATAATAATAATCATGAAATTTAGGGAAATATATCATAAAAATAATCTATCATTTTACCATTCATTTCAATCACTGGTTATTCAGAGAGAGAAGACCTACAAAACCCTCACTAACTCAGCGCCCCACTACCTGTCCTCACTAATCACCAAATACACCCCAGCCCGCTCCCTAAGGTCAAACAGTGACCTGCGCCTAGCTTCTCCCCGCATCACCTCTTCCCATGATAGACTGCAGGATTTCTCACGCGCAGCCCCCACTCTCTGGAACGCTCTCCCTCATACTGTCAGACTTTCCCCTAACTTCTCTTCCTTCAAACGCTCCCTTAAAACATTCCTATTTAGGGAAGCCGACCCCCCAACTCACTAATACACCTCACTGCACCAACCAGTCCATCATCCCTCTCACCTTGAAGTCCATCACTCTCACCTTGCAGTCATCACTTTCACCTTGCAGTCATCACTTTCACCTTGCAGTCATCACTTTCACCTTGCAGTCCATCACTCTCACCTTGCAGTCCATCAGTCTCACCTTGCAGTCCATCACTCCCACCTTGCAGTCCATCATCACTCTCACCTTGTAGTCCATCAGTCTCACCTTGCAGTCCATCACTCCCACCTTGCAGTCCATCATCACTCTCACCTTGCAGTCCATCATCACTCCAACCTTGTAGTCCATCACTCTCACCTTGCAGCCCGTCACTCCCACCTTGCAGCCCATCACTCTCACCTTGCAGCCCATCGCTCCCAGCTTGCAGTCCGTTACTCTCACCTTGCAGCCCGTCACTCCCACCTTGCAGCCCATCTCTCTCACCTTGCAGCACGTCACTCTCACCTTGCAGTCCATCACTCTCTCCAGTCCATCACTTTCACCTCGCAGTCCCCTCCTCCTGTTTCCAACCGTTCTAGATTGTGAGTTCCCACGGGAATAGGGGCCTTGTTTCCTCCTGTACTGGTTTACCAAAATGTTGTTCAATGTATTGTAACCCTGTCTATACTGTGCCCATTGTACAACGCTGCGGAATATGCTGGCGCTATATAAAGAATAATAATAATCTGGCACCGAAATTGCACCAGTGAGTTTCCCCATACGGTGACATTTCATGGCCATTTGGCTATTCAGAGAGCAGGCAGTAAAATACGGGGCCTGTTTGGCGGCAGTGAAATACGGTGCCTGTTCGGCGGCAGTGAAATCCCCCATAGAGAAGCAATGGTTAATCTATTCACATTGAACAGCAGAGAAATGTCAGTGAAATGCCCTGATGTTCAGTGGTTTCATTCGGCAGGTTTATTCAGACGAATCTCATAGGTTTCAATTATACAAATATTCCCGTTTCTATCTACAGGTTTATTCAAAGAGAGGTGAAAAGCAGGAGAATGACTGGAGAATGGAAAATTCTAGGTCAAAATAGAAAATTTGGAAAGTGAGATGAATGGGGGAATGTTTCTGGTTTAGATATTTTGACCTAGACTTTTCCATTCTCCAGTCATTCTCCATCTTTTCACCTCTCTTTGAATAACCCTGTTAATATTTATTCAACCATAAATTTTTTTGCCATTTTTGGAATTTTTCTGCAAAAATTTTTACCAATTTTTTTTCACCGGACATGAAAAAGCCCTCCCGGTCAAAAAGCTAGACGGACGCTGACGGGGCTGCATAGGAGGATCGCGCTTTGTACTCTGAGCACACAGAGGGGAAGGAACGTCCACTCTCACGGACGATCCTTTCTCTCTCTGAGAAACGCTTGTGTGCCGTACGGCCTAAAGTTTGTTACAGTGAGGGTGGGGGCTGCTCGTTGTAGCTTTGTTACAGTGAGGGTGGGGGCTGCTCCTTGTAGCTTTGTTACAGTGAGGGTGGGGGCTGCTCCTTGTAGCTTTGTTACAGTGAGGGTGGGGGCTGCTCCTTGTAGATTTGTTACAGTGAGGGTGGGGGCTGCTCCTTGTAGCTTTGTTACAGTGAGGGTGGGGGCTGCTCCTTGTAGTTTTGTTACAGTGAGGGTGGGGGCTGCTCCTTGTAGCTTTGTTACAGTGAGGGTGGGGGCTGCTCCTTGTAGCTTTGTTACAGTGAGGGTGGGGGCTGATCCTTGTAGCTTTGTTACAGTGAGGGTGGGGGCTGCTCCTTGTAGCTTTGTTACAGTGAGCGTGGGGGCTGCTCCTTGTAGCTTTGTTACAGTGAGGGTGGGGGCTGCTCCTTGTAGCTTTGTTACAGTGAGGGTGGGGGCTGCTCCTTGTAGCTTTGTTACAGTGAGCGTGGGGGCTGCTCCTTGTAGCTTTGTTACAGTGAGGGTGGGGGCTGCTCCTTGTAGCTTTGTTACAGTGAGGGTGGGGGCTGCTCCTTGTAGCTTTGTTACAGTGAGGGTGGGGGCTGCTCCTTGTCGTTTCAGTAGGGTAATACAGGTGGACAGGAGGGAGAGCTCACTGACTATTTCATTTCTCCTCAGAAAGCAAACAAATCCTGCATTAAAAGGTATGAAAATGGGGTAATATATGCTAATTATTGCTTTGTATTGTAATACATTACAATATCTAGGTAAAAAATTTTGGGAGAAAAGGGTTAATATTTCAGGCAAAGACTGCACTTTGAAAGATTAACCCCTCACAGTGCTTGGGAATTTCCTTTGTTTAGGGGCTACAGAAGGTGCCCCAAAATGTTAGCCCTGTGGGCATAGTGCCCAAAGAGCTGAAACTGTGTAAATTCTGCTGATGGATGCCCTGAAATTGGGAATTCAGCAACCGAGGCAAGGAAGAAAATAAATCAGGAAACAATCATTTAAAAAAAAAAAATCGAGCTGCAGCTGTAACGCTGTTACTCAGTTTGGCAGTAGATGCCGCCCTCTACTGGCCAAATAGATTATTTACAGTTAGAAATAAAGTGGGAATTTGCCCAAATATTGCTTACTGTATAATTAATTGAAAATTATGTTACAAAAAACACTGGTTAAGGCCAGCACAGGCGCAAAATAAATTAAAACAATGTAAAAACATTTTTTTGTTACTGAAATTTAAATTAATAATTTAGTTTGCATAAAAAAACACTCTGTTCTAACTGATTCTAAAGACCCATAAAGATATAATGAAGGAAGTAGCATATTATTCCATATAGATACAATAAAAAACTAAATATTACTCCATATAAATACAATAAAAAAACAAAATATTACTCCATATAAATGTAATAGAGTAAGCAATATATTACTCAACAGAAATATCATAATGGAAGCAGTATATTACATCAAATAAATATAATAAAGGAAACAGTATATTACTCCATATAAATATTTATTTATTATTTATTTATTTCTAAAGTATTTTACCAGGAAGGATACATTGAGATTTCTCTCGTTTTCAAGTATGTCCTGGGTATAAATAAAATAAAGGAAGCAGCATATTACTCCATATAAACATAAAAAGGGAAGCAGTATATTTATAAATATAAAAATAGTAAAGAAAGCAGTATATTATTTTATATTAATATAAAAAGAAGCAGTATATTACTCCATATAAATATAATAAGGAAAACAGTATATTACTTCATTTAAAAATAATAAGGGAAGTAGTATATCACTCCAAATAAATATACAAAGTGAATCAGTATATTACTCCAAGTATATATAAATAAGGAAGCAATATATAAATCTATATTAAAATAAGTGTAGCACAATAATACTCCAAGTAAATACAATAAAGGAAGCAGTATATTATGTTACATTAATATAGTAAGGGAAGTAGTATATTACTCCATATAAATATAATAAAGGAAGCCGTTTATTACTCTATATAAATATAATAAGGGAAGCAGTATATTACTCCATATAAATATAATAAGGGAAGCATTATATTACTCCATATAAATATAATAAGGGAAGCAGTATATTACTCCATATAAATATAATAAGGGAAACGGTATATTAATTCATATAAATATAATAAAGGAAGCAGTATATTACTCCATATAAATATAATAAAGGAAGCAGTATATTACTCCATATAAATATAATAAGGGAAGCAGTATATTAATCAAGGTAAATATAATAAGGGAAGAAGTATATTACTCCATATAAATATAGTAAGGGGAACTGTATATTACTTTATATAAATATAATAAGGGAAGCACCATATTACTCCATTTGAATATAATATGGGAAACAATATATTACTCCATATAAATATTATAAGGGAAGCAGTGTATTACTACATATAAATATATTAATGGAAACAGTATATTACTCCATATAACTATAATAAGAGAATCAGAATTTTACTCTACATACATATAATAAGGGAAACAGTATATTACGCCATATGAATATAATAAACAAAGCAGTATATAACTCAATATAAATATACAAAGTGAATCAGTATATTACTCCAAGTATATATAAATAAAGAAGCAATATATTACTCTTTATTAAAATAAGTGTAGCACAATAATGCTCCTTGCAAATACATTAAAGGAAGCAGTATATTATGTTATATTAATATAATAAGGGAAGTAGTATATTACTCCATATAAATATAATAAGGGAAGCAGTATATTACTCCAGAGAAATATAAGAAAGGAAGCAGTTTATTACTCTATATAAATATAATAAGGGAAGCAGTATATTACTCCAGAGAAATATAAGAAAGGAAGCAGTTTATTACTCTATATTACTATAATAAGGGAACCAGTATATTACTCCATATAAATATAATAAGAGAATCAGTATATTACTCTATATTCTTTTAATAAGGGAACCAGTATATTACTCCATTCGAATATAATAAGGGAAACAGTATATTACTCTATATAAATATAATAGAAGCAGATTATTACTCCACATAAATATAATAAAGGAAGCAGAATATTACTCTATACAAATATAATAAGGGAACCAGTATATTACTCCATATAAATATAATAAGGGAAGCAGCATATTAATACATGTAAGTATAATAAGGGATGCAGTATATTACTCCATATAATATAATAAAGGAAGCAGTATATTACTCCATATAAATATAATAAGGGAAACAGTATATTACTCCATGTAAATAGAAAAAGGAAAGCAGTATAATACTCCATATAAATATAATAAGGGAAGCAGTATATTACTCCATATAAATATAATAAGGGAAACAGTATATTACTCCATATAAATAGAAAAAGGGAAGCAGTATAATACTCCATATAAATATAATAAGGGAAGCAGCATATTAATACATGTAAGTATAATAAGGGAAGCAGTATATTACTCCATATAAATATAAAAATGGAAACAGTATGTTACTCCATATAAATAGAAAAAGGAAAGCAGTATATTACTCTATATAAATATAATAAAGGATGCAGTATATTACTCTATATAAATATAATAAAGGATGCAGTATATTACTCCATAAAAATATAATAAGGGAAACAGTATAATACTCCATATAAATATAATAAGGGAAGCAGTATATTACTCTATATAGATATAATAATGGAAACAGTATATTCAGGGCTTTTTTTCAGGAGGTACTCGGGGGTACTCAGTACCGGCACCTCACCACTCAGTACCGGCACCTCACCACCAGCCAGAACTAGCAGGAGAGAGCATGATGCTCCTCACTCCTCCTGCAGTGGCAGGCAGAGAATCGGAAGCGCTCGGCAACTCATGTTGCTCCTGAACGCTTCCAATTGTCAGGAGTGTATTTAGGGACTGATAACCCCCTTCCCCAAAGTAAGTGACAAGGGAGGGCTGCTCCCCCTCTCTGCAGCCACTGAAACTTTGAACAGCATGGGGGGGGTGCAGCATGTTTACACACTTCTGCCAGAGCTGCGGATTGTCAAGCAAGCGGTGTGATCAGAGGAGCTGGCACTGTAAGGTGGTAGTTTTATTGCTGTGGAGCTCATACACACTGCACATTGCTGTGAGTTTCATTGCTGTGGTGCTCATACACACTGCTCATTACTGTGAGTTTCATTACTGTGGAGCTCATACACACTGCGCATTACTGTGAGTTTAATTGCTGTGGAGCTCATACACACTGCACATTGTTGTGAGTTTCATTGCTGTGGTGCTCATACACACTGCGCATTACTGTGAGTTTCATTGCTGTGGTGCTCATACACACTGCGCATTACTGTGAGTTTCATTACTGTGGAGCTCATACACACTGCACATTGCTGTGAGTTTCATTGCTGTGGAGTTCATACAAACTCAGCAAAACTATGAGTTTCATTGCTGTGGTGCTCACAAATGCTAGGGGATTATCCACTCAGTACCATCATTGCAAAAAATAAACCAAAAATCCTAGCTAACTGACCTGCAATACAGATTTGTCTTGCAACAGAGGCACTTAGTGGATAAGCCCCACAGGGTTACAACAATAGTTGTAGTTCATATAAGGGAACAGAGTATTATAAAACATGGTTCCCTTTTATATTGTCTTCCTTTAAGTGAACTACAACTATTGTTTATTAGGACATGAAAATAGTCATAATAATCAGTTTTTCCCCGGGCATGAGAGAGCCCCCACCTAATTTTCCAGAAACAAAGCACTGAGCATATTACTCCATGTAAATAGAATACGTGAAACAGTATATTACTCCATGTAAATAGAATACGTGAAACAGTATATTACTCCATGTAAATATAATAAGGGAATCAGTATATTTCTTTTTATATTTTTTTTTGTGAAAGGATTTTACCAGGAAGGATACATTGAGATTTCTCTCGTTTTCAAGTTACTCTATCAGGTCTATTCTAAGAAAGGTGAAACTCGGGAGAAGTGAACAGTCTACACTAAATAGCCGATTTGGAAAGTGAGATAAATGGGAGAATTTTCAGGTTTGGCTATTTTGACCTAGAATTTTCACTTCTCCAGTCATTGTCCTGAGTGCCACCTTTCTTTGAATAGGCCTGTGTATAAATATAATAAGGGAAGCAGTTTATGACTCCATAGTTTCCAGTTGGTTTTTGGAATCTTAGAGCTCATGAGATTTTTGTTTTAGAGATTGGATAATAAATTCAATAAATTATAGATTCTTGGGGCACTATCAGCTGCCGTGATCTAAAACCGGGACGTTAAGTGGAAAAAATGAGTGTTTGCGAACTTCCCCTTAGTGTCCTGGTTTCCCCATCAGATCGCGGGGCAGGTGCCGAGTCCAGCATCCTGTCCCTTATCGATTGTTAAGCTCGCAGATGTTGGGGGCACTGGGGCAGTGCCATCTCCAGCACCCCCTCCATAGGACACCATGGAGGATGGTGCTGCCGGGTCACATGACCGGCGGAATCTTGCCTCAGGCGAGATCTTGCTGGTCGGTGGAGTGATGGCGGAGGGAGACTGGGGACTTTCTTCTCCCAGTCTCCCTCTTGTACCAGTGGCCATAAGCAGTGAATCAGGCCGCCATTCTCATCGCGGTATAAGAGATGAGTATTTGGTTTTTGGGGGGTTTTTGAGCTGCAGGTAACAGATTCTGAAGCAGCGCAATCCATTAGCTGCACCTCTGAGCTGGAGGTAATGTTTTCAGGTAACTATTCGGCCGCAGTGAAATACGGTGCCTGTTCGACAGCAGTGAAATACGATGCCTGTTCGACAGCAGTGAAATACGGTGCCTGTTCGACAGCAGTGAAATACGGTGCCTGTTCGACAGCAGTGAAATATGGTGCCTGTTCGACAGCAGTGAAATACGGTGCCTGTTCGACAGCAGTGAAATACGGTGCCTGTTCGACAGCAGTGAAATACGGTGCCTGTTCGACAGCAGTGAAATACGATGCCTGTTCGACAGCAGTGAAATACGATGCCTGTTCGACAGCAGTGAAATACGATGCCTGTTCGACAGCAGTGAAATACGATGCCTGTTCGACAGCAGTGAAATACGGTGCCTGTTCGACAGCAGTGAAATACGATGCCTGTTCGACAGCAGTGAAATACGGTGCCTGTTCGACAGCAGTGAAATACGGTGCCTGTTCGACAGCAGTGAAATACGGTGCCTGTTCGACAGCAGTGAAATACGGTGCCTGTTCGACAGCAGTGAAATACGATGCCTGTTCGACAGCAGTGAAATACGATGCCTGTTCGACAGCAGTGAAATACGGTGCCTGTTCGACAGCAGTGAAATACGGTGCCTGTTCGACAGCAGTGAAATATGGTGCCTGTTCGACAGAAGTGAAATACGGTGCCTGTTCGACAGCAGTGAAATACGGTGCCTGTTCGACAGCAGTGAAATATGGTGCCTGTTCGGCGACAGTGAATTACGGTGCTGTTTGGTGGCAGTGAAATACGTTGCCTGTTCGGCACCAGTTAAATACAGTGTCTGTTTAGCAGCAGTGAAATACGGTGCCTGCTCGGCAGCAGTGATATCCAGTGCCTGCTCGGCGGCAGTGAAATACGGTGCCTGTTCGGCGGCAGTGAAATACGGTGCCTGTTTGGCGGCAGTGAAATACGGTGCTGTTCGACGGCAGTGAAATCCGCCATAGAGAAGCAATGGTTAATCTATTCACATTGAACAGCAGAGAAATGTCAGTGAAATGCCCTGATGTTCAGTGGTTTCATTCGGTAGGTTTATTCAGGCGAATCCCATAGGCTTCAATGTTAAAAATATTTCCATTAAAACGGGAATTAAAACGGGAATATTTTTAACATTGAAACCTATGGGATTCGCCTGAATAAACCTGCCGAATGAAACCACTGAATATCAGGGCATTTCACTGACATTTCTCTGCTGTTCAATGTGAATAGATTAACCATTGCTTCTCTATGGCGGATTTCACTGCCGCCGAACACCACCATATATCACCGCCGCCAAACAGCACTGTATTTCACTGCCGCCGAACAGACCCCGTATTTCACTGCCACCGAACAGCACTGTATTTCACTGCCGCCAAACAGCACCATATTTCACTGCCGCCAAACAGCACCGTTTTTCACTGCTGCCGAACAGCACCGTATTTCACTGCCGCCGAACAGCACCATATTTCACTGCCGCCAAACAGCACCGTTTTTCACTGCTGCCGAACAGCACCGTATTTCACTGCTGCCGAACAGCACCATATCTTTCTCCTAATCCTAACTCCTATTTCTAGTCATAGCCGCAAATCTAACCCTATATCTACTGCTTCTCCTAACCCGTATCCTGACCCTAAGCTCAGATATTGTTTTAATGAATCAAATGATGGATCGTAAGCTGCTGGGTGTATATATATATATATTGTGTGTGTAGGTATATACTGTGTGTGTATATATATATACTGTATTGTGTGTGTATATATATATTGTGTGTGTGTATATATATACTGTATTGTGTGTGTGTATATATATATTGTGTGTGTAGGTATATACTGTGTGTGTATATATATATACTGTATTGTGTGTGTATATATATATTGTGTGTGTGTATATATATACTGTATTGTGTGTGTATATATATATTGTGTGTGTGTATATATATATATATATTGTGTGTGTATATATATATATATATATATTGTGTGTAGGTATGTACTGTGTGTGTATATATATACTGTATTGTGTGTGTATATATATATTGTGTGTATATATATATATATATTGTGTGTGTATATATTATATTATATATATTGTGTGTGTATATTATATTATATATATATATATATTGTGTGTAGGTATGTACTGTGTGTGTATATATATAAAGGCCCCTGTGAGGGCCGAAACGTCGGTTTTTGATGCTTTTGGGCATCTTTTTAATGCATTATTGAATAAAGCATTATTTTTATTATTTTTTCTTAAGTCCTGGTGTGCGTCCTTCTCTCTTTTGGTCTGTATGTTGTGTGTGTGTATATATATATCATTTATTGTAAAAACAATCTCTCCTTTAACCAAAATGTCTTTTAATTGAAGTGTAACAAGTCAAGCTGGAGTTTCATAAAGTATCAGCGGTGGGTTTGAATTCTTCCCCTGCAGCGAGTAATGTGGCGGCCCTGGAGTGTGAGTAATGTCCTGGGGGCCACGGCAAGCCACGTGTTTTCAGGGCTTTTGCTGTGCAAGGTCACTGATTAGCGTGTTAAAATAAAATGAAAGTGGTTTGCGGCTGGACGTGCAGCTGAAACGGTTAAATCTATTCTCTCCTTGTGCTGGTTCTAAAGGGATTATTATAAGAGGTTCCGTGCGAGCTGACGCTGCGTTCTCACGGCCTGCGCTCGGCGCTTTCCAAAGATTAACAATTACCTGTGTAATTAGTTGTTTTACATAATACCGCCCCACTTCTGGCTCCTTCAGGTCACAATCCTTTTTTTCCAAGAACCTAACGGCAAAATCATCTTAGCCGGCCCTTATCCCGAAGCCCTGGGCTCCGTAAAGTCAGCGGCAGAATCCCGCGGATTAGGCCTGGCAGTTGGAGGCGATGTTTATGAGGAAAAACAAAACACTTGTTTACACACTGCCGCCACGAGAGGTTCCTTTCCACCTAGACTGGGATTCCTGCCAAACATTTTGAGGGTTCTGTCGCAAGCTGTGCAGTTTTATAAATATAAAAGCAGCCGTATTAAGCCTTTTACTCGCTGACTGCGCAATTAGTATTGCAGGTAATTAGATTCCTTTATTCAGCGTGGAGTGGTCCTGAATGCCCTGAAAACCGTCTCAGCCACATGGCACCTGCCGCATTATAAAGGATCTCAGTTGGCTAATCCGTCGTGTGACGTGACGGCGCGCTGCAGCCTCCCTCTCTGAACACGAACGCTACAAACACACAACGTTAAGCCAAAGCCACAGTTTAACACGAGATACGAAAACATCTTATTTTCCCCTTTCTCTATTTTTCTCTGCGGTTTCAGAGCTCGCCTGGCTTTAGGACGTGTTGTCCCCACTGGAGACGCCTGTGACGCCTCTTCACACCCCGAGGAGACTCCTGCTCCTCCTTCTTCATCTCCTTGTAATGCGAGATGCTCGGGAAGGAGGACTGTCCCCTCGTGGGCGGGTCACTCACTGCAGTAGGAGGGGACATCTCTCAGCCAAACAAACCTGGACACCAATAAAAAATGTCACATGACCTGTCCAGGGTTTATAGGAATAAAACATAATATATATAGACACAAACTTACTGTATATATATATATCAGAATAAAAGGAAGGTGCTCTGTGTCCTTACAATTGTGTTTCAAACTTTATGTTACAATATATATTTTATTTCTTTATTATTCCTCGTGTTTTCTTTGTGTTTCCCATTGATTGTTATTATGTTTTTATTTCTTTATTATTCCTCGTGTTTTCTTTGTGTTTCCCCTTGATTGTTATTATGTTTTTATTTCTTTATTATTCCTCCTGTTTTCTTTGTGTTTCCCATTGATTGTTATTATGTTTTTATTTCTTTATTATTCCTCGTGTTTTCTTTGTGTTTCCCATTGATTGTTATTAAGTTTTTATGTCTTTATTATTCCTCGTGTTTTCTTTGTGTTTCCCATTGATTGTTATTATGTTTTTATTTCTTTATTATTCCTCGTGTTTCCTTTGTGTTTCCCATTGATTGTTATTGTATATTTTTATTTCTTTATTATTCCTCGTGTTTTCTTTGTGTTTCCCATTGATTGTTATTGTATATCTTTATTTCTTTATTATTCCTCGTGTTTTCTTTGTGTTTCCCCTTGATTGTTATTGTATATTTTTATTTCTTTATTATTCCTCGTGTTTTCTTTGTGTTTCCCATTGATTGTTATTGTATATCTTTATTTCTTTATTATTCCTCGTGTTTTCTTTGTGTTTCCCATTGATTGTTATTATGTTTTTATTTCTTTATTATTCCTCCTGTTTTCTTTGTGTTTCCCATTGATTGTTATTAAGTTTTTATGTCTTTATTATTCCTCGTGTTTTCTTTGTGTTTCCCATTGATTGTTATTATGTTTTTATTTCTTTATTATTCCTCGTGTTTCCTTTGTGTTTCCCATTGATTGTTATTGTATATCTTTATTTCTTTATTATTCCTCGTGTTTTCTTTGTGTTTCCCATTGATTGTTATTATGTTTTTATTTCTTTATTATTCCTCGTGTTTTCTTTGTGTTTCCCATTGATTGTTATTATGTTTTTATTTCTTTATTATTCCTCGTGTTTCCTTTGTGTTTCCCATTGATTGTTATTGTATATCTTTATTTCTTTATTATTCCTCGTGTTTTTTTGTGTTTCCCATTGATTGTTATTGTATATTTTTATTTCTTTATTATTCCTCGTGTTTTCTTTGTGTTTCCCATTGATGGTTATTGTATATTTTTATTTCTTTATTATTCCTCCTGTTTTCTTTGTGTTTCCCATTGATTGTTATTAAGTTTTTATGTCTTTATTATTCCTCGTGTTTTCTTTGTGTTTCCCATTGATTGTTATTGTATATTTTTATTTCTTTATTATTCCTCCTGTTTTCTTTGTGTTTCCCATTGATTGTTATTATGTTTTTATTTCTTTATTATTCCTCGTGTTTTCTTTGTGTTTCCCATTGATTGTTATTAAGTTTTTATGTCTTTATTATTCCTCGTGTTTTCTTTGTGTTTCCCATTGATTGTTATTGTATATTTTTATTTCTTTATTATTCCTCCTGTTTTCTTTGTGTTTCCCATTGATTGTTATTAAGTTTTTATGTCTTTATTATTCCTCGTGTTTTCTTTGTGTTTCCCATTGATTGTTATTAAGTTTTTATTTCTTTATTATTCCTCCTGTTTTCTTTGTGTTTCCCATTGATTGTTATTATGTTTTTATTTCTTTATTATTCCTCGTGTTTTCTTTGTGTTTCCCATTGATTGTTATTATGTTTTTATTTCTTTATTATTCCTCGTGTTTTCTTTGTGTTTCCCATTGATTGTTATTATGTTTTTATTTCTTTATTATTCCTTGTGTTTTCTTTGTGTTTCCCATTGATTGTTATTGTATATTTTTATTTCTTTATTATTCCTCGTGTTTTCTTTGTGTTTCCCCTTGATTGTTATTGTATATTTTTATTTCTTTATTATTCCTCGTGTTTTCTTTGTGTTTCCCATTGATTGTTATTGTATATTTTTATTTCTTTATTATTCCTCGTGTTTTCTTTGTTTTTCCCATTGATTGTTATTATGTTTTTATTTCTTTATTATTCCTCGTGTTTTCTTTGTTTTTCCCATTGATTGTTATTATGTTTTTATTTCTTTATTTTGCTTGTGCTTTGTTTGTTTCCCGTTGAGTATTAATGTACATTTCGTGTCTTTGTTGTTAGTGACGTTTGCTTTATATTTCCCTTTGTCATCGTTGGCTGTCATTGAGCCTGTGTTTATGATATGGAAGGTTTCATTGGTTTATGATTCTTTTAAATGTTTTTATGTATAATGTTTCTGCTATAGATTTCTAATAAATGTTGTGTTTTTGCTGTCGTGCAGAGCTTTTATGCATCTTTTCACAATTTATATGAATTCTGACAGGTGAAGGAGTGTAACCCTTCCCTGTGCACTGATACTTTTATCATACGCGGGACGCCTCTTGGTTTGTTCCAGTCACCGCGTGTTGTTCCAGGCCTTTGCCAGTGTCTCTGCCTTTGACAGTTAAACGTTGGATGCCCCTGACCTTAATTCCACTTATTACTTGTTGTAGTATACTATCCAGCGCGTGCAGGTTACCCGGCGGGGCCCACTGAGCGTTGTTATTCCAGTCGGCGGAAGGCGCTCCGGGAATCAGTCCTGGAGGATAACTCCCGCTGTCTGCGAGCTTTTTTTTTTTTTTTTAAAGCCTAAATAAAGAGGAGGAATATTTCACACATTGCATGATGGGGATAAAAGCCCCAGGGACTAATTTAATTATAGTGAGCTAATTAGATATATTATTAATAAAGAGATGCCGAGGGACTGGCGGCTGTGACTCGCACACTATCCGTAAGGGGAATGTTAAAATGAAGTGTTATGCCACCTTCTTAAAACCAAGTCACCGGGGCGAATAATAATCACTTACTTTTTATCAGACGCGACACCCCTTAACCTTTCACACAAAATTAGCTCCAATCTAAATGCCAGCCCGGAGGGAAGTCTGCAGCTGGGAAGGTGCGGTCGCCGTCACCCTGACATGATCAGACAGGCGGCGGGCGACGCATGTGTGCCGTGTAACCCGCATGCAGATATTTAATGGGCTACAATTAACATATTGCCAAAAGCCGCGTAGGAAAATGTCTTATTCAAACAGTGAAGGAATCCTCACTCAATGCAAAGTCCGCGGGGAAAGATCTCGCCCACCTCTTCCAAAAACTGCCAAATTTCCATTGCTCTTATAAAATGATTTTTAGGGTGGGCGGGTATGAGGTCTCGCTGCCAGTAACGGGCGCTTTGCACAGGCGAAGATGCGTTCGCTCAGTTTCATGACATGGACTGATTATTTTTAAATAATTTTAAGTGAATGACACTGACATGTTTATGGAATGACACGAGCTTTTATTGAGGCATAAACCCACATATTCATTAAATGCACTTTTTTTTTTTTCCAAATTACGTTTGAAAGAAAGTCACCTACGCGAGAAGCCGGGCCGTCATAAAACGTCTGCACAAATCTGCCCAATACTGACTATTATTCCTAATAATAATAAATTGCGGCGGAAAAAGAGCGACTTCAGCCAAACCCGGGGGGGAGGTGGGGGGTGTCAGACCTGAGCAGACCTTTCAATAGGAATCACAAACTATTACTGAAAGCTCTCTGGCAGCAAAGCGCGCCTTTAAACAAAGCTTCTGGGCATACAGGACGCCCCGCTGCTGGCACAGAAACCCCAGCAGCCCTCACTCACACAGCGGAGGGGGGCAAGCAGAGCAATATAGGGGGCAAGCAGAGAAATATAGGGGCAAGCAGAGCAATATAGGGGAAAAGCAGGAAGACATAGGGGCAAGCAGGGAGATATAGGGGCAAGTAGAGAGATATGGGGGCAATCAGGGAGATATAGGGGCAAGCGGGGAGATATAGGGGCAGGCAGGGAGATATAGGGCGAGCGGGGAGATATAGGGGCGAGCAGGGAGATATAAGGACAAGCAGGGAGATATAGGGTGAGCAGGGAGATATAGGGGCAAGCAGGGAGATATAGGGGCGAGCAGGGAGATATAGGGGCAAGCAGGGAGATATAAGGACAAGCAGGGAGATATAGGGCGAGCAGGGAGATATAGGGGCAAGCAGGGAGATATAGGGGCAAGCAGGGAGATATAAGGACAAGCAGGGAGATATAGGGCGAGCAGGGAGATATAGGGATGAGCAGGGAGATATAGGGGCAAGCAGGGAGATATAGGGCGAGCAGGGAGATATAGGGGCAAGCAGGGAGATATAGGGGCGAGCAGGGAGATATAGGGGCAAGCAGGGAGATATAAGGACAAGCAGGGAGATATAGGGATGAGCAGGGAGATATAGGGGCGAGCAGGGAGATATAGGGATGAGCAGGGAGATATAGGGGCAAGCAGGGAGATATAGGGGCAAGCAGGGAGATATAGGGCGAGCAGGGAGATATAGCCTTGTGTGTAAATATATATATTTATATAGGAGGACATGTATATTTATACAAAGAAGAGAGAGAGCGTGTGTAATAAGATAAATGCATCAACAATAGTCCTTACTCCATGCGTCGCCGCAGAGTGTGAGGAAAAATCACGCCGAAATGTCGATAATTTGTATCAATAAATTTGTAAAGTTTCTTCAAAGCCATCGCTGTGCACACGAATCCGTCTACGTTACATATACGTATATATATATATATATATTGGAAGGAGAGAGAGCACATATGATGTATATATTTATATGTTTGGAAAGGAGTGATTGTATATATATATATATATATATTAAAGAGAGTGCTTGTGTATATATATAAATCCACGAATATGCCAACACTCCAAGGTTTTTTTTTTCCAAAAAGTATGAATTTAATAATCCATATTTAACTGAATAAAGTACATCCATTATATACAAAATTAATTTTAATCGGTGTGTTTTTTAATTTTGTAAATAATGGATGTATTTAATCCTTTAAAAAATCTCTTGTATAGGAGTTTTAATGGAGTTAAATAAAGATTTATGTTTTGTGAAGACCTTGAGTGCATCCACATCCATCATAATATATATATATAGATAGGAGAGAGTGAAGATGAGCAGATGTTTGTGTCGTGCCTGAGTGCATCATTAATGTATGGACACAGAACGGCTGTGATATGTGAGTGAGGAGGACCTTCATATGTGCAGCGTGGAGGAGCTTATGTGTTTGGTTAAAACTAAGGATATAAGTTTGTGTAACAGAATGTAAAGGAATGCATGTGTGTGTACGTCGTTCCGTGTGTGCATATGTGTGCGAGTTGTGTCAATGTGTGTGCGAGTGTTAAATGTGTGTGCAGGTGTGTTTGCTGTGGACAAATTGTGAGAGGAACTCGTGAACGAGATGATGTCACGTCTAACAGTTTGGGGTTATTTACTAAACATCCTTGTTTAACATTGATACAACCAAGAAAAACTTCAGAGATTCATAGAGAAATAAACCAACAATGGCTGAATGAATTACATCAATGAGACTCACATCACTGAAGCTTCCCCTGCCTTTGTTTGAATTTCCCTCGCTGAATCACTGAAGCTTCCCCTGCCTTTGTTTGAATTTCCCTCGCTGAATCACTGAAGCTTCCCCTGCCTTTGTTTGAATTTCCCTCGCTGAATCATTGAAGCTTCCCCTGCCTTTGTTTGAGTTTCCCTCGCTGAACCACTGAAGCTTCCCCTGCCTTTGTTTGAATTTCCCTCGCTGAATCATTGAAGCTTCCCCTGCCTTTGGTTGAATTTCCCTCGCCGAATCCCTGAAGCTTCTTCTGTAAAGTGTAGCAGTGTACATGATCGTAGACTTGTTTACAAAGAGAGCAGAGGCGCAGCCGTTGCACAGACAGACGGACACGAGGACACGCTGTGAAAGAGGAGATTAAAATCAGGCATGAAAATATTTTTTACCGGGATCCACAAATGCATAAAATCCCCCTAACTCCGAGCGCAGACAGTGAAATAAAACCTTTACAAATCAGGTGTCAATCAAACGCAAATATCTTCCCAAATAAAAAAATAAAATAACAACGATACATTATAAACGAGAGTTAATTCAATAAATAAATAGACTGCAACACTTTCTATGAAACCTTATTATGTCTTCAGAGAGACGAGACAACGTGTTTATTTCCTTCACATATAACACTAACACTGTGCATTAAAGAAGCCGTGAGACAATGTAGTTGTGAATTATGACGACTCGGCATGGTTTCGCCTGATGGTGATATCACCCCACACACCCCGATCAGTGCAGTCAGAATTATTAGGTTTCATTAAATACAGATTAGGGGTTTCGGTAAAAGAAACTGATTTCGATCGAGTCTGAAAAGCGTCTAAATGTTATTTTAGGAATTATTCCTGAAGTCGGCCGATATTAAATATAAATTCTGATCAGCCTCTTCTAGTGTCTCAATAAACACATATATAAACCTCTCAGTTACACAAAACTCTTATCTGATGGTCTCAATATTGTCTCAAAGTAAAAGTAAAAAAAACAAATAAACTGTAAGAAAATTCCACTAAGGTCCATATTACTGGAAGCTCCAACTGGTCGACGCAGCCGTATGAATTTATTGTTGGCTGATGTTTTCGTTTCATGTCTTTAGATAAAATATTATTGATATAATGATGAAGATTCCTATGAAACGCGGTGCGTGTGTTTAGACGATTTTATTTTGTGATGATTTATAACATATATAAGGTTTTTAACATTTTTTGTAAAATGACTATTTCATACAAAGACCTTATTATACACCCACACCCACGCTCACCCTCGTATACGCACGTACACACACATTTATTGGGGTTTGTTTGTTATATCCATATATGATGCCATTTATTATAAATATTCTTAAGACCCAGATACATTTATTTTTGAGTAAGCCGTAAAACATAAAAGCCAGAAGATGTAAGAAACCCAGAATATAGAAAAAGAAACTCAGAAATGAGCAATAAAAATGAGACGCTAACGGGATCATTCTCAGCAGGAAAGTGGAAATTTGCTGCCACCACATGGCAGATTGAAGAAATGTGCGAAAAGTCCACAGTCTTATGTTTGTCATTTTATCATCGGTTATACATAAAAATATCGGGGGAATGGAGTGCGTTCGCTTAATTCCAGGTAAGTGTCACATTAATAAAATAAATAATTGCATCTAAAACTTCAATTCTTTTCATTCTATCCCGAGACGTGGGAGAAATCACTCTTTATATGCAGCGCTGTGGAGACTGTTGGTGCTATATAAATGCTTAGGATAATAAGTAGGTGTTTGCCTTCATGCTGCTGCGTTACGATCCTGTATGCGTTTGATCACGCCACGCTGCTCTCCTGCTCGAATACCTTTATTAGATTTTCTCCATTTACCAGGACTGCGTCTTTGCTCCTTATAAGTGATGATATGAGACTCGTCGCGTGCGGTGATTCGATTTCCTGGTTTTCCATGCTCTCCAGCCAAGTTCAGGTCTCAAACCACTCCAATGCTCTTAACCTGCTCACAGCGAGGATAATTTAAATCCATGCTGAGCTAGAAATGCCTTCTCTGCACAGTCACTACTTTCCCCCTTATTTCCCAAAAATCGCCGATCTCCTGCCTGCTATCTACTACGAACAAAAGCAGCAGGCAATGGCGGGTCCAACGCATCCCGCTCCAGAATGTCTCCGGTGGTCTGACAATGCTGAGCTAAAAAAAATCCAGAGATTAGAAAAATCCAGATCTGTATCATCATATCTCTAGAGCCTTTAATATGTCTCCACAGCCTTTAATATGTCTCTGCAGCCTTTAATATGTCTCCACAGCCTTTAATATGTCTCCGCAGCCTTTAATATGTCTCCGCAGCCTTTAATATGTCTCTACATCCTTTAATATGTCTCCACAGCCTTTAATATGTCTCTACAGCCTTTAATATGTCTCTACATCCTTTAATATGTCTCTGTAGCCTTTAATATGTCTCTGCAGCCTTTAATATGTCTCTGCAGCCTTTAAAATGTCTCTACAGCCTTTAATATGTCTCTACATCCTTTAATATGTCTCTGTAGCCTTTAATATGTCTCTACAGCCTTTAATATGTCTCTATAACCTTTACTATGTCTCCGCAGCCTTTAATATGTCTCTGCAGGCTTTAATATGTCTCCGTAGCCTTTAATATGTCTCCACAGCCTTTAATATGTCTGTGCAGCCTTTAATATGTCTCCACAGCCTTTAATATGTCTCTGCAGCCTTTAATATGTCTCTATAGCCTTTAATATGTCTCTGCAGCCTTTAATATGTCTCTGCAGCCTTTAATATGCCTCCGTAGCCTTTAATATGTCTCTGCAGCCTTTAATATGTCTCCACAGCCTTTAATATGTCTCTACAGCCTTTAATATGTCTCTACATCCTTTAATATGTCTCTGTAGCCTTTAATATGTCTCTGCAGCCTTTAATATGTCTCTACAGCCTTTAATATGTCTCTACATCCTTTAATATGTCTCCGTAGCCTTTAATATGTCTCTACATCCTTTAATATGTCTCTGTAGCCTTTAATATGTCTCTACAGCCTTTAATATGTCTCTATAACCTTTACTATGTCTCCGCAGCCTTTAATATGTCTCTGAAGGCTTTAATATGTCTCCGTAGCCTTTAATATGTCTCCACAGCCTTTAATATGTCTGTGCAGCCTTTAATATGTCTCTGCAGCCTTTAATATGTCTCTGCAGCCTTAATATGTCTCCACAGCCTTTAATATGTCTCTACAGCCTTTAATATGTCTCTACATCCTTTAATATGTCTCCGTAGCCTTTAATATGTCTCTGCAGCCTTTCATATGTCTCTACAGCCTTTAATATGTCTCTACATCCTTTAATATGTCTCCGTAGCCTTTAATATGTCTATGCAGCCTTTAATATGTCTCTACAGCCTTTAATATGTCTCACATCCTTTAATATGTCTCCGCAGCCTTTAATATGTCTCCGTAGCCTTTAATATGTCTCTGCAGCCTTTAATATGTCTCTACAGCCTTTAATATGTCTCCACATCCTTTAATATGTCTCCGCAGCCTTTAATATGTCTCCGTAGCCTTTAATATGTCTCTGCAGCCTTTAATATGTCTCCACAGCCTTTAATATGTCTCTACAGCCTTTAATATGTCTCTACATCCTTTAATATGTCTCCGTAGCCTTTAATATGTCTCTGCAGCCTTTAATATGTCTCTACAGCCTTTAATATGTCTCCACATCCTTTAATATGTCTCCGCAGCCTTTAATATGTCTCCGTAGCCTTTAATATGTCTCTGCAGCCTTTAATATGTCTCTACAGCCTTTAATATGTCTCCACATCCTTTAATATGTCTCCGCAGCCTTTAATATGTCTCCACATCCTTTAATATGTCTCCGCAGCCTTTAATATGTCTCTATAGCCTTTAATATGTCTGTGCAGCCTTTAATATGTCTCTGCAGCCTTTAATATGTCTCTACAGCCTTTAATATGTCTCTATAACCTTTACTATGCCTCCGCAGCCTTTAATATGTCTCTGAAGGCTTTAATATGTCTCCGTAGCCTTTAATATGTCTCCACAGCCTTTAATATGTCTGTGCAGCCTTTAATATGTCTCTGCAGCCTTTAATATGTCTCTGCAGCCTTTAATATGTCTCCACAGCCTTTAATATGTCTCTACAGCCTTTAATATGTCTCTACATCCTTTAATATGTCTCCGTAGCCTTTAATATGTCTCTGCAGCCTTTCATATGTCTCTACAGCCTTTAATATGTCTCTACATCCTTTAATATGTCTCCGTAGCCTTTAATATGTCTATGCAGCCTTTAATATGTCTCTACAGCCTTTAATATGTCTCCACATCCTTTAATATGTCTCCGCAGCCTTTAATATGTCTCCGTAGCCTTTAATATGTCTCTGCAGCCTTTAATATGTCTCTACAGCCTTTAATATGTCTCCACATCCTTTAATATGTCTCCGCAGCCTTTAATATGTCTCCGTAGCCTTTAATATGTCTCTGTAGCCTTTAATATGTCTCTGCAGCCTTTAATATGTCTCCACAGCCTTTAATATGTCTCTACAGCCTTTAATATGTCTCTACATCCTTTAATATGTCTCCGTAGCCTTTAATATGTCTCCGCAGCCTTTAATATGTCTCTACAGCCTTTAATATGTCTCCACATCCTTTAATATGTCTCCGCAGCCTTTAATATGTCTCCGTAGCCTTTAATATGTCTCTGCAGCCTTTAATATGTCTCTACAGCCTTTAATATGTCTCTGCAGCCTTTAATATTGCCATTTATTCTGTAAACATTTTCACCATAAAATAGAATGTTTAGGATATTCGTTTATGTGTTTTTCACTGGTTTAACCTGCACTGATTAAAACAATATATTTTATTATTTCTTGTAAGAAACACATGCAAAAAGAAACAACCTGTCCTGATTGTGAGACAGTGCGATCTCAAAGAATAAAATCCTGGCTCCATTATTTATCAGAGTAATTAATCCCACAGTGGCTGCAGGATGCCGTGCACGGTCCGTTACTGCAGGTGCACAATTCAGTATTAAGGCGCGATGTTTTCCCCTGTTTCTACTTAATTTCCCGTCAATATGTGCTTCTAATTGGAAGCTGAGATCTCATTTTATTTGTCGCTGTACTTTTTATTTCTTCATACTATGCAGGAACTGAAACCCGCGCACTCGGACGTCAATATCAAATCAATTAATTAAAAATGCCTTACATCTATTATGCATAAAACACTATATATATATATATATATATATATATATATACAGCCAGCAAACAACGAGCAACAAAAAAAAAGAGCAGAGATTGTGCAGACTGTGCTGAAAATTAAAATGTGTTTACTTATTCCCTGACAGAGGTAAATATGTAGAATAATCTCTCTTTAAGGTCTCTGTTTACGGTCTCACCAAACTGCTTTCATCTTTCATGGAGCCACCGTGACTCCGAGCGGTAACATCTCACGAAACGCAAAAATAGAGCAAGCACAAAGACCCACAGTGCAGCTAATAATATGCTTTTAAAATGAAACATTTATTGCACTCCACTTTAAAATAGATTAAGAGAATGTAGTAAAAACACTTAATACTCGTCTTCCCTCCTCCGATGCGTTTCGTCTCGCCTGGCTTTTTCAGGGAGTCACAGGTCAGTGCGGTCAGTTCAGTAAAATGTTTTTATCTTTGTATTTACTTATCTTTGTGAGTGAATAAATAAACACATTTTTATTTTCAGCACAGTCTGCACGATCGATGTTTGCTTCTAGTTTACAGAATTTCTGGTTGTATATATTGCGTAGCATTGTGTAGGACACCTTGAAGGAGGAGGTGGAACTTTTTTACCAGCAGCAACAAAGAGTACATTGTGAGGTCTGTGCCTGTTTATGTGTGGCTGTAGCCCTGTTTAATAAAGCACACTATATATATACAGGGTAATTCAAAGAGATTCGAAAAATCACCGTACGTTCGGTGACTTTTCCTTCTCTTCAATTCGGTGCAAATCAGCTTTCCCATTTCGGCGACCCTGCGGTGTATTCAGCAAGCACCACAGGACTATCGAAGTGCAGGGAAAAGCTGCCGAAAACCCGCTGAAACCCTGCCTTAAAACCTGGCGAAAACCCGGCGAATGCACGCTGAAAACCCGTAAAAACATCTGGATTAACCCGTCGAAGACGCTGGAAAAACCCGAGCAGGAGCCGATCACACGCAGCGAAGCCGCCGGAAAAAGCCGACACCGCAGACGAATGCAGTGAATAAATTAGCAAAACAGTTTGCTTGAATGTTTGAAAAGTGAAAAGCTGTTTGCATTGAAACTACTGAGCGAAAATGTCTGAAATTTACATATGAGATCCAGGGAATGATGATAAAAAGGGCTGTTACAGAAAAAAATAAGTAAAGTTTAAAAAAAATTGGACTTTTGAAAAAAAACAAGAAAAATGCTTAAAATATCCTATAAAATCTATAAATAAAGAGACTCTTTACTGCAGAATTTTATAATAAATGGTTTATTAGATATTGAATTAAAACGGGAATATTTTTAACATTGAAGCCTATGGGATTCGTCTGATTAAACCTGTCGAATGAAACCATCGAATGGCAGGGCATTAGGGGAACCTTTCACTGCTGGTTTGTGTTCTCTGAATAGACAAAGCATTGCTTCTCTATGGGGATTTCACTGCCCTCGAACAGGCACCGAATGTGCAGGCAATTCGCCAGGATTTGGCGAATTGCCTGCTCTCTGAATAGCCAAATGGCCAGGAAAGGTAACCGTACCCTGAATTTCAGCGTTCCGTTACCTTTTTCCAGCAATTCGGATCTCTTTGAATAACGCTGATAATGTTTGTATCTTGGCTTTGTGTCTGTTTGATTTGCTGCTGTTACTCTCTTCTTATTCATTTCTTTTCTGTTCCAGATATTTACTGAATGTGTCCAAAACCTCTGAACGCGAGAATAAAACATGAATAAACTCTGAGGAAATATACTTCTTATGTTTTTATTCCATATATTTATCATAACATTCTGTTTATTAAACACAGCAAAGTGAGTAAAACATCTCACAGGAAACAGCAGGGTTACAAAAAATAACATCTAAGCCTAAAAGCCCTGCACTCACTGGATACAATGTATCCCTCTGTATAAAGGTGCATGCTGTATAAGCTCACCTTCTGTTAGTACTGGTGATTACACTGAATAAACACATTTATTATTATACATAAGATTCTTTTACTCGTGAATTCTGTAACGCTCCTCCAAGTGGAAGAATAGAAATACAATATAAAGATACATAAAATAAAATTAGAAATGGAAGCTGAGTTATGTCGCTCCGGTGGTAACTGACAACCAGCAAATAACGCTGGAGGTGGATCCTGTGATGTTGTGATGACGGAGCAGATTGTTTTTTGCTTTTTGATCCTTGGTCGTAGTACTGAGCATTATACACACATTAGGGGCCACGTTACATACTTGGTGCTAACGTTTGCGCTTACCTGCGAGAGCGTTAACGTTAGTCCAAGTACGTAACTCAAATTACAATCCAAACGGTGAAGGGTTAAGTAACCTGTTTGGTATCTTGTGCTTTTCAGCGCGAGGTTACTGTACTTTGCGCTTCCTATACTTAATCAACGTTAAGATTACAAAGTCCCAGCGCTGATTAACGTCCGGCCGCGGTTAGCAATAAGTTAACAGGAGCCAGGACTTGGTGTTAATGGATTCCACTTCTGCCGAATCTGTTAACACCAGACAAAAAAATAAAAAAAGTAAGCAGATACTCACCTCCTGTCCTGCGACGAGGACCGCGGCTCTGTCCGCCACCTCAGTCTGGAGGGAGCAGGGAAAGACTGGGGGAAAAAGTCCCCCCAGTCTCCCCCAGCGTATCACTATGCCGACCGGCCGGATCTCGCCGGCATCTGCTTCAATGGAGTCCTATTGACTTTATTGAGAGGATGTGCACAGCTGCGTTTAACGCTGTCGCGCGCATCCCGGGGGTTAACGCGCAGTAACAATGCAGGCAGCATTTTTTGTGTCTGCATTGTAATCTAGCGCAGTTTTTCCTCCCTAGCGCCCGTGTTTTAACGCTAGGAATGTAATGTGGCCCTGTGTGTCTAATAGAGCGCCGCATGTCAGGAATGCACGGCTAGCGCCAGATTCGTCACATGTCCTTTAAAGCAGTTTGGAACTGTTGGTGAGTCTTGGTTTGTGCAACAGGTGGTGACCTGTCCCCAAAATCTATCCTTCACCACGACTCATGTAAGCGACCCTGGCTACATATTAATACAGGATGACCCTGCTCTATGACCTCTCTCAGCAGCTTTGCATCCTCACTCTCCCATCTCAGGACTAACTACAAGAAGATTATCCACTGTTGCAGAATTACATTGGGGTTTTTACAGAGGTCCGAATTTTCCCCCGAAAATGTGAATTCCCCCGTACGGTGACATTTCTGTGCTCTCTGAATAATCCTGCAAGTCATGGTCAGTAAATCATGGCACATGAGGCGTTAATGTTTGATCAGGTCTATCTGAGATAGATACCGCGCGGATATAAGTGTGTGACGATTGGTTAATGTTATAAACTGATAAGAGATAACAGAATTCCGAACTTTACAGAACAAAACAAAAAAAAGCTGATAAAAAGCATCAAATTGTCAGGGCCACCATCAGGGCACTACGCCCCATGCTGCTGTAAGGGGCCTGGGGGGGCCTGGGCCGCCGGGGCCCCGTTGGCAGCGGCGGCGCCCTTTTACAGCTCCGGTATCAGACTCTATGAGTCCGAATCCGGAGCTGACTGTGACTCCTCCGGCTCCTGCAGGCTTTGCTGGCTGGGTGGGGCGGGGCGGGGCGGGGCGGGGCGGGACCAAGCAGCGTGCGGGGGGCCTCCCAAGCACGCTGCTTTGGCTCCGCCCCCTCCAGTCAGTGAAGCTGCCTGAGACGGAGGGCAGAAGAAGAGAAGAAGAGAAGAGAGGAGAAGGCAAGAGGACAGGGAAGGAAGACGGCGGAGTGGTGAGCCAGGGCCCAGCCAGACCCCAGCCAGACCCAGACCCAAAGGCCATCATATACAGCCCGTTACTATGAGTTTTATTGCTGTGAAGCTCTGTGATACGCTCATACACACTGCACATTACTGTGAGTTTTATTGCTGAGGAGCTCTGTGATACGCTCATACACACTGCACATTACTGTGAGTTTTATTGCTGAGGAGCTCTGTGATACACTCATACACACCACACATTACTGTGAGTTTTATTGCTGTGGAGCTCTGTGATACGCTCATACACACCACACATTACTGTGAGTTTTATTGCTGTGGAGCTCTGTGATACGCTCATACACACTGCACATTACTGTGAGTTTTATTGCTGTGGAGCTCTGTGATACACTCATACACACTGCACATTACTGTGAGTTTTATTACTGTGGAGCTCTGTGATACGCTCACACACACTGCACATTACTGTGAATTTTATTGCTGTGGAGCTCTGTGATACGCTCATACACACCGCACATTAGTGTGAGTTTTATTGCTGTGGAGCTATGTTATGTCCTTTTTTTTTTGGAAGGGGGAGAAAAGCTGTTAGAGGCTGAGGGAATGCCAGGGGGGCATTCAGTAAGGGGCCCCATCATTTCTGATGGCTGCCCTGTAAACATGCATCATATGAAGCACGAGGAACGTGTCCCCATGGAGGCTGGATGCAGGTTCATTGATGAGGGTGCAGGGATCGTGTAGCGTTTATTCAAACAGACCTTTTCCATTTGTCGCAGTGAAAGTGTTTTGTCAGATAAATGAAATCGAATCGGAGGCACGTTCCATAAACATGAATATCGAAACTAGTTCCCTTTAAATATTGATATCGCCAATATTCCGCTCCCACTGATCCATACACTGCTGCGGATCCATACTCTCCCACTGATCCATACACTGCCGCGGATCCATACTTACTCTCCCACTGATCCATACACTGCTGCGGATCCATACTCTCCCACTGATCCATACACTGCTGCGGATCCATACTCTCCCACTGATCCATACACTGCCGCGGATCCATATGCTCCCACCAATCCATACACTGCCACGTATCCATATGCTCCCACTGATCCATACACTGCTGCGGATCTCCTCTCCCACTGATCCATACACTGCAGCGGATCCATACTTACTCTCCCACTGATCCATACACTGCTGTGGATCCATATGCTCCCACCAATCCATACACTGCCACGTATCCATACGCTCCCACTGAGCCATACACTGCTGCGGATCCACACGCTCCCACTGGCCCTACACTGCCGCGGATCCATATGTCCCCAGCAATCCATACACTGCCGCGGATCCATACACTGCCGCGGATCCATACACTCCCAGTCCTACACCGTTCACCTGAGTTGGATGTACATACCCTCAAATTAAAGCTGACAGTCTGCAGTTAAAGCACATTGTGTTTGTTTCATTCCAACTCCATTGTGGTGGTGTATAGAGCCAAAGATGTTACAATTGTGTCCATGTCCCAAGATTTCTGGACCTGACTGTATATATATATATATTTCTCCCTGTTCATTATCTGTGTCTGCTTCATTCTTATATTGTTATTATCCTTTAGTTCTAGTCTAGCATTTCTGCCTATTCCTTCTCTGTAACTCCAGCTTACCTATGGTTATCATTTATTCAGCATCCTCCCTCTTTTGTATAACCCTTTCAATATTGTTTATTGCCTTTAGTAGTTTCTTCTGTGTCTTTCAATAAATCTGTTTTATATACATATATATCTGCCTTGTAAGACTAATTCATTGCACATTGGCTCGACCTTGCCGGCCCGGAACCTGTATCCTGACACACCGATCCATTCACTGCTGCGGATCCATACGCTCCCACCAATCCATTCACTGATGCGGATCCATACGCTCCCACCGATCCATACACTGTCGCAGATACATACGCTCCCACCGATCCTTACGCTCCCATGGATCCATACGTTCCCACTGATCCATACCCTGCCGTGGATCCATACGCTCCCACCAATCCATACACTGCCACATATCCATACGCTCCCACTGAGCCATACACTGCTGCGGATCCACACGCTCCCACTGATCCCTACACTGCCGCAGATCCATATGTCCCCACCAATCCATACACTGCCGCGGATCCATACACTGCCGCGGATCCATACACTGCCGCAGATCCATACACTCCCAGTCCTACACCGTTCACCTGAGTTGGATGTACATACCCTCAAATTAAAGCTGACAGTCTGCAGTTAAAGCACATTGTGTTTGTTTCATTCCAACTCCATTGTGGTGGTGTATAGAGCCAAAGATGTTACAATTGTGTCCATGTCCCAAGATTTCTGGACCTGACTGTATATATATATATATATATATATATATATATATATATTTCTCCCTGTTCATTATCTGTGTCTGCTTCATTCTTATATTGTTATTATCCTTTAGTTCTAGTCTAGCATTTCTGCCTATTCCTTCTCTGTAACTCCAGCTTATCTATGGTTATCATTTATTCAGCATCCTCCCTCTTTTGTATAACCCTTTCAATATTGTTTATTGCCTTTAGTAGTTTCTTCTGTGTCTTTCAATAAATCTGTTTTATATACATATATATCTGCCTTGTAAGACTAATTCATTGCACATTGGCTCGACCTTGCCGGCCCGGAACCTGTATCCTGACACACCGATCCATTCACTGCTGCGGATCCATACGCTCCCACCAATCCATTCACTGATGCGGATCCATACGCTCCCACCGATCCATACACTGTCGCAGATACATACGCTCCCACCGATCCTTACGCTCCCATGGATCCATACGTTCCCACTGATCCATACCCTGCCGTGGATCCATACGCTCCCACCAATCCATACACTGCCGCGGATCTACACGCTCCCACCGATCCATCCACTGCTGCGGATCCATACACTCCCACCAATCCATACACTGCCGCGGATCCATACGCTCCCACGATCCATACACTGCCGCCGAGCCATACGATCCCACGGATCCATATGCTCCCACTGATCCATACATTCCCACGGATCCATTCAATGCTGCGGATCCATACGCTCCCACCGATCCATACACTGCCACGAATCCATACGCACACACCAATCCATACACTGTCACAGATCCATACACTCCCACCGATCCATACTCTCCCGTGGATCCATAAGTTCCCACCGATCCATACACTGCCACGATCCATACGCACACACCGATCCATGCACTGCCACAGATCCATACGCTCCCACTGATCCATACAGTGCCATGGATCCATACACTCCCACCGATCCATACACTGCTACAGATACAGATGCTCCCACCGATCCATACACTCCCACGGATCCGTACGCACACATTGATCCATACACTGCCACAGATCCATACGCTCCCACTGATCCATACACTGCCACGGATCCATACGCTCTCACCAATCCATACGCTCCTGCGGACCCACATGCTCTCCCACTGATCCATATGCTGCCATGGATCCATACACTGCCAGGTATTCATACTCCCCCACAGATCCATACACTCCCACTGATCCATACACTGCCACGGATCCATACGCTGCAACGGATTCATACTCCCCCATGGATCCATATGCTCCAACGGATCCATACACTCCCACAGATCCATACACTCCCACCGATCCATATGCTGCCACGGATCCATACTCTGCCATGGACCAGTACAATCCCACAGATCCATATGCTCCCACGGATTCATACGTTCCTACGGATCCATGCACCCCCTTAGATCCGTATGCTGCCACAAATCCATACACTCCTGTGGATCCATACACTCCCGCAGATCCATACGTCCCCACGGATTCATAAGGTCCCGTGGATCCATACACTACCACGGATCCATACGCTCCTGTGGATCCATGCGCTTCTGCGGATCCATGTGTTGCCACGGATCCATACGCTCCCATTGATCATAATCTCCTGCAGATCCATATGCTCCCCCGAACCATACGCTCCCGCGATCCATACACTCCCACCGATCCATACGCTCCCGCGGATCCATACACTGACGCTGCTATAGAGATGCAAATAAAATCACAATGAAAGGAATGAGAGATTCAGGCTCCTCTGATTAATGAACTGGAGGATAACGAGGAGTTAAATTAACAATTAATTCAACTAAACGTAACACCGTAACTACACAACACCCCGACAAAACCACACAACAGAACAACCACACAACAGAACAACCACACAACAGAACAACACAACACCAAAACAACAGAACAACACATCAATACAACACCAGAACAACAGAACATCACAACACCAGAACAACAAAACACCAGAATAACAGAACAACACAACACCAGAACAACAGAACATCACAACACCAGAATAACAAAACACCAGAATAACAGAACACCAGAACAACACAACACCAGAATAAAAGAACGCCAGAACAACACAACACCAGAACCACAAAACAATACAATACCAAAATAACAGAACACCAGTACAACACAACAGCAAAACAATAGATTGACAGAAAACAAACCACCTGAACAACACACCTCCAGAATAACAGAATTCCAGAACAAGAGAACGCCAGAACAACAAATCACAGAACAACGGAACTTCAAAAAAACACAACACCAGAACACTGGAACAACAGAAGGCCAGAACAACACAACGTCAGAACAACACAACTAGGGATGAGCTGTTCGGTTTGATCGGTTCGGAGTTCGCATCAAACATAGCCTGTTCGTTTGTTCGCGAACTACGAACATTTCCGCGTGTTCGCCGAGTGTTCGCCCACAATGCACCACAATGGACCACAATGCACTTTCCCACTGGCCTGCAGCTCGTAATTGGCTACAGCCTTGCACCTGACCACAGGTCTGGTGCAAGACCGGTTCAACACTATGCCAATCACGGCTCAGAGTCCTGATTGGGCAAATTTTGCCCAATCATGGGCTCACAGAGCTATGTCCCGCAGCACACTATATAAGGTTTTCACGCAGCGCTTCTGCATGCATTTGAGAGGAGATTTCAGAGGAGATTGTTGTTGTGTGTTCTTACTGACGGTCTGCCACGCTACTGGGGGGTCTCATTTCTACCAAATATCTGGGAATTGAGGTGATCTGTGTCTTGTCACACAGCCAGTACCACGCAGTATTTTGGGGGGTCACTAATTTCTACAAAATATTTGGGAATTGTTATAATCCGTGTGTTCTCACTGGCTGCCACCCATAAGGGGGTCACACTGATTTATAGGAGGTTTCTGAGATTTGTAATCTGTGGCTTCTCACTGCCACCCATCATGGGGTCTCACTGATTTATAGGAGGTTTCTGAGACTTGTAATCTGTATCTTCTCACTGCCACCCATCAGGGGGTCACACTGATTTATAGGAGGTTTCTGAGACTTGTAATCTGTGTCTTCTCTCACTGCCACCCATCAGGGGGTCTCATATACTTCTATCAGATTTATGCGAATTGTAATTTGTGTCTCCTCACTGCCACCCATCAGGGGGTCACACTGATTTAAAGGAGGTTTCTGAGACTTGTAATCTGTCTCTTCTCACTAACAGCTATCAGGGGGTCACACTGATTTATAGGAGGTTTCTGAGACTTGTAATCTGTGTCTTCTCACTGCCACCCATCAGTGGGTCCTACATACTTCTAGCAGATTTATGCGAATTGTAATTTGTGTCTTCTCACTGCCACCCATCAGGGGGTCACACTGATTTAAAGGAGGTGTCTGAGACTTGTAATCTGTCTCTTCTCACTGCCAGCCATCAGGGGGTCACACTGATTTAAAGGAGGTTTCTGAGATTTTTAATCTGTGTCTTGTCACTACCACCCATCAGGGGGTCTCACTGATTTATAGGAGGTTTCTGGGAATTGTAATCTGTGTCTTGTCACTGGCTGCTAGCTATCAGGGTGTCTCACTGAGTTATACCAGAGTTCTGGAAATCTTTAATCTTTATACCAGAGTTGAATCAGAGTTCTGTATATATTTAATCTATATATCACTCACCATGTCTGAAAGAACAAAAAGGACAGGCAGACGCTCCCAGACACAGATAAGAGGGCAAGCAGCCCCTGTGTCGGGAGGCTGTGCCTCTGGTTGTGGTGGACATGGTGCATCCTCTGCAGGGGCACGCTTGTCCTTTCTAACTGGTGCTGACCGTCTTAAGCAGCAGCAGCAACATACAGAGAATTTGGTGGATTGGCTAACCAGGCCATCCTCATCCTCCGAGTCCTCTGCCAGCCAGGCTTGTAGTGCTTTACAGTCCACCTCAGCTGCCAAAGCATCTAATGCAGCCTCCATGTCCACAGCTACTCCTGCCGTAGCCTCGCTATCACACACGGAGGAGTCAGCTGAATTGTTTGACTACAATGACAGTGACATGCTGCTTGAGGATGCGCAGCAAGTACAGTGCTTATTTAATCTCTGAGGTTGAGGAAGAGAGTATAATCAACCTAGAGGCAGAGGATGCCAGTGATGGCACAAATAACTGGCACTCATGTTGCCCCAGCAGCTGCAGCATACTGCAGCATACTGCCAAGTTGGCTCCAGTGATGAGGAGATAGGGGGTGATGATGACAATGATGATGAGGTCACTGACTCCACCTTGGTGCCAGATCGAACAGAGGAATCAAGTGAGGAGGAGGGGGAGGAGGAGGAGGAGGCACAGCAAACACGAGGCACAACATCCTCTATGACCAACCGTAGCACTAGCCAGTCCAAGGCATCAGATGTCAGAGCTGCTCAGGTGCAGAGCGCTGTTGTCTCAAAGCACACATGCAGGAACTCTGCTGTCTGGGAGTTCTTTAAGAAATGTGCAGCAGACCCCACCGTTGCTATTTGTAATCTATGTCAGATGAGGCTTAAGCGTGGGAAAGACACCGGAAGCTTGGGTACCACGTGCCTGAGGCGACATATGACCTCCTGCCACACATCCCATTGGTGAAAAACTTTGCGTAGGTCCTCCTCCTCCTCATCTCTACCCCCACTGTATCTCGTCTCTACCCCCACTGTATGTCCTCCTGCCATGTCATTGCCTGCTTCAACCTCCACTGACAGGGATGATGATACAGTAATGGATGTACCAGGTCCTTCCTCACAATGTGACAGCATCCCATCAGCTGAAGATTTACGCAGTCAGATTACGTTGGCCCAGCTGCTGCAGCGTAAGAAAAAATATAGTCCCAACCATCCCCAAGCACAGCATCTAAATGCCAGTTTAGCAAAATTACTCGCATTGCAGCTGCTGCCTTTCCAGCTGGTGGACTCTGCTTCCTTCCGTGAATTTGCTGAATGTGCTGTACCACAGTGGCAGGTTCCAAAATGCCATTACTTTTCACGGAAGGCCATTCCAACACTATAACAGCATGTGGAAGACAATGTTATCGAGTCATTGGGAAAGGCAGTCAGCAGCAAGGTGCATGTGACTTTAGACACGTGGTCCAGCAAGCATGGACAGGGTTGTTACATTTCCTTCACGGCACACTGGGTAACTCTGATTGCAGCTGGGAGGGATCCAAGATGGGGCTCTGTGCTGGAGCTTGTTCATCCACCATGCCTCCAGAAAGCTGCTTGTATGAGGTCTGTCTGCTCCACCACCAGCTCTCCCTCTTCCTCCTCCTCCTCCTTCTGTGTCTCTGGCAAAGTGGCACTTAAACCGACGCCTGACAGGGGCTACGCAATGGCTCAAGCAAAAAGATGCCATACTGTGCTTGAGCTGGTTTGTTTAGGGGACAGGAGCCACACCGGGCCAGAAATTCTGTCAGCTCTGCAGGGGCAGGTGCAGAGATGGTTAACACCACGCCAGCTTCAGCTGGGAATGATTGTCTGTGATAAAGGCAGCAACCTTCTCTCCGCCCTACGTAAGGGTAAATTGATGCATGTACCATGCCTAGCACACGTCCTAAATCTAGTGGTACAGGGTTTCCTAACCAAGTACCCAGGGCTGGCAGAGCTTCTCAGCCAGGCCAGAGAAGTCTGCAGCCACTTCAGATGGTCATTCCCAGCAAGCGTTCGCGTGGCAGAAATTCAAAGAGAATTCCACCTTCCCACAAACCGTCTGATCTGTGACATGTCCACCAGGTGGAACTCGACATTAGCAATGCTGCAGCGTCTGCACAAGCAGCAGAGGGCCATCAACGAGTACCTGTGTGAGTATGGCACAAGGACAGGTTCAGGTCAACTTGGTTTTTCCCCCCCCCCCGCAGTGGCTGATGATCAAGGATGCATGCACTGTACTGTCACCATTTGAGGAGGCAACGAGGATGGTGAGCAGGGACAGTGCATGCATCAGTGACACAATTCCTTTAGTGTTCCTGCTGGAGCACACTCTGCGGGGAATTATAGATGTGGCTCTAGAGGTAGAGCAGCGGGAGGAAGAGGAGGCCTTCCCAAGCTCTCAAGGCCCCAGTCTTTCCGCAGACAGCATTCCAGCGGGTCCACCTCAGATCAGACAGGAGGAGGATGAGGAGGAGGAGGAGGAATATTTAAGTAGTGGGGGCATTGAAGGTGGGGATTCCTCAAGGGAGGGTTTCGTGTGCCCAGAAACACAAGGGCTAGTGCTTGGCTGGGAGGAGGAAGTGCACGATACGGTCATCCTCATTGAGAAGGAAGACTCGGAAGCTAATGCCACCTCCAACCTACGCTGCATGGGCTCCCTTATAATGCAAAGCTTGCTAAAGGACCCCAGGATTCGTGTAATCAAGGAGAGGGATAATTACTGTTTGGCAACCCTTCTTGATCCACAATACAAGGGTAAAGTTGCAGAGCTCATCCTGCCCGCACAGAGGGAGCACGGGATGAAAAAACTTGAGGACGCTCTAAAGCGACACTTGTGTAACACCTTTCCAGGCACTGGTAGGTTACCAAGTGCTGACACAGCTGCTTCTGAGGCTGCGGATGATCAGAGGAATAGTGGTGAAGGCCAGGGCCGCTTGACTGATGCATTTTTTAATTTTTTTAGTCCACGATGCCCAGGGACGTCAAATGTAGGCACCCATTGCCAGCGTCTTCACCATATGGTGCAGGACTACCTAGGGGCATGGGCAGACCTGGATACCTTTCCAGCAGATGATCCACTGGCTTACTGGGTGTTGAGATTGGATCACTGGCCAGAACTTAGCCAATATGCTATTCAGCTACTAGGTTGCCCTTCATCCAGTGTGCTTTCTGAAAGGACGTTCAGTGCCGCTGGAGGTTTTGTCACAGACAAAAGAGTGAGTCTGTCCACCGACTCTGTAGACCGGCTGACATTTATAAAAATGAATTAGTCCTGGATCAGCAGTTATCAATCCCCTGATGCTGACATAACGGAATAGATCGGGGATGTCTTCTGCATTCACAAAACCTCCAGCACTGAACTCTTCCACAATACCACAAAAGGGTTACGGTGTGTAGGCACTTGCTGCCACCAAAGGCACAATATTTGGCTGCACTGACGCCTGTGCCAGATTTATCATTTTAATTTTTTGAACCGCAGGGTCCAACTCTGCAAACTTCCACAATACCACAAAAGGGTTACGGTGTGAATGCACTTGATGCCATGAAAGGCACAATATTTGGCTGCACTGATGCCTGTGCCACATCTATATCATTTTAATTTTTTGAACCGCAGGGTCCAACCCTGCACACTTCCACAATACCACAAAAGGGTTACGGTGTGAATGCACTTGATGCCATGAAAGGCACAATATTTGGCTGCACTGATGCCTGTGCCACATCTATATCATTTTAATTTTTTGAACCGCAGGGTCCAACCCTGCACTCTTCCACAATACCACAAAAGGGTTACGGTGTGAATGCACTTTCTGCCATGAAAGGCATAATATTTGGCTGCACTGACGCCTCTGCCAGATTTATATCATTTTAATTTTTGGAACCGTAGGGTCCAACCCTGCACTCTTCCACAATACCACAAAAGGGTTATGGTGTGGATGCACTTGCTGCCATGAAAGGCGCAATATTTGGCTGCAATGATGCCTGTGCCACATCTATATCATTTTAATTTTTTGAACCGCAGGGTCCAACCCTGCACTCTTCCACAATACCACAGAGGGGTTACTGTATGAATGCACTTGCTGGCCTGGCACCAAAAGCACAATATCTGGGTGCAATAACGCCTTTACCAGATGCATATCTTTTTAATATAGGACCGCAAGGTCCACCCCTGCATTCTTCCACAATACCACAGAGGGGTTACTGTATGATAGTACTTGCTGGCCTGGCAGTCTGGCACCAAAAGCACAATATCTGGGTGCATTGACGCCTTTAACAGATACATATCTTTTTAATATAGGACCTCACCATGGTCCACCCCTGCATTCTTCCATAATACCACAGAGGGGTTACTGTATGATAGTACTTGCAGGCCTGGCACCAAAAGCACAATATTTGTGTGTACTGCCACTGACGCCTGTATCAGATTCATATCCTCAGAGGGGTTACGGTGTGACGGCACTGTTGCCGACGCTAAAGGACAAATTTTAAAGCACCTATTGTTACTTTCATCCAAAGCCTGCCTAAGTTTCACAATAATTTAGCCAAAAAATCACTAAACTTTTTCTACGTGTCCGAAAATGTCTCCTCTTTTCATACAGACTGCCGCCCCAAGCAGTTGTTTATGGATAGATTAAAGGAAAAGCATTTACCGTCATTTGAAATTAAATTTTTTGGTTTTTACATATTTCTATACATCCTAGAAATCCGCCACTTCACGGGCAGGTTATGGGGACCTCCTAGGCACGATATTTGAAGGAATTTTTCATTTTTATTTTTAACCCTTATTTCATGGAAAACTCACTGTCCCTTTAAAAAGTTTTTTTTTTAACTTTTTGTCCTTGTTTCCTGTCCCCCAGGGCACTACCCGGACCCCCATACACCTTTTATGGCAAATATCTAGCATATATGCCCTCTTGGAGGGCACTCTAAAAATCGAATTTTCAGCCCCATTGACTTGCATTGAGTTCGAGTTCGAGTTCGAATTCGAACATTTGGAAAGTTCGAGTTCGATTGCGAACCGAACTCGGGGGTGTTCGGCTCATCCCTAAACACTACACCAGAACACAAACTACAGTGAAGTCACAATTTATGGAATTTCTGCCATTGTTGGCTGAACATTTCACTGTTCTTGTCTCTGTAGTTTCTGCTAAAGGTGGTCAGTGTAGTTTCTCCGTGTAGTTTCCACTGGTCAGGGTTATTCAAAGAGAATCTAAAAGCCACCGCACGTTCGGTGACTTTTCGTTCTCTTCAATTTGGTTCGATTTGGCGATCCCATTTCGGTGACCCTACGGTGTATTCAGCAAGCACCACAGGGTCCCCGAATTGTAGGGAAGGGCGCCGCAAACCCGCCGAAACCTCACCGCAAAACAAGGGTCGAACGCACACGAATCCCGCAAAAATGGCTGGATTAACCCGCCGAAAACGCCGGAAAACCACGAGCAGGAGCCGATCATACGCAGCGCAGCCAACGGAAAAGCCCGACACCGCAGACGAATGGAGTGAATAAATTAAAAAAACAGTTTGCTTGAATGTTTGAAAAGTGAAACGCTGTTTGCAAAGAAACTGATAAGCGAAAATGTCTGAAATTTACATATAAAATCCAATAAATGATAATAACAACGGCTGTTACAGAAAAAATAAGTTAGACATTTTTTTTCAAAAAAATCCCGAAAAATGCTTATAATATCTTAAAAAAACTATAAATAAAGAGACTTTTTGCTGCAGAATAAAATAATAAATGGTTTATTAGATATTGGATTAAAACGGGAATATTTTTATCATTGAAGCCTATGGGATTCGCCTGAATAAATCTGCCGCATGAAACCACCGAATGGAAAGGCAATTCGGCAACTTTTCACTGCTGGTTTGTGTTCTCTGAATAGACATTGCTTCTCTATGGGGATTCACTGCCCTCGAACAGGCACCGAACAGGCACCGTATGTGCAGACAATTCGCCAGGATTTGGCGAAGTGCCTGCTCTCTGAATAGCCGAATGGCCAAGAAAGGTAACCGAACGCTGAATTTCAGCGTTTGGTTCCCTTTCGGGAGCCATTCGGATCTCTTTGAATAACCCTGGGTGTTTTTACTGTAGTTATTGCTGGAATTATTTACAAGGCCGGACTTATGATTAGGCAAAGTAGGCATGTGCCTACAGGTGAGCACCACAGAGGGGCACCTTGTTCTGCAAAAAAAATAACGTTATTTTCTTTCTAGTTTATTTTTTTAACTTTTATACAGAAAGACAAGCTTCAGTGCTGGAAATCATTTTCTGTAAAAAATTAGAAAAAAATAAGCTTAAAAGAGCAAAATTAGGAAAACAATGAGAAACTTTCTCTCTCCTTTTTAGCACAATATTTTATTATTTATGTATTTATAGCAAAGAAAGGCCCTCCCAGTGGTGGCAGCTTTCCTTATAGAATTCAAATAAATATTTGTAACAAAAACACAATTACATTTTTTACAGTTTTCTTAGTTCTCAGTAAAATTTAAATAAAAAAGCAAAACTACAAATTTTTTAAATCTTTCTTACACTGTTTTTTTTTTTTTTACTTTTGCAGAGAAGATTTTCTCTGTGGTCTCTATAAAACTTAAGGGGTTATTCGCCGACATTTCGGTGTTCTCTCGCTCCTCACAGTTCCCTGCACTTCGGGGAATCAAAGTTACCCACCCTGCGGTGAATTCAGAATTCACCGCAGGGTCCCCCGGACTGCAGGAAAAACCCACTGCAAACCCACAGAAAACCCACCGAAACCACCAGGAAAACCACGCCGCACACACCAGAAAAAATGCAGAGCAGTTGCCGGAAAAAACTGAGAGGCTGATGAACGGGGTAAAAAAAAAACAGTATGCTTGAAAGTGTCGAAATTGAAACGCTGTTTGCAAATAAACTACTGAATGAAAATGTCTGGAATTTACATATAAAATCCTATGAATGATAATAAAAAGTTACAGAAAAAAACACGATTTAAAAAAAAAAAAGGAAAATAAATTCCTGAAAAAATACTGAAAAAATGCCTAAAATATCCTAGAAAATCAATAAATAAATAGACTTTTTGCTGCAGATTAAAATAATAAACGGTTTAATAGATATTGGTTAAAAAGGGAATATTTTTAACATTGAAACCTATGGGATTCGTCTGAATAAACCTGTCGAATGAAACCACCGAACATCAGGACATTTCACTGACATTTCACTGCTGTTCAATGTGAATAGATTACCATTGCTTCTCTATGGGGGATTTCACTACTGCCGTACACAGCACCGTATTTCACTGCCACCGAACAGACACCGTATTTCACTGCCGACGAACAGCACCGTATATCACTGCCATCGATCAGCACCGTATGTCACTGCCACCGAACAGCACCATATATCACTGCTGTCGAACAGCACCGTATTTCACTGCCATCGAACAGGGACCGTATTTCACTGCCGCCGAACAGACACCGTATTTCACTGCCGCCAAACAGACACTGTATTTCACTACCGCCGAACAGCTCCATATATCACTGCTGTCGAACAGCACCGTATTTCACTGCCGCCAAACAGCACCGTATTTCACTGCCGCCGAACAGGTGCCGTATATCACTGCCATCGAACAGGCACCATATTTCACTGCCGCCAAACAGGGACTGTATTTCACTGCTGCCAAACAGACACCGTATTTCATTGCCACCAAACAGACACCGTATTTCACAACCGCCGAACAGCACCGTATATCACTGCTGTCGAACAGCACCGTATTTCACTGCCACCAAACAGCACCGTATTTCACTGCCGCCGAACAGGTGCCGTGTTTCACTGCCATCAAACAGGCACCATATTTCACTGCCGCCGAACAGGGACCGTATTTCACTGCCGCCAAACAGACACCGTATTTCACTGCCGCCAAACAGACACTGTATTTCACTGCCGCCGAACAGACACTGTATTTCACTGCCGCCGAACAGCTCCATATATCACTGCTGTCGAACAGCACCGTATTTCACTGCCGCCAAACAGCACCGTATTTCACTGCCGCCAAACAGACACCGTATTTCACTGCCACCAAACAGACACCGTATTTCACTGCCGCCGAACAGACACCGTATTTCACTGCCATGGTATTATAGTGTTGTTTGCCTTTCTTTGTAGAACTTCGCTTTCCGGAGTTGGATTTTGCTTCTCTGGATCATCAAAGTTAGTTCGCAGCGAATTTGATTTTTACAGTATTTTGTTTAGTTTCGGATCAATTCAAAATTTCATATATCAATTCGATAGTTGATATCAATTCGAATTTTGGATCACTAAATAAAACCACAATTAAACAAATTTTACTGGTAAAAGACAATCTAGGGTTAAATTTTAAGCTGTGTCACAGATTTACAGGGTTATTCAGAGAGAGGTGAAAAGCAGGAGAATGACTGGAGAATGGAAAATTCTAGGTCAAAATAGCCAAACCAGAAAAATTCTCCCTTTCATCTCACTTTCCAAATCGGCTATTTTGACCTAGAATTTTCCATTCTCCAGTCATTCTCCTGCTTTTCACCGCTCTCTGAATAACCCTTTTACTATTTGAGTCAAATTAAACAGTGAAACAAATTTAATTTGCTTCATAAAGTTGTTTGCTGATTGCATTACTTGTATGTATTTTAATTTAAGAACAATTCGATAGTTGATGTCGATTCGAATTCTGGAAAACCAAAAAAAAAATTATTCCAATTTTTCTTTTATGGTGATGATGACACAGTGTAAAACTAAATAAATTTGTTATATACCATTTCATTTCGAATTCGTATTGTATCGATTCCTTATTCAGAAGTACTTCCAAAATAAGAATTAATGAATTTCGTTCCGAATTCTGAAATTTTTTGAAACGATTGCACATCTCTAGTCAGGAATAGCTGAAATCATACGCAGAAAAACCAAGATAAAGATATCAGGAAGCAGACCCTCAGGAGCAAGACTCACAGGAACCAAGACCCTCAGGAGCAAGACTCACAGGAACCAAGACCCTCAGGAGAAAGACTCACAGGAAACAAGACCCTCAGAAGAAAGACTCACAGGAACCAAGACCCTCAGGAGAAAGACTCACAGGAAACAAGACCCTCAGGAGAAAGACTCACAGGAAACAAGACCCTCAGGAGCAAGACTCACAGGAACCAAGACCCTCAGGAGAAAGACTCACAGGAAACAAGACCCTCAGAAGAAAGACTCACAGGAACCAAGACCCTAAGGAGAAAGACTCACAGGAAACAAGACCCTCAGAAGAAAGACTCACAGGAACCAAGACCCTAAGGAGAAAGACTCACAGGAACCAAGACCCTCAGGAGAAAGACTCACAGGAACCAAGACCCTCAGGAGAAAGACTCACAGGAAACAAGACCCTCAGAAGAAAGACTCACAGGAACCAAGACCCTAAGGAGAAAGACTCACAGGAACCAAGACCCTCAGGAGAAAGACTCACAGGAAACAAGACCCTCAGAAGAAAGACTCACAGGAACCAAGACCCTCAGGAGCAAGACTCACAGGAACCAAGACCCTCAGAAAAAAGACTCACAGGAACCAAGACCCTCAGAAGAAAGACTCACAGGAACCAAGACCCTCAGAAGAAAGACTCACAGGAACCAAGACCCTCAGGAGAAAGACTCACAGGAAACAAGACCCTCAGAAGAAAGACTTAGAGGAACCAAGACCCTAAGGAGAAAGACTCACAGGAACCAAGACCTTCAGAAGAAAGACTCACAGGAACCAAGACCTTCAGAAGAAAGACTCACAGAAACCAAGACCCTAAGGAGAAAGACTCACAGGAACCAAGACCCTCAGAAGAAAGACTCACAGGAAACAAGACCCTCAGAAGAAAGACTCACAGGAAACAAGACCCTGAGAAGAAAGACTCACAGGAAACAAGACCCTCAGAAGAAAGACTCACTGGAACCAAGACCCTCAGAAGCAAGACTCAAAGGAACCAAGACTCTCAGAAGAAAGACTCACAGGAACCAAGACCCTCAGGACCAGAGACCCTCAGGAAACAGAAACCCATGCAAGAGCAAGGAGCCTCTGTGCTGCTTGCATATATATATATATATATATATATATATATATATGGAAGGGACAGGGCAGACCATGTTTTGTGATAAAGTGGCCGTTTCTATGTAAGGACATTTACTGAAAACATATTAATTGTAGATACATTTAAAGAAAATTACAAAACATACTTTTTCTGGGCATTTAATATTTTCAGGTTCAATAACGTGTCGTGTTGTTTGAGTCGCCGTCATGACGTGTTAAACCCGCGCAGACACTCTGCCCATTCCAGGATTAAATCATTCTATTTATACAATATCCACTTGTATCACTTTACCTTCACCTCGTTTTGTGATTTTTAGCACCGTGCGGTAGATATAAATCTGGGGTAATATATTCCTTTTTTGTTTACTTTCTGCAAACATGGTGTAAGTGCTCAGCGTTCCGCTCCCTGCAACAACAAACACGCAATGTAAAGCTTACATATCTTACATATCTGCCTTTGATGTCTGTATTCTCCTCAGATTAGAGAATATTTTAAGATCTCTTTGTTTAAAAATTAATTTTCACCCCCCCGCCTGAGATGCGCCAATTCCCCAAATACAGAACCATCAAGCAATTAACATCTTGAACTGATACCACATTGCCGGTAATCAAAACAGATGCACAGGGTCCCCTGTGGCTGCTACAAGGGTTTGATTTTTAAGAGCGACTGTTCATTTATAAAATCAGATTCATCCTAATGAAAATATATTGTTAAACTTTAATGAAACGAGACTTCACTGTCTTAATAAAGACGCTTTCAGCCGGCTCTATCATCTGTTCAGCAGGAAGGCAGGACCGGCAACGCATTTTACTGCATCAAACGCACTGAATCACAAGAAACGTCACAAAGGGCGATGGAAGTGCACATGGGGGGCGGGGCTAAACCATGCCTGTAACGGTGGCAGGTGTTACAGGGAGGGGCCTTTGTCTAAAAAAGTAGGATCCTGCAATTTCGTCGCCATTCGGCTATTCAAGTACGGTACCTGTTCGGCGACAGTGAAATACGGTGGCTGTTAGGCAGCAGTGAAATAACTGGGCTGTTACTCCTGGCAGTTGCTGCCGCTCCGGTGAGTATGGGTGCGACGCCATTTTTTCTGTATTTATGTATATCATGCTTGTAACACCAGTCCGTCGTTCTGCAGCTGTTCCTCTTTCCATGTTTTTGTTTTTGATCCCAAATGGGAAGTGTTTGGTGCGTGTATAAATAAAAGCCACCATATCTTTGCCTCTCCTTAGCTGATAAGCAGCAGGAGGGGCTTGGAGCTGCTCAGTAGAGCGGCCTTTTGGTTACAATTGTTAGGTACTCATTCTGTAAAGAGGTGCCTTGAAGTGGCGAGTGAGCTTACGTTGCAATGGCCATTGAAACAAACAAAAACCTCAGTTTTGTTGTACATGGAACACATAGAAACGAGCGCAGATGACACATTTTTTCCTTGTTATATTTTATACATTAACTGGGCTGTTACTCCTGGCAGTTGCTGCCGCTCCGGTGAGTATGGGCGCGACGCAATTTTTTCTGTATTTAGTGAAATACAGTGCCTGTTCGACGGCAGTAAAATACGGTGCCTGTTCGGCGGCAGCGAAATACGGTACCTGTTTGGCGGCAGTGAAATATGGTGCCTGTTCGGCGGCAGTGAAATACGGTGCCTGTTTGATGGCAGTGAAATACGGTACCTGTTTGGCAGCAGCGAAATACGGTGCCTGTTCGGCACCAGGGAAATACGGTGCCTGTTTGGCGGCAGTGAAATAAGGTGCTTGTTCGGCGGCAGTGAAATACAGTGTCTGTTTGACGGCAGTGAAATATGGTGCTGTTCAGCGGCAGCCAAATACGGTGCTGTTCTGCAGCAGTGAAATACAGTGCTGTTCGGCGACCGTGAAATACGGTGCTGTTTGGCGACAGTGAAATACGGTGCTGTTCGGCGGTGTGAAATACAGTGCCTGTTCGATAGCAGTGAAATACGGTGCCTGTTCGGCGGCAGTGAAATACGTGCCTGTTAGGCGGCAGTGAAATACGGTGCTTGTTCGGTGGCAGTGAAATACAGTGTCTGTTCGACAGCAGTGAAATGTGGTGCTGTTCAGCGGCAGTCAAATACGGTGCTGTTCTGCGGCAGTGAAATACAGTGCTGTTCGGCGGCCGTGCAATACGGTGCTGTTTGGCGACAGTGAAATACGGTGCTGTTCGGTGGCGTGAAATACAGTGCCTGTTCGACAGCAGTGAAATACGGTGCCTGTTAGGCGGCAGCGAAATACAGTGCCTGTTCAGCGGCAGTGAAATACGGTGCCTGTTAGGCGGCATTGAAATACGGTGTCTGTTCGGCGGCAGTGAAATACGGTGCTGTTCGGCGGCTGTGAAATCCCCCATAGAGAAGCAATGGTTAATCTATTCACATTGAGCAGCAGAGAAATGTCAGTGAAATACCCTGATGTTTGGTGGTTTCATTCGACAGGTTTAATCAGGCGAATCCCATAGGTTTCAATGTTAAAAATATTCCCAATTGGACCAATACAGGATACTGATTGGATTGCCCAACTGCCAATCACATGGAGGTGGAGTTATGAGTGCGCAATAGAAGGCAGTGATTGGAATATACGCTTGCTAATTATGTGGATATTGAGTAAATATTTTTGATGCCATTTTACCATTGGACTAGTCTACTGCCTATCACTGAATTAAGTGATGGTCATTCTATTTTAACATTCTCATTGGCTGATTAAGGGACGAGCCTACTGGCAAGTGGGTTTAAATACATACACAATTTCATTCCTTATCCCCGGCACTCCTGACGAGCCTGTGCAAGGTGAAACGCGCGTCGGGTGCGTTCTATCTGTGAGCAATTTACCTTTCCCCCAAATCTCCTTTGTTTGAATATCATGTCATTGTGTGGCTTATTATCACTACAGTGAATTTGGCTGCTGCTGCTGCTGCGTCTATTTTGAAGCTATTTGTGGGCATCTCGCTGTACAGCTGTACTATTCATCAGCTAATTGCTCTGTTGTATTGAAAGAAGAATTTTGTGGTTTCTTTGGGGCACCCGTTTTCAATGTATATGATAAATTGAGGGTCATTTGTGTTCAATTTTGACCCAGCTCACTCTATTGTCAAGTATTCTATTGTCTTTGTGTGTGATTGAGCTCTGGCTTAATATATGTATCAACTGCAACTTATCTAGACATAGATATAACTTCGAGCACATCCAATACCGAATACACACGTTGATTATTGTACCAAACAGAATACTTGTTGTTTTTATTTGTGTGTATGTGTTTGGTGATCACCATGTGTTGGTTTTAGATTTAGGCCTTTGGCCACAATAAAATTCGATTTTTAAACATATTTTCTTTCACTGATGCGCCGTGTTTCCACTGACTAGTTCAGAGGATCAGCTTTTTTCTGTATCTATTGGGTTTCAATACCTTTGGCATCTTGTGATACAATTACATTGCTCCAGCTCGTGTATTCAAGGTGTGACATCACCACTATTCTTTTAGTGGGTTATTATTTATTAAAAATATTCCCGTTTTAATTCAATATCTAATAAACCATTTATTATTTTAATCTGCAGCAAAAAGTCTCTTTATTTATTATTTTAGGCATTTTTCAGGATTTTTTCAGTGAAATTTTTATTTCCAATTTTTATCAAATAGCGTTTTTTTCTGTAACAGACCTTTTTATTATTATTATAGGATCTTATGTGTAATTTTCAGGCATTTTCTTATTTTATTTATTTTTTTACCCTGTTCGTCAGCTCGTCGGCTTGTTGGTCGGCGCTCTGTTCGTCAGCTCGTCGGCTTGTTGGTCGGCGCTCTGTTCGACAGCTCGTCGGCTTGTTGGTCGGCGCTCTGTTCGGCAGCTTTTTTTCAGCACTTTTTCCATTCGATGCAGCGGTTTTTCGGATGCATTTGGCAGGTTTTTCCCGGCGGTGAATGCTGATGCTGAATTTGATTCTTTGAATAACCCTAATAATCTCCGGCCATACGAGAGACCTTTATCTCCAGACACTCGTTGTGCACATGTCTATGAGGATAAGTGGGGGGATCTGTCCCCCTGATCCTTTGCCCCCGGAATATTTAACCTGTAACATGTTTTACACCTTCTATGTCTGTAAAAGAAAATTTTACAATAAACACCACAATTCCTGCTTTATTTCATTAATAAATGCTCTGCTGAAACTTTAATTTATCATTTATTGGAGGGATTAGAACGAGATCAAACATTTTATAAAAATACAAACTCTGGAAGCTTAAGGTTAGTTATTTTATTTCACTTTTTATTAAATACACACACACACTCACAAATAAATACACACACACACACTCACAAATAAATACACACACACACACTCACAAATAAATACACACACACACACTCACAAATAAATCCACACACACACACACACACTCACAAATAAATCCACACACACACACACACACTCACAAATAAATCCACACACACACACACACACTCACAAATAAATCCACACACACACACACACACACTCACAAATAAATACACACACACACACACTCACAAATAAATACACACACACACACTCACAAATAAATACACACACACACACTCACAAATAAATACACACACACACACTCACAAATAAATCCACACACACACACTCAGACACACACTCACAAATAAATCCACACACACACACACACACTCACAAATAAATCCACACACACACACACACACTCACAAATAAATCCACACACACACACACACACACTCACAAATAAATACACACACACACACACTCACAAATAAATCCACACACACACACACTCACAAATAAATCCACACACACACACACACTCACAAATAAATGCACACACACACACTCAGACACTCACTCACACACACACACACACATAAATGCACACACATACACACTCAGACACACACACATGCGCACACACACACTCAGACACTCACACACATGCGCACGCACACACACACGCGCACACACACTCAGACACTCACACACACATGCGCACACACACTCAGACACACACACTCCGACACTCACACACACATGCGCACACACACACACGCGCACACACACACATGCGCACACAACACACACGCGCACACACACACACATGCGAACACATACACACGTGCAGACACACTCAGACACTCACACACACATGCGCACACACACGCGCACACACATACACACGAGGAAACACACAGACACTCACACACACATGCGCACACACACGCACACACACTTAGACACTCACACACACACGCGCGCACACACTCAGACACTCACACACACACTCAGACACTCACACACACATGCGCACACACACACTTAGACACTCACACACACACGCGCGCACACACTCAGACACTCACACACACAATCAGACACTCACACACACATGCGCACACACACGCACACACACTTAGACACTCACACACACGCGGACACACACTCAGACACTCACACACACACTCAGACACTCACACACACATGCGCACACACACTCAGACACTCACACAAACATGCGCACACACACGCGCACACACACTCAGACACATGCGCACACAACACACGCGCGCACACATACACACGAGGAAACACACAATCAGACACTCACACACACATGCGCACACACGCGCACACACACTCAGACACTCACACACACACACGCGCACACACTCAGACACTCACACACACTCAGACACTCACACACACATGCGCACACACACATGCGCACACACACTCACACACACACTCAGACACTCACACACACACGCGCACACACACTCTGACACTCACACACACATGTGCACGAACACACACCCTTCGCTCTTAACGGAAAGATACAAAAATATTAGGGTTATAGAAATATTTTATGAGAAAGAAGTGGAATTGAAGGTTTTTGTGGTTTTGCTGAATTCTCTCGCTTTTTATTTCCGCCTTGTTTATATGTTGCAGCGGCAGTAAAATAATGAAGAGAGGAGATGTTTTAAAACAAGTAAACCCGTCCACGCCGCTGGTGATGTCAGACGTGATCCTGTATGATGCTTCACTTGAAGTGGAATGTAAAGTAATTCATTTCAACGAGCTGGGATCTCGATTCGGGAAAATATTCTCTTCTCGATGGCTTTTATCCAGGACCATCATAATGACACACTTTAAATAACATTGCACTCATTAGTTAACGCGCGCATGCTTTGCATTTATGAATACTTATCACTACGTACCACGTATATACCAGGCGCAAACAGGTACTTTCTGCAAACCAAAATCATCCTTCTCCCGCAGGTAAAATTTATGGAATGTGTTTGCATAGAGTTTCATACACAGCAGGTGTCGCCTCCGAAGGGAATCGCTCGACTTTCTCAAAGAACATCTGCATGATTTCAAATTCTTTATTTTTTTTGGATGTAAAGATTTCCTACAGCTAATTATCTCTGTGCAGCAAAGTAAGCGCCCAGGAAAGCCAGCAGATACACCACGAAACACACACACACACACATAATACACATACAGCAACATAGACACATATATACACACTAATACACAGACACACACGCACATAATACACATACAGCAACATAGACACATATATACACACTAATACACAGACACACAATACAAACACACATACAGCAACATAGACACATATATACACACTAATACACAGACACACACACATGTAACACACATTCAGACACACAGACATACATGGAGTTATATGTGTGTCTGAAATGTTAAGGAGTTTAAAGCTTTTGATTGAGGTCATGACCCCATTCTTTATTCCAACAAGCGGAATCAATGAATAAGAAAGAGAATAAAATATTATTTGATACTGTTTAGAAAAGGTGACGGGCGACTGACAACCAGAAAGTGAAATAAATGAAAGGTGAGATGACGCTCCGTGTTCCCAGGAATCCACAAACAATTTATGTCAGACATTTGTTTTTGTCGCCTCTAAGAGTTGTGGTGTTGTGCGTTTAGTAACAGACACACGTGATGTCTGCAGTTTATCAAACTGGTTTTATATCCAGCTCTAAACCTCACGAAGATGCACAATCTGTACCACAGTGGGAGAGCTCTATTGACCAGTGGGATAATCCGGTGCAGAGGTCTGCCCGTCCTCCAAAACACACTGAAACAACAAATACAGCGTGCCACACGGATGCAGTTCCCAGAGAAATTATTTATTAGGGATGTGCGTTTCGGGTTTCGGAATTTCGGAATTTTCACGAAATTTCCCGATTCGTGTTTTCGGATGCGGCCGAATTTCCGAAAATTTTTAGATCCGAAAATGTCAGATCCGAAACATTTTCCGAGCCAAAACGAAATATTTTTGGATTTTTCGAATGGACTTGAAATGTGTCAAACGAGAACAGACGTTCCGAAAAAACGAAAATTTTCCGAAAAATGAAAATTTCCCGAAAAACGAAAATTTTCCGAAAAAACGAAAAGTCGATACATAAAACTAGTAAAGTGACACAAAAAATACGAAAAATGGTCGATATTCCGAAAAATGTACAATTCCAAAAAAACGAAAATTTCCGAAAACACGAAAAGTCGATACAAAAACCAAGCACAGTGACACGAAAATACGAAAAATGGTCGATATTCCGAAAAAAAAATGTACCGGAAAAACGACCCGAACCGAATCGAATCGAAACCGAAATCGGTCGAAACAAGCCGAATCGAAAAGTTTAAAAATCCGAAAAATCGAACCGAATCGAACCGAAAAAAATTGGTGCACAAGCCTATTATTTATTGTATGCCAGCAATGACAAACAAATCAATGTTTTGGCCACCAAGGGCCTTAATCATGCATATGACTCCAATGCAAGGATCAAATATATTGTCATGCCAGCCCCAGGAGCCTGCCTGTAGCCATGAAGCTTGCTGTTTACTCTATACCTGCAGTCCACTCAGGGGTTAATCCCTGTTCCTGAGTGGTTGTGCATTTAACCTGGACACACCCTGCTCTCAGGGCTCTCTCATTGTGTTTCCCCATCATGCTTACTGTGAGGTTCTGTGAGCTGCCTCTCCCTGAGTCTGTCTGTATTCCCCATTATCCCCTCTATTGTATCTATTGTGTCTACAAGTGTTCCTGCTTCACCTGCCTGCATTGCATCAAGCTCTTTGTGAGGAGCTCCTGGTTCCAGCCTTGTGGATTCTGCCTGCACTGGACACTGCCTAGCCCACTATCCCTGGTGTATTGTGACTACACCTGTGGCTGTCAGCAGTCAAGCTTCGCTCCACCATCCTGCTCTCAAGGTACTTTGCGAAGAGCTCCTGGTTCCTACTTAGTGGAGACTGCATAGCCCACTATCCCTGGTGCATCAAGACACTCCTTCCGTACAGAAGGACTTGTCTATTTGTTTCCCATGCTCTGTATTGTGTATAGACTGTTGTTGTGTGCCTACCTTTTTGGATTACACTTATTATACCATATACAGCTTCCTGTGTCTGCCTGTTTTGCTCTCCCCCAGCGCTTGGGAAAATAAACTTAAACCTAAGGCCCTGCCATGGCGCCATCCTGGCACGAGCCTGACACATATAAATCAAAGTGAACTAGCAAGCAGTGTCAACATAGTAAGATCATTAATTCTATGTATTGAAATGCGTTTGTTGTGTAGCAGAATAAAGGTGCCAGATGGCAGATGTAGTAAGGGGTTAAATTCCTCGTTTTATCTTTGGCTTTCAGTGTTATCACAGTGGTAACACTGAAAGCCAAAGATACCTTTATATGCCTGATTATTACCTTATCATGTGAGTGCATTGATACGAGAAATCTGGAATTATCACTGCCAATTACTGCATTATAGAGGTTATGTACTAAAACAGCATCTTATATATAATATATATACAGTATATATATAATAAAAGCAGTTTGCAAGAGAAAATGTAATATATACTGAATAATTCACGCAGAGGATGGAAGTACTGTAAGATTGGAATACTTAGAGTAATCTCTAAAGTCAATCTGAAAAAAAAGAGGGTGGTGTATGTCTCTATTTAAATAAAGAGATTTTTGTTCTTTAGTCTACTCTCCCAGCTGTATGTGTATATATATATATATACACTGCTCAAAAAAATAAAGGTAACACAAACATAAGACATCCTAGATGTGAATGAATGAAATCTTATTAAATACTGGGGTCATTACATTGTGTCGCTGAATGTGCTGACAACAAAATCACACAAAACATTATCAATGGAAATCAAATTGATTAACCCATGGAGGTCTGGATTTGGAGTTACACTCAAAATTAAAGTGGAAAACAACACTACAGGCTGATCCAACTTTTATGTAATGTCCTTCAAACAAGTCAAAATGAGGCTCAGTAGTGTGTGTGGCCTCCACGTGCCTGTGTGACCTCCCTACAACGCTTGGACATGCTTCTGATGAGGTGGCGGATGGTCTCCTGAGGGATCTCCTCCCACACCTGGACTAAAGCATCCCCCAACTCCTGGACAGTCTGTGGTGAAACGTGACGTTGGTGGATGGAGCGAGACATGATGTCCCAGATGTGCTTTAATTGGATTCAGGTCTGGGGAACGGGCGTGCCAGTCCATAGCATCAATGCCTTCGTCTTGCAGGAACTGCTGACACACTACAGCCACATGAGGTCTAGCATTGTCTTGCATTAGGAGGAACCCAGGGCCAACCGCACCAGCATATGGTCTCACAAGGGGTCTGAGGATCTCATCTCAGTACCTATTGGCAGTCAGGCTACCTCTGGCGAGCACATGGAGGGCTGTGCGGCCCCCTATAGAAATGCCACCTCACACCATTACTGACCCACTGCCAAACCGGTCATGCTGGAGGATGTTGCAGGCAGCAGAACATTCTCCACGGCTTCTCCAGACCCTGTCATGTCTGTCACATGTGCTCAGTGTGAACCTGCATTCATCTGTGAAGAGCACAGGGCGCCAGTGTCGAAGTTGCCAATCTTGGTGTTCTCTGGCAAATGCCAAACGTCCTGCACGGAGTTGGGCTGTAAGCACAACCCCCACCTGTGGACGTCGGGCCCTCATACCACCCTCATGGAGTCTGTTTCTGACCGTTTGAGCAGCCACATGTACATTTGTGGCCCGCTGGAGGTCATTTTGCAGGGCTCTGGCAGTGATCCTCCTGTCCCTCCTTGCACAGGAGGTGGAGGTAGCGGTCCTGATTCTGGGTTGTTGCCCTCCTACGGCCTCCTCCACGTCTCCTGATGTACTGGCCTGTCTCCTGGTAGTGCCTCCATGCTCTGGACACTACGCTGACAGACACAGCAAACCTTCTTGCCACAGCTCGCATTGATGTGCCATCCTGGATGAGCTGCACTACCTGAGCCACTTGTGTGGGTTGTAGACTCCGTCTCATGCTACCACTAGAGTGACAGCACCGCCAGCATTCAAAAGTGACCAAAGCATAGGAACTGAGAAGTGGTCTGTGGTCACCACCTGCAGAACCACTCCTTTATTAGGGATGTCTTGCTACCTGCCTATGCTTCCCACCGGTTGTCGATTCCAATTGCACAACAGCAGCATGTGGACTCGACTGTCAATCAGTGTTGCTACCTAAGTGGACAGTTTGATTTCACAGATGTGTGATTGACTTGGAGTTACATTGTGTTGTTTAAGTGTTCCCTTTATTTTTTTGAGCAGTGTATGTGTGTATATATTGTGATAAAGTACACGGTATGGTCTGTGATGGGATGTATATTCCCTCTAAACTGTATAGGGAGGGATATGATATTTAGCTCCAGGGGGAGCATTTGTACTACATATGGAAGCCCAAGAGGTTCTTTTACTCTCCACACACTGTTCAGCTGGAAGTAATTTAGCAGCAGTGAAAAGAAATCACTGCCTGCTTTTTCACTCTGAGGGAGGTGCCTGTGTGGAGAGGAGCAAAGTGTTTAGGTTCCTGGCAGAAGCTTGATTGCTGAAACATAACAGTTCTAAGGTTGGTGAAACCTATGTTTGTTTAGTTTAGAAAAGAAGCCCTGATAGTAAGGGACCTTTAAGTGAGTCAGCGCTCAAAGGAGCTAGAGTTTGTTTTTTAGGGATATGTTTGTTTTATTTTGAATGCTGACACTGCTGCCTGCTGAACAGCAGTTAATTCAATAAAGAGCTTGTTTGTGAAAACCCCTAGAGGACCGTGCTTTCCTAAGGACATAACACCCAAGGCGGGTACAAAGATTACAATATATATAGGGCTGAATATAGAATATTTGATACAGTCCTAACCTCAACATCTGAGGAAAGGGATTTAGGGGTTATTATTTCAGAGGATCTAAGGGTAAGTAGTCAATGTAATAGAGCAGCAGGAAATGCTGGCAGAATGCTTGGTTAGAAACATAGAAACATAGAAAATGTTGGCAGATAAGAACCTTTCGGCCCATCTAGTCGCCCAATTACATGGATACTTTACCTGGATTTATCTTTTGTTTAGGATAGCCTTATGCCTATCCCATGCCTGCTTAAATTCAATTACTGTTTTGGCCTCTACCACTTCTACTGGAAGACTGTTCCATGTATCCACCACCCTCTCAGTAAAATAATGCTTCCTGATGTTACTTTTAAACCTTTGCCCCCTGGTTGTGTAGGGAGAGGTATTAGCAGTAGGAAAAGGGAAGTGCTCATGCCACTGTACAGAGCACTGGTGAGACCTCACTTGGAGTACTGTGTGCAGTACTGGAGACCGTATCTCCAGAAGGATATAGACACCTTAGAGAGAGTTCAGAGAAGGGCTACTAAAATGGTGTACGGCTTGAAGGAGAAAAGTTACCAGGAAAGGCTTAATGATCTTAACATGTACAGCTTGGAAAAAAGACGAGACAGAGGAGATATGATAGAAACATTTAAATACGTAAAGGGAATCCACAAGGTAGAGGAAGGGAGTATATTTAAAAGGAAACAAAATAGCAAAACAAGAGGACATAGTCTTAGATTAGAGGGGCAAAGGTTTAAAAGTAACATCAGGAAGCATTATTTTACTGAGAGGGTGGTGGATACATGGAACAGTCTTCCAGTAGAAGTGGTAGAGGCCAAAACAGTAATTGAATTTAAGCAGGCATGGGATAGGCATAAGGCTATCCTAAACAAAAGATAAATCCAGGTAAAGTATCCATGTAATTGGGCGACTAGATGGGCCGAAAGGTTCTTATCTGCCGACATTTTTCTATGTTTCTATGTTTCTATATATACACACACACACACACGTTGTGGTGGAGGACAAAAAGTGAGATAAAAAGCCTCCACACTATAATGGTTATGTTTATTATTGCAGAAGCCATCTGCACATCACAGTAATTCAAAGAACTGTATCACAGAGCCCCTGTGCTGCATTCCCCATATGCAGCAAGAAACTCTGGGTAGGATATGCAAATGACCTCTGTCTCACTTTTATTGCATCCTGTGTCTGTTTTTACACAGAAATTAGGGTTCTATGTGTTTGTTGAGTTTGTTCAGACGCCACTAGGAAGAGACATCGCCTGGGAGTGTGTAGAAAATAGGTCCTTAATATTCAATTATACCCCACTGTGACATCACAATATTTTTTAGGCATTTTTTGGTGAAATTTGTGTTTCCTAATTATTTTAAAATGAGGCTTTTTTTTGTTTGCCGAATGCAGAGAAGTTTTTTCCTTTCCTGCAGTCTGGCTGCATTCGGCGGGTGCTGTCCATGGGGCTAAATAGGTTTCAGCACCAAGGACAGGGGGATTCATCCATTTCACATTCTGAGATAACTAATAAAATAAAAAATAACTCAGAAAAACGAAATAAGGAATTGATCCAAAATACAAAATAACTAATAAAAATTAAATACGAATCGATTTGAAAATACAAAATATCTAATAAAACAAAATAACGAATTGATCTGAAATATGAAAGACGAATCGATTCGAAATCCAAAAAACTAATAAAAACAAAGTAACGAATAGATCCGAAATATGAAATAAAAAAATTAAATACGAATCAATCTGAAATACAAAATAACTAATAAAAGCAAAATAAAGAATCGATCTGAAATACGAATTACCGCTCTCCCGAAATAATAAATTGATCTGAAAAATGATTCACGGTAACATAACGAACGCACTGAAACGAATTGCAAAATGTAACGAATTGAAACAAGACAAATTTTTCCGTTGTGCACGTCTAACCCAAATCACAGATGTCTACCTGTAATTATAGTGAAATGTTTGTGCTGAGGGTGGTCCATGGTTTATATGTATTTATAGGAATAGATCACGGAGTGCAGAGATAAATGATATGGACGCATTACTTCATACAACTGGACCGAGTTCATGTTAAGGATTTTGATGATTAGCGTACAGATTTAGGGGGGTTAGGGCTAGGTTTGGGGGGTTAGGGCTAGGTTTAGGGGGGTTAGGGTTATAGCTAGGTTTAGGGGGGTTAGGGTTATAGCTAGGTTTAGGGGGGTATAGGGTTATGGCTAGGTTTGGGGGGGTTAGGGCTAGTTTTAGGGGGTTAGGGAGTAGGGTTAGTGTTAGCCACTGGGATTTTGGATGTCTGGAAGTTGGCTGTGAGGGAGTTGTCTGTGTAGGGAAGTTGGCTGTCGGGATTTTGGCTTTAGGGAACCTGGTTGTAGGGATTTCGACCCAAACCCTTACAGTATATGTGTCTTTATTGCCTTTTATTGCTTCAGTAAAGTATAACTTAGAAAAATCCATAAAGGTGTGCTGTGTACAGTGAATTGTTATTGCGGTGAGACAGACTAATCCTGGGTTTATTCAGCGACTCCTCCGGCGGTGAGCGCTACACGTGGGGGCTCATCTGGGATTTCTTTCTCAGAGTATACTGCAGTTAACGGGTTAATATGGATCCAGACACAGCAGCAGAGTGGTGCAAGGAACAAAATTTATTTATTTATTTATAAAGGATTTTACCAGGAAGGACACATTCAGATTTCTCTCGTTTTCAAGTATGTCCTGGGTTCGAGAACATTGAAGTGTTAGGCTAGGGTCAGAGTGGGGCAGTCGGAACGCGCGTGCAGGCGCACTAAATCACGGCGGCAGTAGCAGCACATAACGGCCAATGACGGCCAATATACGCAGTACGTGCGTACGAAAGTGCGCCGACACCACGCAACCAGCAAATGAACGCATTTTTATCAGAACGTGAAACCGCTGCTACTGACGTACAAAGTGCGCTGCGGCCGCATAGCAGCGTGTGTGCGTGATTAGGAGACGTCAGACGCTGCTAGTGTGCGGCCAACATAACGTTCAAACAGCCGGATTTCCCTAGACTTCTTTTCACCCCATCGTCATGAAATACGTCCAGAATTGCGCATCGTCTGACCACTTAAGCGTATTCCGTGAAAAAATGCGTGCGCACGCATCGACGTACATTTTGACGGTGGCTGCAGAAAATGCGCTCATCTGTCCCTAGCCTAACAGTTACAGAAATACAAAGTAATACAATACACGTCACAATATATTCCACTGGTTAATAAATATAAAAGAAACAGACTGAAACCAATGTGGCTTAGTAGGAAGGTAACTAAGGAAATGAAAAATAAAAGAAGGCATTTAAAGTTTTTAAATCTGATAAATCTGAGGCATCCTATAAAGCATATAGGGCAGCCAATAAAGCATGTAAAAATGTGATTAGATGGGCTAAACTAGAAAATGAAAAAGAAATAGCCAAAGAGAGCAAGACCAACCCTAAAAGATTCTTTAGGTACATAAATTCTAAAAAACCCAAGAGTGAAAATGTAGGTTCACTAAAATCTGAGTCAGGGTTATTGTTAACTGAAGATCAGGATAAGCAGAAATTTTAAATGATTATTTTTTCTTCAGTATTTATCAAAGAGAAACCTATAACAGGAGACATGAAATTCATTAATAAAAACTTACTAATACAAAGTGACTGGTTGACTCAGGACAAGGTTTTACACAAATTAAACAATGTGAATGTTAATAAAGCCCCAGGCCAGATGGAATTCACCGCGAGTACTGAGAGAGCTATGTGTTGAAATATGTAAACCTCTGTTCTTAATCTTTCAAGATTCTTTTCTTTCAGGAATAGTACCAGAGGATTGGAGAAAAGCTGACGTGATCCCTATATTTAAGAAAGGTTTAAAATTTGTGCCTGGGAATTATAGACCTGTGAGCTTAACATCTGTGGCTGGGAAAGTATTTGAGGGGTTACTAAGGGATAATATTCAGGAATTTATTGGGAGGTATAATGTAATTGGCAAAAATCAGCATGGTTTCATGAAACACAGATCATGTCAGACTAACCTAATTACGTTCTATGAGGAAGTAAGTAGAAGTATAGATCAGGGGGTCGCAGTGGATGTGATTTACTTAGATTTTGCCAAAGCTTTCGACACAGTTCCACACAAAAGGTTACTACTTAAATTAAGAAAAAATGGTCTAGATGAAAATACTTGTTCTTGGATAGAAAACTGGCTAAAAGATAGGGTACAGAGAGTGGTCATAAATGGTACATTTTCAAGATGGACACCAGTGGTAAGTGGTGTCCCTCAGGGGTCTGTTATAGGACCAATACTATTCAATTTATTTATAAATGACCTTGAGATAGGCATTGAAAGTCATGTATCAGTGTTTGCAGATGACACAAGCTAGGAAAAGTAATACAATGTGAGCAGGATGTTACTTCGCTGCAGAGGGATTTAGATAGATTGGGGACTGGGCACTTAAATGGCAGATGAGATTTAATCTAGATAAATGTAAAGTTATGCACTTTGGAGTGAAGAACACACAAGCATCGTATACCCTAAATGGTACGGAGTTAGGGAAATCCAAGCAGGAGAAGGATTTGGGAATAATCATAGACTTCAAACTAAGTAACAATGTGCAATGTCAAACAGCAGCCGCCAAGGCCAGCAAAGTACTGGCATGCATTAAAAGGGGAGTTCACTCACGGGATGAAAACATAATTTTGCCTCTGTATAAATCAATGGTCAGGCCGCACCTTGAATATGCCGTGCAATTTTGGGCACCTGTCTTAAAAAAAGATATTATATCGTTAGAAAAAGTGCAGAGACGGGCAACTAAATTAATAAGGGGGATGGAAGGGTTAAGTTATGAGGAAAGACTAACAAGCTTAAACCTGTTTAGTTTAGAGAAAAGGCGCCTTAGAGGGGATCTGATAACCTTATATAAATATATACGGGGCCATTATCAACCATTGTCTGATAACCTATTCATTAACAGGACTATACATAGGACAAGGGGTCATCCATTTAGACTGGAAGAAAGAAAATTTAGCTTAAAGCATAGGAAGGGTTATTTTACGGTGAGAACAATAAAGCTGTGGAATTCTCTGCCTGTTGAGGTGGTTGGGTCAGAGTCTGTACAGACTTTTAAAAAACGACTGGATGACTTTCTGCAGACACAGAATATTAAGGGTTATAATATCTAATATGTGGGTAAAAGCTTCTTGATCCAAGGAGAAATCTGACTGCCATTCCGGGGTCAAGAAGGAATTTTTTCCCAGTATGTTGCATATTGGCAGCATTTCAGACTGTGCTTTTTGCCTTCTTTTGGATCAACAGCAGTAGGTTATGTGGGAGAGGCTGAACCCGATGGACGCATGTCTTTTTTCAGCCTATATAACTATGTAACTATGTAACTATGTAATGCAAGATATTAAAAAAACAACACAAATATACAGATTAACAGAAAATAAATATGTAGGAAATATAGTCACTAGGTTACATGTTTACAGGTGCATTCTGTATATAGTCACTGTGTTACATGTTTACAGGCGCATTCTGTATATAGTCACTGTGTTACATGTTTACAGGTACATTCTGTATATAGTCACTGTGTTACATGTTTACAGGTGCATTCTGTATATAGTCACTGTGTTACATGTTTACAGGCGCATTCTGTATATAGTCACTGTGTTACATGTTTACAGGTGCATTCTGTATATAGTCACTGTGTTACATGTTTACAGGTGCATTCTGTATATAGTCACTGTGTTACATGTTTACAGGCGCATTCTGTATATAGTCACTGTGTTACATGTTTACATGTGCATTCTGTATATAGTCACTGTGTTACATGTTTACAGGCGCATTCTGTATATAGTCACTGTGTTACATGTTTACAGGCGCATTCTGTATATAGTCACTGTGTTACATGTTTACAGGTGCATTCTGTATATAGTCACTGTGTTACATGTTTACAGGTGCATTCTGTATATAGTCACTATGTTACATGTTTACAGGTGCATTCTGTATATAGTCACTGTGTTACATGTTTACAGGTACATTCTGTATATAGTCACTGTGTTACATGTTTACAGGTGCATTCTGTATATAGTCACTGTGTTACATGTTTACAGGCGCATTCTGTATATAGTCACTGTGTTACATGTTTACATGTGCATTCTGTATATAGTCACTGTGTTACATGTTTACAGGTGCATTCTGTATATAGTCACTGTTACATGTTTACAGGCGCATTCTGTATATAGTCACTATGTTACATGTTTACAGGCGCATTCTGTATATAGTCACTATGTTACATGTTTACAGGCGCATTCTGTATATAGTCACTGTGTTACATGTTTACAGGCGCATTCTGTATATAGTCACTGTGTTACATGTTTACAGGCGCATTCTGTATATAGTCACTGTGTTACATGTTTACATGTGCATTCTGTATATAGTCACTATGTTACATGTTTACAGGCGCATTCTGTATATAGTCACTGTGTTACATGTTTACAGGCACATTCTGTATATAGTCACTGTGTTACATGTTTACATGTGCATTCTGTATATAGTCACTATGTTACATGTTTACAGGCGCATTCTGTATATAGTCACTGTGTTACATGTTTACAGGCGCATTCTGTATATAGTCACTGTGTTACATGTTTACAGGCACATTCTGTATATAGTCACTGTGTTACATGTTTACATGTGCATTCTGTATATAGTCACTATGTTACATGTTTACAGGTGCATTCTGTATATAGTCACTGTGTTACATGTTTACAGGTACATTCTGTATATAGTCACTGTGTTACATGTTACAGGTGCATTCTGTATATAGTCACTGTGTGTTACATGTTTACAGGTGCATTCTGTATTGTCACTGTGTTACATGTTTACAGGTGCATTCTGTATATAGTCACTGTGTTACATGTTTACAGGTGCATTCTGTATATAGTCACTGTGTTACATGTTTACAGTACATTCTGTATATAGTCACTGTGTTACATGTTTACAGGTGCATTCTGTATATAGTCACTGTGTTACATGTTTACAGGTGCATTCTGTATATAGTCACTGTGTTACATGTTTACAGGTGCATTCTGTATATAGTCACTGTGTTACATGTTTACAGGTGCATTCTGTATATAGTCACTGTGTTACATGTTTACAGGTACATTCTGTATAGTCCTGTGTTACATGTATACAGGTGCATTCTGTATTGAGGTATGTTAGTAAGGAGCTCTTGAGTGACTTAAGACTGGGGGAAGATTTGATGGTGTCTGGGAGGTTATTCCAGAATTGTGGTGCTCTGTAGGAAAATGAGGACCGAGCCACTTTCTTTATGTATTGTGGTATTGCAAGTAAGGTGCTGGCGAACTAGGGTTAAGTGTAGTCATGGACATTCCCGCAGACACTTGTGCAGAAGACAAGATTCGCCGGGCCATGGCCGTGCCGGCACCAGATCATTGGGGTTAATAATTGACATTAAAGCGATCCCAGAGACTTCTCACACCTATGTTCTTTTTGAGTGGAGAAAGGGTGTTCCTGTGTGTTTTCAGGGTGCGAGCATGCAACTGGCCGACGATGTGGAAGTTCGTTTGATCCATCCAATTAGACCGCATGGCAACCCCGAGAACATTCCTGTGTCGAGCCTGCTGGCCACAATAGGGCTGGAGTTCATTGCCGCCATTGGAGACTTTGTGTCCAAGTGCCAGAGGGCAAACCCTCCTTACTCCAACTTCGGATACCGAAGGTTGAGAAATTTTTCAGGGCATGCGCCAACACCGGTGGGTGAAGAAACATTCGAGGAATGGGTGGAACAGGCGATGCAGGCTCTAGATGAGTGGGACGTCCCTGAGACCCAGAAGAAACAGAGAATTACTGAAAGCTTGAAAGGGCCCGCGTCAGAAGCCGTCTGAAATCCGAAACTGAGTAAGCAAGACTGCACTGCTTTAGATTACCTAAACATATTACAGGAAGTCTTCGGGCGAACAGAAAAGGCTGCTGAGCTCATGTACCAGTACGAACACACCTAACAGCGGAAAGGAGAAAAGATGACAGACTACATGAGGCGTCTGGATAACATACTGCACCAAATACTTTTGAAGAAAGGGGCCGACCCTACTATGGTAGATCAAATCAGAATTCGGCAGATATTAAGGGGTGCTCAACCTTTAGACCCTGTGATGTTGCAGCTGAAAACTAGAGAAGGCAGAGAGTTGAAGTACCTAGAACTGATTCAAGCTGTTCGGGAAGAAGAGGCTCTTCTAGAAGAGAAATTCGTAAGAAGAGGAGAAAAGGCCTATGCCCATCCTGTGAGACATAAAGAATGTTCGCCTGGTGAGGACGATTTGCTAGATGCTTATGAGTCCGAAGTTGACAGACAAGAGAAGTTTCCTGTCCTCCTGCCTTCGGAGGATACTGACAAAGGGTCAACTATTCAGGCTTATGGTGAGTAGGGATGAGCTGTTCGGGTTCGGACGGTTCGGGGTTCGACCCAAACTTAGCCTGTTCGAGCAGATCGCGAACCCCGAACATTTCCAGGTGTTCGCCGCATGTTCGACCACAATGGACCACAATGCATTTTCCCACTGCCTGAAGCTCCTAATTGGCTACAGCCTTGCACCTGACCATAGGTCTGGTGCAAGACTGGTTGAAAACTATGCCAATCACCGCTCAGAGTCCTGATTGGGCAAATTTTGCCCAATCATGGGCTCACAGAGCTAAGTCCCGCAGCACACTATATAACGTTTCCACGCAGCGCTTCTGCACGCATTTCAGAGGAGATTTCATAGGAGATTGTTGTGTGTGTTGTTACTGCCGGTCTGCCACGCTACTGGGGGGTCTGGGGGGGTCTCATTTCGACCAAATATCAGGGAATTTAGGTGATGTGTGTCTTGTCACTGTGCCAGCAAGTTTTTTGGGGTTTACAACTTTATTTAAAACATTTGTGAATTAAGGTGATTTTCTGGGTCTTGTCACTGTGCCAGCAAATCTTTTTGGGGCTCACTAATTTCTTTAAAACACTTGGGAATTAAGGTGATCTGTGTCTCGTCATACATACAGTACCACGCTGTATTTTGGGGCTCACTAATTTCTTTAAAACACTTGGGAATTGGGGGCGTGGCCGGCAGCTGCACATGTCAGACGTGTGTTAGAGCTGCTCCATAACTTGCCAGCCTAAAAAAGCGGATATCTCACTGCACACCCACAGCCTGGCAGCGAAATTGATCATAGAAGCCGGGGAGCACTATGGCAACCTCCAAAGCAAAAAAAACCGCTGAAAAAACTGACTTTTTTACCCCAAAACAAGGTAAGCGCAAGGAAGCGCCGGCCCGCCAAGATGGCGCCGTCTCTCCCGAGTCCCCTCCAGCCCCGCAACCAGCTGCGCCCACAGACATCGAAGTGTACTCCTCGCGAATAGAGGGGATGATTAAAGAACTATCCGCTACCCTGACAGCTCGACTCGACTCCGTAGCGGCGGATATCCGAAAAGATATCCGTGACATCGGAGATAGAACCTCCAAATTGGAGGACAAAATGGCGGAAACAGCCGCGGTGCATAATGTTATGGTTACTAAGGTGGAGGACCTGGAGGAACAAATTGAGAAGGCTACCCTAAAGCTGATGGATCTAGAAGACCGCTCCAGACGCCATAACCTGAAAATTCGTGGGATACCGGAATCTGTACACCCTAAAGACCGTTCCACGTATGTCACTGATTTTTTTTATTATTTGCTGCCTGAAGCGACACTGGAGTCTCTCCTGTTCGACCGTATCCACAGGATCCTGAAACCCCCTTCGGCTCCAACATCCGCACCTCGAGATGTCATACTGAGGTTACACTATTTTAAACCTAAGGAAGACATACTCCGCGCGCTGCGCAAACCGGAGGCGCTGGGACCGGACTTCGGTCACTTAGCTGTGTTTCCAGATCTGTCGCAGGCCACACTACAGCTCAGGCGGAACTTTCGCCCTATAACGGAAGCTCTCAGACAAGCACAAGTGGCGTACAGGTGGGGATATCCCACTAAATTGATTATACATCGAGAGGGAGTTTCCACGGTGATCTCCTCCGTGGAGAAGGGACGGCAGGCCCTGAAAGAATGGGGCTTCCTACCTAAGGAGAACGGAAATCGAAGCTCGTCTTCCTCTCCCCGATTGAAAGTCGACTGGCGCAACCGCTGAGACATCGCGGCAAACAGTCTTCAATCTTCGTCATGCTGAATGGCCCAGCAGTACCTCAGGGTACCCTGATGTTCAGGACTCACTTTACGGAATGGTAACGTTTTGAATCTCCCATTTTCCCTCCCCACTGGCTGTGGGTTGATGTGGTTTTTTTTTTTCTTATTCTCAAGTTTTCTCTATACTGGCTGGCTCTGTGGAAGCCATGTCACCCCTATCTCCCTCTTCGGTCCTCATCCCCCCCTGCCGTCTGGTTTGGAGCTTTGAGCCCGCTGGAGATGGTACCCCTTTTTGGTACCGCCACTACGTGGTGTATAACTGTTGTTCTGAAGGTTCGAGCCTTTTTGTTTTGGCTCTGGTTTTTTAGTTCTAGATTATGTCCCCCCCACCCCCGTTTTTCCCCAATCGTTCATCAGGGTCTCTGCTGCAAATTTAGTATACTTGCTATCGATAGAATGTTCCCAATGATGTATGCTTTGTTACCTCTATGAAAGTATTAACACTTAATGTCAAAGGTTTAAATTTACCTGTGAAGCGACATTCCCTATATAAAGATCTTAAGGTCCACGACGCAGACATAATATGCCTACAGGAAACCCACTTCCGCCGCTTAGATCACCCCAAACTTAGATCCCCCCAGTATTCGACTCAATACCACTCTACGTATAAATCAAAATCCAGAGGGGTGTCTTTTTTGATACACGACAGGGTAGCATTTCAAGCTCACCGTATTATAAAAGACCCGAATGGTAGATACATTATACTCGTGTGCACCATTAACTCAGCAGTATACACATTAGTTACAGCATATGCACCAAACCAAGCCCAACCCCAATTTCTAGCTCGGGTTTTACGGAAAATGTCGGACGTCCAATCCGGAATGATTATAATGTGTGGGGACTTGAATGTATGCATGGATCCTTCTAAAGACCGCTCCTCTCAGAGTGGTCCCGTGACAAAGAACGCTCACACTAGACGCCTTCATACTCTGCTCCAGCAGTTTAATATCTATGATGCATGGAGGTTATTGCACCCTATGGAACGCGATTACACATTCCGCTCCAGAGTCCATAACAGTTACACCAGGATTGATTATTTCCTGGTGTCAGCCGCGACTCTCCCTTACCTTGTAGATTGCACTATCTTGCCAATGACATGGTCCGACCACTCACCGGTGCTCATGACATTAGGAGACGCTTACCAATATTACTCAAGACCCCCCTGGCGATTCAGAGATGACCTTTTAAAACATGAACCGGCGAAACAGGACATCTCCCTAACTATTGATAACTATTTCCGTGAAAACGTGTCTCCTGATAATAGCCCTCTCACAGTCTGGCAGGCACACAAGGCAGTGGTGAGAGGAAAATGTATACAGTGGGCAGCCAGACTGAAAAAACAATACGTGTCCCGTCACTTGGAGCTCCTCTCGGAGCTACAAGACTTAGAAACGCAAAATAAGATGCTACCAAACCAAATTTGCCACATACTATGAGGGCCTATATAATTTAGATGTAAGCCCCGAAATCCTACACCCTACGGCAGAACAAGTTGAAAAGTACCTAAACAGGTTACACCTCCCTTCCTTATCTTTCTCACAGAAATCCCATTTATCGGCACCTATTACATTGGAGGAAGTAGATGAAGCTATCAAAGCCATGCCTAAAAGAAAAGCGCCGGGCCCAGACGGCCTACCGAACACATATTATCGCTCGTTCTCCTCTCAGTTGATTCCCCATTTGCTAGCAGGTTATGGGGAAGCTAGCGAGAAAGGTTCTTTCCCGGTGGACATGTTGCGTGCTCATATTGTGACATTGCCTAAACCAGGGAAACAGCCAGATAGATGTCCTAACTTTAGACCAATATCTCTCCTCAATGTCGACGTTAAATTATTCAGCAAAATATTGGCAAACAAGTTACAAAGATTACTACCAAAACTGATAGGCCAGGATCAGGTGGGATTTATATACAAAAGACAAGGCCCAGATAGCACGAAAAAACGGCTCAATTTGATTGAACTACTGAACCGCACAAAAACATCTGGTTTAATTCTGTCGCTAGATGCGGAAAAGGCCTTCGACAGGGTGAACTGGGTGTTCTTACAAAGGGTTCTATTAAAATTTGGTTTCCCCTCCCCCTTTATAATAGCAGTACAAGCCTTATATGATTCCCCCTCGGCCAGGGTCATTATGTCAGGGTTTCTATCGGATGAGTTTGTCATTTCTAATGGCACGAGGCAAGGTTGCCCCCTTTCTCCACTCCTGTACGCTCTAGCACTGGAACCTTTAGCTCAGGCCATCCGCCAAAATGAATTAATTCAAGGGATCACGGTGGGCCCCACTGCCTATAAGCTTAACCTATACGCTGATGATATACTCCTCACCCTGACTGAACCGGTTACCTCTCTCCCCGCATTACACGCTGAACTTAATTCGTATAGCAAGGTTTCCTATCACTCAGTGAACTCTCAAAAAACGCAGGCACTCCCGGTCAACATGTCCCGGACTCATATAGATACTTTACGCCATAGGTATGCCTTTGCCTGGCGATCTGATTATATTATATACCTCGGACTTCGAATTGCTACAACCTTACCGGCATTGTTTAAATACAACTATGACAGATTGACGTCAGAAATTAAATCCCTTCTATTTCAGTGGCGTAATCGGGAGATCTCATGGTTGGGCAGGATGGCGGCGGTGAAAATGACGCTGTTGCCGAAAATTCTGTATATATTTTGCGCTCTGCCGATGAAATTGCCCAACCCCTACTTGAATACCTTCCAGTCCCTTCTATTTGGCTACATCTGGAAACGCAAGAGACCCAGAGTTCCTAGAGCTCTGTTATATTATAGGCAAAGGGATGGCGGTCTAAACGTAACCCATATACACAAATATCACTGGGCGACGATCTTAGCATCTCTAGCGGAATCAGTCCACGCACACCCATTCCCACAATGGTTAACTATAGAATCTGCCTCCCTGGGGGGCCACTCTTTACAAGACCTAATATGGGTACCCCGAAAAGAAAGGCCACGCCTACCACATATCTTCACCTCCACACTCCTTTATCTGAAAACGTGGGATCAAAATTTCTCCTTGTTTCACTGTCACCCCCCAATATCTATGGCCACGCCTCTCACTTCTATGCCCTATCTATTACCCCTGTTTCAGGCTCGCCCATGGCTCCGACTGGGAGTCACACACCTGCATCATTTGTTCACTCCGGCTGCCATACTGCCCTTCCAAGCTGTCCAAGAAAAATATCATGCTTCATCCGCAATGTTTCTATCTTATCAACAATTGTATTCCTACTTAAAAGCGAGAGGGGCCTTGTCTAGTTTACGGGACAGCCTCCCACTCCTGACGGAGATTGAACTTTTTTGGCTAGACCCTCTTTCCACAATTAAACCCATCTCGCTTTTTTATCGAACGATCAATACCCCTACAAAACAGCTGACATGGACGTTTCAAAAAACATGGGAAAAAGAACTCTCACGGACCTTCACTCCATCACAATGGGCGAGAGCCCACATGTTTGCAGTGGGGGCTTCTAAGTGCGCAACATTGCTGGAAACTCAAAGGAAATTGCTCTACTGTTGGTACCTTACACCTCATAAAATTAAGAAATTTGCTCCGCACGTGTCAGATCTTTGCTGGAGATGCTCTTCGGGGGTCGGCTCGATGGGTCACATTTGGTGGTATTGTCCTGTGCTTGCCCCGCTGTGGCAGGAGATCTCTCAATTGGCGACGGAGGCATTGGGATGTCTTATACCATATTCTCCGGAGGTCCTGTTACTAGGCATGATACACCTGCCGCACCAGCAATGGAAGATGCTGTTCATAATAGTCTCTATACCAATGCTCCTTATTGCGAGGAATTGGAGGTCGCACACGGTACCCACACTCCGGCAGATAATAGTACAACTGGACCAGTACCGCACATTTGAATCTAAAGACTTGACTAACAGCGGCTTACGCCCACCCAGACGAGATCCATGGGCAGTATGGGACATCCATAAGATCTACAAAGCCTGTGGCCACTAATAACTCCTTCCGTACCAAAACGGGGTAATCACAAACAGGAAAGGAAAAATGACAAAAAGGAAGAATTTATATATATGAACATGTATCCTTCATGGTGGAGTTGTATAGATATATCGGCACGTCTTTTAATGACCCTGATGGCAGCAGAGGCCCTGTGAAACCCTGAAACCCTGTTAATCCCTTTTTTTTCTCTCTCCCATTCCCCTCCCTGGTTTGATCGTTGATACTGTTTATTGAAAATGTAGAGAGTACTCATGACATGTATTGCGATGTGATGCTTTGATAATGCTTCCAACTATGCGTACTTACGTATGAAACAAACTGTAGATTTGATACAACTCTCAATAAAACTTATTGAAATAAAACACTTGGGAATTAAGTTAATCTTCTGTGTCTCGTCACACAGCCAGCAATTTTTTTTGGGGCTCACTAATTTCTTTAAAACACTTGGGAATTAAGGTGATCTTCTGTGTCTCGTCACACAGCCAGCAATTTTTTTTGGGGCTCACTAATTTCTTTAAAACACTTGGGAATTAAGGGGATCTGTGTCTCGTCATACAAAACGTACCACGCTGTATTTTGGGGCTCACTAATTTCTTTAAAACACTTGTGAATTAAGGTGATCTGCGTCTCGTCATACAAAAAGTACCATGCTGTATTTTGGGGCTCACTAATTTCTTTAAAACACTTGTGAATTAAGGTGATCTGCGTCTCGTCATACAAACAGTACCACGCTGTATTTTGGGGCTCACTAATTTCTTTAAAACACTTGGGAATTAAGGTGATCTTCTGTGTCTCGTCACACAGCCAGCAATTTTTTTTGGGGCTCACTAATTTCTTTAAAACACTTGTGAATTAAGGTGATCTGTGTCTCGTCATACAAACAGTACCACGCATTATTTTCGGGCTCACTAATTTCTTTAAAACATTTGTGAATTGAGGTGATCTGTCTCTTGTCACTGACTGCCAGCAATCAGTGTGTCTCACTGAGTTATACCAGAGTTATTTAAATCTTTATACCAGAGTTGAATCAGAGTTCTGTATATATTAATCTATATATCACTCACCATGTCTGAAAGAACAAAAAGGACTAGCAGACGCTCCCAGACACAGATAAGAGGGCAAGCAGCCCCTGTGTCGGGAGGCTGTGCCTCTGGTCGTGGTGGACGTGGTGCATCCTCTGCAGGGGCACGCTTGTCCTTTCTAACTGGTGCTGGCCGTCTTAAGCAGCAGCAGCAACATACAGAGGACTTGGTGGATTGGCTAACCAGGCCATCCTCATCCTCCGAGTCCTCTGCCAGCCAGGCTTCTATTATTATTATTATTATTATTCTTTATTTATAAAGCGCCAGCATATTCCGCAGCGCTGTACAATAAGCACAGTATAGACAGGGTTACAATACATTAAACAACATTTGAAAAACAGTACAGGAGGAGATGAGGGCCCTATTCCCGTAGGAACTCACAATCTGGGAGGGTTGGGGTTGGAAACAGGAGGAAAGGACTGTAAGGTGAGAGTGATTGATGGTTGCGTCAGTGAGTTTCTAGTGCTTTACAGTCCACCTCAGCTGCCAAAGCATCTAATGCAGCCTCCATGTCCACAGCTACTCCTGCCGTAGCCTCGCTATCACACACGGAGGAGTCAGCTGAATTGTTTGACTACAATGAGAGTGACATGCTGCTTGAGGATGCGTAGCAAGTACAGTGCTCTGATTCAATCTCTGAGGTTGAGCAAGGGAGTATAATCAACCTAGAGGAAGGGGGTGCCAGTGTTGACACACAAATAACTGGCACTCATGTTGCCCCAGCAGCTGCAGCATACTGCCAAGTTGGCTCCAGTGACGAGGAGATAGTGGGTGAAGATGACATTGATGATGATGAGGTCACTGACTCCACCTGGGTGCCAGATCGAACTGAGGAATCAAGTGAGGAGGAGGGTGAGGAAGAGGAGGAGGCACAGCAAACACGAGGCACAACATCCTCTGTGACCAACCGTAGCACTAGCCAGTCCAAGGCATCACATGTCAGAGCTGCTCCGGTGCAGAGCGCTGTTGTCTCAAAGAACACATGCAGGAACTCTGCTGTCTGGGAGTTCTTTAAGAAATGTGCAGCAGACCCCAACGTTGCTATTTGTAATCTATGTCAGAGGAGGCTGAAGCGTGGGATAAACACCGGACACTTGGGTACCACGTGCTTGAGGCGACATATGAACAAGTGCCACACATCCCGTTGGGGCAAAACTTTGCGTAGATCCTCCTCCTCATCATCTGTCTCTACCCACACTGTATGTCCTGCCATGCAATTGCCTACAACCTCCACCAACAGGGATGATGCTACAGTAATGGATGTACCAGCAGGTCTTTCCTCACAATGTGACATCATCCCAGTAGCTGAAGATTTACGCAGTCAGATTACGTTGCCGCAGCTGCTGCAGCGAAAGAAAAAATATAAAAACTATACCAGCACGTGGAAGACAATGTTATCCAGTCATTGGGAAAGGCAGTCAGCAGCAAGGTGCATGTCACTTTAGACACGTGGTCCAGCAAGCATGGACAGGGTCGTTACATTTCCTTCACAGCACACTGGGTAACTCTGATTGCAGCTGGGAGGGATCCAAGACGGGGCTCTGTGCTGGAGCTTGTTCATCCACCACCCCTCCAGAAAGCTGCTTGTATGAGGTCTGTCTGCTCCACCACCACCACCTCTTCCTCCTCCTCCTCCTTCTCTGTCTCTGGCGAAGAGGCAGTTAAACCCACGCCTGACAGGGTCTACGCAATGGCTCAAGCAAAAAGATGCCATACTGTGCTTGAGCTGGTTTGATTAGGGGACAGGAGCCACACCGGGTCAGAAATTTTGTCAGCTCTGCAGGGGCAGGTGCAGAGATGGTTAACACCACGCCAGCTTGAGCTGGGAATGATCGTCTGCAATAATGGCAGCAACCTTCTCTCTGCCCTACGCAAGGGTAAATTGACGCATGTACCATGCCTAGCACACGTCCTAAATCTGGTGGTACAGCGTTTCCTAACCAAGTACCCAGGGCTGCCAGAGCTTCTCATCCAGGCCAGAAAAGTCTGCAGCCACTTCAGACGGTCATTCCCAGCTTGCATTCGCCTGGCAGAAATTCAAAGAGAATTCCACCTTCCCACAAACCGTCTGATCTGTGACATGCCCACCAGGTGGAATTCGACATTAGCAATGCTGCAGCGTCTGCACAAGCAGCAGAGGGCCATCAACGAGTACCTGTGTGAGTATGGCACAAGGACAGGTTCAGGTCAACTTGGTTTTTTTCCCCCCCGCAGTGGCTGATGATCAAGGATGCATGCACTGTACTGTCACCATTTGAGGAGGCAACGAGGATGGTGAGCAGGGACAGTGCATGCATCAGTGACACAATTCCTTTAGTGTTCCTGCTGGAGCACACTCTGCGGGGAATTATAGATGTGGCTCTAGAGGCAGAGCAGCGGGAGGAAGAGGAGGCCTTCCCTAGCTCAAAATGGCCCCAGTCTTTCCTCAGACAGCATTCCAGCGGGTCCTACTCAGATTAGACAGGAGGAGGATGAGGAGGAGGAGGACTATTTAAGTAGTGGGGCATTGAAGGTGGGGATTCCTCAAGGCAGGGTTTGTGTGCCCAGAAACAGAAGGGCTTGTGCGTGGCTGGGAGGAGGAAGTGCACGATATGGTCATCCTCATTGACCAGGAAGACTCGGCAGCTAATGCCACCTCCAACCTACGCTGCATGGGCTCCCTAATGATGCAAAGCCTGCTAAAGGACCCCAGGATTCGTGCTATCAAGGAGAGGGATCATTACTGGTTGGCAACCCTTCTTGTTCCACGATACAAGGGGAAAGTTGCAGAGCTCATCCTGCCCGCACAGAGGGAGCACAGGATGAGAAAACTTGAGGACGCTCTAAAGCGAAACTTGTGTAACACCTTTCCAGGCACTGTTAGATTACCAAGTGCTGACACACGTGCTTCTGAGGCTGCAGGTGATCAGAGGAATAGCGGTGAAGGCCAGGGCCGCTTAACTGATGCATTTTTAAATGTTTTTAGTCCTCGACGCCCAGGGACGTCAAATGTAGGCACCCATTGCCAGCGTCTTCACCATATGGTGCAGGACTACCTAGGGGCAAGGGCAGACCTGGATACCTTTCCAGCAGGTGATCCACTGGCTTACTGGGTGTTGAGATTGGATCACTGGCCAGAACTTAGCCAATATGCTATGCAGCTACTAGGTTGCCCTTCATATGGCGTGCTTTCTGAAAGGACGTTCAGTGCCGCTGGAGGTTTTGTCACAGACAAAAGAGTGCGTCTGTCCACCGTCTCTGTAGACCGGCTGACATTTATAAAAATGAATCAGTCCTGGATCAGCAGCTATCAATCCCCTGATGCCGAAGTAACGGAATAGATCGGGTATGTCTTCTGCATGCACAAAACCTCCAGCACTGAACTCTTCCACAATATCACAAAAGGGTTACGGTGTGAATGCACTTGCTGCCATGAAAGGCACAATATTTGGCTGCACTGACGCCTGTGCCAGATTTATATCATTTAAATTTTTTGAACAGCAGGGTCCAACCCTGCACTCTTCCACAATACCACAGAGGGGTTACTGTATGATGATACTTGCTGGCCTGGCGCAAAAGGCACAATATCTGGGTGCACTGATGCCCGTTACCAGATCAAAAACTTTTCAATATAGGACCAACCACATGGTCCACCCCTGATCTCTTCCACAATACTACAGAGGGGTTACTGTATGATGATACTTGCTGGCCTGGCACAAAAGGCACAATATCTGGGTGCACTGAAGCCCATTACCAGATCAAAAACTTTTCAATATAGGACCACATGGTCCACTCCTGCACTCTTCCACAATACTACAGAGGGGTTACTGTATGATGATACTTGCTGGCCTGGCATTAAAGGCACAATATCTGGGTGCACTGACGCCCATTACCAGATCAAAAACTTTTCAATATAGAACCACATGGTCCACCCCTGCACTCTTCCACCATACCACAGAGGGGTTACTGTATGATGATACTTGCATGCCTGGCACTAAAGGCACAATATCTGGGTGCACTGCCATTGACGCCTGTACCAGATTCATATCCTCAGAGGGGTTATGGTGTGACGGCACTGCTGCCGACGCTAAAAGACCAATTTTAAAGCACCTATTGTTACTTTCATCCAAAGCCTGCATAAGTTTCACAATAATTTAGCCCAAAAAAACACTAAACTTTTTCTGCGCGTCCTAAAATGTCTTTTCATACAGGCTGCCGCCCCAAGCAGTTGTTTATGGATAGATTAAAGGAAAAGCATTTACCGTCATATGAAACGTCATTTTTTTGTTTTTAAGTGTTTCTATACATCCTAGAAATCCGCCACTTCACGGGCAGGTTATGGGGACCTCCTAGGCACGATATTTGAAGGAATTTTTGGTTTTTATTTTTAACCCTTATTTCATGGAAAACTCACTGTCCCTTTATAAACGTTTTTTTTAAACTTTTTGTCCTTGTTTCCTGTCCCCCAGGGCACTACCCGGACCCCCATACACCTTTTATGGCAAATATGTAGCATATATGCCCTCTTGGAGGGCACTCTAAAAAACCGAATTTTCAGCCCCATTGACTTGCATGGGGGTTCGGGTTCGGTCCCGAACAAATGGGATGTTCGGGTTCGGGCTCGAACCGAACTCGGAGTGTTCGGCTCATCCCTAATGGTGAGATACAAAAGAATGTCAAGAAAGTGCCAGAAGCTCAAGCTGAATTGGAACAGGCACACATGGATCTATGCCGGGTAATCTTGAAGGTGGCGGAGACACAGACTGAAATACAAAAATTCCTAACCGATATGTGAACGACAGGAGTTGCAGTGGCCTCTGGCAGGGGGCCTTCAAATGAGTCACCTGGAGAAAATGTACCTACGTCGTTGAAGAAAAGATGCTTTGGCTGCGGGGAAATGGGTCATTTCAGGGCCCAGTGCCCAAAAAGAAGGCCTTAGAGAAAAACGGTTGAAGAGCTTTTAAAGGCCTTGGAGGAACTGTTGTCTACCTCACAGGCGGTAAACTACAGAGGGCCCTGGTGAGGAAGCAAACTAGGTGCCCAACTGCTGAAAACCGCTCCAATCTGCAAAACCAAAATGAAAGGCCGGGAGGTCCAGATCCATATCAAAAGCTTTGCCTGCAGGTTTCAAAGATCCACTTCCTTGGTGTCCGGTCTTATGTCACGGGAAAACAATGCACACCCACAATCAACACGAATCAGAAAGAGGGGTTAGAGTACAACAAACTACCTCCTACTACCATGGGGAAGTTCCCTGAACAGTTGACACGTCCTTCGCCCATCATTCCAATTCCCATCATTCCAATCCAAGTGGACGGGATATATACCAAGGCTCTTCTGGAGTCGAGTGCTCAAGTAACGTTGATTTATCAAGACTTCTATGAGAAACATTTGAAACATATACCCTTGAAGTTAAAGGACCTCGAAATCTGGGGAATCGGAACAGAGAGACTTCCCTATGATGGATATCTACAGGTGAAGCTGGAATTTAGTTCAGAAGTCATCGGACAGTCAGAAGGCTGTGACGCGTTGGCTATTGTGTGTCCTCGTCCTTCGGGGCTAATCGAAGTTCTATGATAGTGGGGACGAACACTGATCTGGTGAGATGTCTTCTAACCCCGTTAGTGATGGAAGAAGGTTCTACCAAGGAAGTGCATCCGATGTTACGGCCGGTCTATCAGAGAATGGTTCTGGAAACTGATCCCAGTAGTGGGACTGAATCTGGAGTGGAAGTAATCACTGAAATAATCTCCACATGAGCTTTAAAACGGACACGAGGAAGAGTTTACGTCAGTGTATGTAATATGTCTGACTCTCCAGTAATCCTGAAAGCACTGATGCCCATCGGGCAAGTGGCCTCTGTTACGCCTCTCTCCCCTACCGAATTAGAGGGGGGAGTGAATAAAGAGATTTCGGCTGAACGATTCTATCCCAAAGACACTCCTATCTCGTTTGAATGGAAGAAGCGGCTCCAGTCTCAGATCCTACGGTGGAAAGATTTGTTCTCCAAATATGAGTTTGAAGTGGGGTGTGCTAAGAGTACTGAACATCGCATTCGGCTTCAGGATGACAAGCCTTTTCAAGAAAGGTCAAGACGAGTTCCTTTGGGAGACTTAGATGATCTATGAGAACAGTTGGCTGAACTGCAGAGAACTAAAGTAATTCAAGAATCTAGGAGCGCCTATGCTTCTCCTATTGTGATGGTTCGCAAGAAAAACTGTTCTATTCGCCTGTGTATAGACTATCACACACTAAATCAAAGGACTATTCCTGACCAGTATGCTACTCCTCGAATAGAAGATGCTCTACAGTGTTTGTCTGGAGCAAAGTGGTTTAGTGTGTTAGACCTGCGAAGTGGGTATCACCAGATACCAATGCATCCCAAAGACAAAGAAAAGACTGCGTTGATTTGTCCGCTGGGATTCTTCGAGTTCAATAGAATGCCTCAAGGTCTCACGGGAGCTCCTGCCATGTTCCAATGGTTAATGGAGAAGACAGTTGGAGACAGGAACCTGATTGAGGTACTAGTGTATCTGATGTCTTAATCGTTTTTGGAAGAACCTTAGAGCATGAACAGCGGTTGGAGAAGGTCTTGAAGCGGCTCCATGAAGAAGGGTTGAAACTGTCCTTAGAGAAGTGTCAATTCTGCTTACCCTCAGTTACGTATCTGGGACACGTCGTCTCAGCTGAGGGCATCTCGACGGATCCACGGAAGTTGGAAGCTGTGACTTCCTGGCCTAGACCTCAGAATGTTACCGAACTTCGATCCTTCCTGGGATTCTGCTTGTACTATAGAAGATTCGTTGGGGGATTTGCCAAGATAGCTCAGCCGTTGAATAAGCTGTGCGAACGGAGGAAATAGGAGAAGAATCAAGGCCCCCTAATCGAAGTCCGTCTGCTCAAGGGCCTAGGAAGGCTCGTGAATCGATCCAAGAAGAGTGGACTGAGCAGTGTGAAGGAGCCTTTGTGAAACTGAAGGAGAGTCTAACTCGGGCCCCTGTCCTTGCCTACGCTGATCCCTCCAAGCCATATGAACTGTATGTGGGTGCCAGCAGAGAAGGGCTAGGGGGGGGTACTGTACCAAGAATATGATGGCCTCTTGAGACCTGTGGTGTATGTAAGTCGAAGCCTTACTCTTTCAGAGAAGAACTATCCTACTCACAAGTTGGAGTTCCTAGCCCTGAAGTGGGCGGTAGTGGACAATCTAAAAGATTATCTGTATGGGGCTGATTTTGTGATAAAGACCGACAACAATCCTCTTACGTACTTCCTTACTACTGCAAAACTGGATACAACGGGACACCGGTGGTTGGCCGCTTTATCAGGATTCCGGTTTAGCCTTAAGTATCGCCCTGGAGTTAATAATCGTGATGCCGATGCTTTGTCAAGAAGGCCCTATAATGAAGGCTGGACTCAATTGACTCCAGAAGGAGTGCAAGCCTTATGTCAAGGGGCAGAACGTCAGATCAAAGGAGTGATTGGGGCAGAGGCTATAGGAGTTATGGCTGCGGACGTTCCAGAATTTTATTGTAATCCCACACAATTGAGGAGTGAAAGCCTACCTACTCTCAAGAAACAGGACCTGAGAGCAGATCAAGCTGAGGATCCTCTGATTGGATTGACAATTAAAGCTATGAAGACAGATCAAAGAGGATTTTTGCTGACTAATTCCCCGGAGGAAAGCCCGTCTGGTTTATAAAGAGTGGGATCGATTGAAGCTACTAGATGGAGTGGTCTACCGAAGGGGCCCATCAAATACTGCTGAAGAGACGCAACAATTGTTCCTCCCAGAGAAACACAGGGAAGATGTATTGAGAGCACTGCATGATGATCATGGGCACTTGGGAGCTGAAAGAACTTTTAAACTAGTGCGAGACAGATTCTATTGGCCCTGCATGAGATCTGAATTTGAAAGCTACTGCCATTCGTGTCTGAGGTGTATTCAGAGGAAGATATTGCCAACTAGAACTGCTCCAATGAGCCACCTGCAAAGTCAAGGACCCATGGACTTGGTGTGCATTGATTTCCTGTGCTTAGAGCCTGACGCTAGTGGGCAGGGGAATAGCTTAGTGGTGACTGATCATTTCACCCGTTATGCTCAAGCTTTCTCTACCAAAGATCAATGTGCTTTTACCGTGACCAAAGTTCTAGTGGAAAAGTTCTTCGTTCATTATGGTCTACCACCGAGAATCCACTCAGATCAAGGCAGAGACTTTGAAAGTCAACTTGTTGGGCAGTTGTTAGATCTGCTGGGAATCCAGAAAACTCAAACTTCTCCTTATCACCCCCAAGGCGATGCTCAACCGGAGAGGTTTAACCGCACTCTACTCAATATGTTGGGAGCGTTGTCAACAAAAGAAAAGCAAAACTGGAGTCGTCACATATCTATGCTGGTGCATGCGTATAACAGTACCGAGAGTGATGCTACTGGATACTCACCTTATCGCTCGGCTGCTGGTAGATTTAGCTTTTGGCCTATCTCTTGCTCAGACATCGGTTACTTCCTACAGAAATTATATGGACTGACTCCAGAGAAATTTAGCTTCTGCATTTGAACAGGCCCGTTCAACTTCAGAGAGTAGGGAACAGAGGAATAAGCGGAATTATGATTTGAGGGTTTGAGTACAGGACTTACAACTCGGTGATAGGGTTTTGCTTAAAAATTTGATTGTCTCTGCGAAGCACAAACTGGCTGATAGATGGAGTTCTCAAATCTACATTGTCTGCAAGCAGTTGTCGGGTCTGCCAGTATACCAAATTCATCCGGATGGAAAGACCGGGCCTATAAAGAACTGGCACAGAAATCTTCTGTTACCTTTGAGAGAGGCTGTGCGGATACCAGATTGAGACAAACTTTCTTTGTCTGATCGGCCTATGTCTCATCCGCCTCCTGTTACTCGGTTTCAACAGTTGCGTTCTGTTGGAGAAAGTGAAGAGAACAGTGAAGAAGGAAGTTTGTGTCTAGACTGTGTGTGTCCACCTGAGCCTGAAGATGCTAATCCGATCTTTGATCAGTGTACCAGTAACCTGAGGCCAGATGCTCCCGAGTTCAGGCCTGAAGTACCTGAAGTTCCTGAAATTCCAGAAGATGTATCTGTGGACTACAGTTCTATGCTTTCAGTGGAGGGTTCGTACTCCGAAGATGTGTCTGCTGCGATTGTGGAAGAGAGAATTGAGCCTGTAGAATTGACTCTTCCACCTGAAAAGGATACTACTGAGTCCGAGCAAAAGCGTTCAATACGACCCCCTCAGAGACTAACATATGATTCACCAGGAAATAGCACAGAAGAAACTATTACCACTGTGCGAAGGTTGCCCGAAGTGTCTGCCCTACTTGTAGAAGTGTCTAGAGGTCTGAGTTTAATAGAGGATGTCTATCTGACCCATTTGATACCTGCTGTCGAACCTGAATATATTGAGTAATGTAGGAATTGTTATGTTATGTATGACCTGTGTATATATATATATATATATTGTGGTAGGGCCGCTCAGAGAAGCACAGGATTTGGAGGTGTACCTCTTTTATTGAACGCCACAAAACAAAGTCTCTTTAAACACCGGGTACACTTGTATTACCAAACAAAATGAAACACAAACAAATTGGCCTACTCCTTCCTTTAGGAGACTAACTAAACAAATTGTCCCCTCACTACGGGATACTGGGGCAGCTATTCTGCCCCAGTATAAACAAAAACTCTGTCCCTTTTTACATACGTGCCAGCAAGCCTGGAGTTCTGGAGTTCTGTGCATTCCACACCTCACTCTTTCAAACGCAATCTTTTTCTGCCTTCCTCTGTGCTGGGAACTGCTATATTGGCTTGTTAAGGAGTTGCAGCTGTGGCTGCTGCCAGGCAGTGGCGTATTTAGGTTTTGTGCTGCCCTAGGCCTGACTAAACTCGTGCACCCCCTAATTTAAATTTGAGGCACCCCCTCCTGTCAAGGGCACACCTCTTCCTGGTTAATCCCCACCCTTCCTCTTTAAGCTCCACCTTTTCCTCTTAGAGCTCCGCCTTTTCCTCTCTTTATATTAAAAGTGGATACCAAGTGCCTACTTGTATATTTTGTATACCATTTCAAATGTATCTATTGAGATAAAGAAAATTATGAAATGTTTAAATTCAAGCATTTTTACAAAGAACAGCCACACATGTCAAGTATACTGGAACACAGCCGCTCTAATTGGTTGAACAATAAAATCCACAGAAACGTGCACTGCATATGAACGTATCACAGAGCTGCACAGCAATAAAACTCACAGTAATGTGCAGTGTGTATGAGTGTATCCCAGAGCTCCAGGGCAATAAAACTCACAGTACTATGCAGTGTGTATCACAGAATCCACAGCAATAAAACTCCCAGCAATGCAATGTTTGGTGTGTGTCAGCGTATCAGAATCCACAGCAATAAAAATTCCAGCAATGCAATGTGCAGTGTGTATGAGTGTATCAGAATCCACAGCAATAAAAATTCCAGCAATGCAATGTGCAGTGTGTATGAGTGTATCAGAATCCACAGCAATAAAACTCCCAGTAATGCAATGTGTAGGTCAGCGTATCAGAATCCACAGCAATAAAACTCCCAGCAATGCAATGTGCGGTGTGTATGAGTGCATCAGAATCCACTGCAATTAAACTCCCAGCAATGCAATGTTTGGTGTGTGTCAGCGTATCAGAATCCACAGCAATAAAAATTCCAGCAATGCAATGTGCAGTGTGTATGAGTGTATCAGAATCCACAGCAATAAAAACTCCAGCAATGCAATGTGCAGTGTGTATGAGTGTATCAGAATCCACAGCAATAAAACTCCCAGTAATGCAATGTGTAGGTCAGCGTATCAGAATCCACAGCAATAAAACTCCCAGCAATGCAATGTGCGGTGTGTATGAGTGCATCAGAATCCACTGCAATTAAACTCCCAGCAATGCAATGTTTGGTGTGTGTCAGCGTATCAGAATCCACAGCAATAAAACTCCCAGCAATGCAATGTGCGGTGTGTATGAGTGCATCAGAATCCACTGCAATAAAACTCCCAGCAAACCGAGTGTATATGAGCACACACCAATTATTTATTCTACATTTACCGGCCTCTGTCCGCGGTAGGGCTGTGTGCAGAGTCAGCAGGGACTGTGTACAGACTCAGCAGGAGGTCCTTCCAGGCCACGTTAGGATCACAGCTGTGCCTGTGCGTGGAGCCATCTTGTCAGCAGTGGGGTGCCACTGCCAGAGGGTGCACCTTGGCTTTGATTCCCTTCCCGGTGGGTGTTCAGTCCAGAATAGAGTGACAGTCCATGTTAACGAAAGGGCGGGCAGCTGCGTGCATGCGTGTCACGTGGTTCAGCCAGTCAGGTGGTACTGAGACTCAGTACCACCTGACTGGCCGGACCGAGTGTGACCTGCACGCAAGCAGCCTCACCAGGTGCCAGGCAGCTCAATGACAAATTTCTATCACTGCAGTGCTGGTTAAGGAAAGGTCCACTTTAAACAGCAGTAAGCAGACAGGGCTTCATATTCTGCTGAAACCCCCCCCCTTTACCTGCCGTTTACTGTCATCTTCTCTCTCTGGACACAAATCACATCCCCCTCCCCTCTCCTAGAGCTGCTGCGGGGCAGGGGAGGAGCTATGGAGGGAGGAGAGGGGGATTTTTATTCTATTTGATTTTATTCCGTATGCAAACGCCATGCTCCGCTGCTCGTTGTTTGAGAACACAGCTCAAAGCTGACACACAGTGACAGTGGCACCTCCTAGTACCCCTAATGACACCCCAATAATCACTGGTACCTGGGGCGACCCGCCCTCCGCCACTCCTCTAAGTACACCACTGCTCTGGTGATATGCTCACACACAAGTTTGGCGAACTGCCAGCAAGTACGGTGCTGTTTGAAGGCAGTGCAAATCCCCATAGAGAAGTAATGGTTAATCTATTCAGAGAACACCAAACAGCAGAGAAATGTCAGTGAAATGCCCTGATGTTCGGTGGTTTCAATCAGCAGGTTTATTCAGGCGAACCCCATAGGTTGCAATGTTAAAAATATTCCCGTTTTTTATGCAATATCTAATAAACCATTTATTATTTTAATCTGCAGTAAAAAGTCTTTATTTATTTATTGATTTTTTTTTTGTACCTTTTAGTGATTTTTCAGAATTTTTTGGGCTAAATTCCCCCCTTTTTTTTAATAGCGGTTCTCCTTTTTCTGTAACAGAACTTTTTATTATCAATCATAGGATCTTATATGTAAATTCCAGGCATTTTCGTTCAGTAGTTCTTTTGAAAACAGCAGGCCATGGGTTTGCGGTGGCAGCATACAGCGGCCGACTCCATGCACTTTGGGGACCCTGCGGTGGATGGTGAATTCACTGCAGGGTTGGGAAATTTTATTCCCCGAAGTGCAGGGAACTACAGAACACCAAAATGTTGGCGTCATTTCAGTGCTCTGTGAGTAACCCAATTAGTGGTGAGGTTTTTTGTTGCCCCTGGAAAGTAAAAGCCTAGACCTTGTCTACCTACCCAGGACATACTTGAAAATTAGTGACATCTCAATGTTTCCTTCCTGGTAAAATAGTTTGCAAAAGTAAAAAAAAATAAAAAAAAAAAAAATTTTTATTTTTTTTGGGGTGGGGCCACCCAGCGGGCCGCCGCCCCCTGGAAAGTGCACCCTAGGCCTGGGCCTTGTTGGCCTAGGCCAAAATACACCAGTGCTGCCAGGGAAGGTGTAACCCCTTACTGACCAGGATATACTGCATCATTCAGCCTCCTGCTAACATACACAGATTCCCATACTCTGTCACACATCCCCCTCCCCAGCATAACACAGGTATGTGAAGTGGCCACCTCAGCCAGCTCATGCACTCGAGACAGAGCATCGGCATTGCCTTGAAGGAGACCTGCCCTTTGTCGTACCACAAAGCTGAATGGCTGCAAGGACAGAAACCACCTAGTGATCCTAGAGTTCTTCTCCCTATTGGTATGCATCCACTTCAACGGGGCATGGTCAGTGATAAGGGTGAAGCGCCTGCCCAATAAGTAATAGCGGAGCGTTTCCAAGGCCCATTTGATCGCTAAGCACTCTTTTTCTACCGTAGCATAGCGTTGTTCCCGAGGCAGCAGTTTCCGACTCAGATACAAAACTGGATGTTCCTCGTCGCCAACATACTGAGACAAAACTGCACCCAGACCAACCTCAGAGGCATCTGTCTGAAGGAAGAACTCTTGCGTAAAGTCCGGTGCCACGAGAACAGGTTGAGTACATAGGACTGCACGCAGGTCAGAAAAGGCCTCCTCAGCCTTGCTGTCCCATCTTACAGTGTCAGGACTCCTCGCTTTCGTAAGATTTGTGAGCGGAGCAGCCCTTGTGGCAAAATGAGGAATGAACCTCTGGTAGTAGCCTACAATACCCAAAAAGGCTCGGACCTGTTTCTTTCTCAGTGGTCTGGGCCAGCTTTGTATGGCTTCTATCTTAACTGTTTGGGGCCTCACTATTCCCCTGCCAATCACATAGCCCAAGTATTTGGCCTCAGCCAAACCTATAGTACTTTTAGCTGGGTTGACGGTCAGGCCGGCTCCTCTAAAGGTATTCAATACTACTTGTACCTTCCCTAGATGGGTCTCCCAATCGGGACTATGGATAACCACGTCATCCAGATAAGCTGCCGCATACTCTGTATGAGGTCTCAACAACTTATCCATCAATCATTGAAAGGTGGCTGGAGCACCATGCAGGCCAAAAGGCATTATTCTATACTGAAATAGTCCATCGGGAGTGGAGAATGCGGTTTTCTCCCTGGCCCGCTTAGTTAATGGTATCTGCCAGTAACGCTTCGTCAGGTCTAAAACCGTGAAAAATCTGGCCTTTGCTAGTCACTCCACCAACTCATCAATGTGGGGCATGGGATAGGCGTCAAACTTAGAGACCTCATTCAGTTTCCTGAAGTCATTGCAAAACCTAATTGATCCATCAGGTTTTGGCACTAGAATGATCGGACTGGACCAGTTACTATGAGACTCCTCTATCACTCCGAGGTCAAGCATTTTCTTGATTTCGGCTCTTATGGATTCCCTTTTTGCCTGAGGGATTCTATAAGACTTAACCCTTATGGTAACCCCTGGTTCCGTCTCAATATCATGGGCAATGTCTTGGGTTCTGCCTGGCAATGATGAAAAGACATCCTCGTTCCTCTCCACCAGGCTTCTAGCCTCCTCTGCCTGCTCTCGTGGTAGATCAGAGGATATCTTCACGGTTGTTCAGGGGGCTGCCAACTAACCATTGGGTCACCCACAGCGACCACACATGCTTCTCTATCCCTCCAATGCTTAAGGAGGTTTATGTGCAGTATTGCCTCTTTCTTACGACGGTTAGGCTGACTAACCCTATAATTTATATATAGGAGTGAAAGTATACCCAAACAGTATAAATACAGCAGTTCACAGCACTCTCCACCACAACGTGCTAGTATAACAGAAACAAAAAGCAAAAAGAACTGCAATAAGGTGAATACAACCTTTAAAAAAATGATCGATGGTTTTGATGGCACAGCCAGATGAAGAGTGGATTCCAATGGCTAGAAATATAGATACACTCTCATAGCATAATACTGTAAAACATTTAATAGTATAAAAAAAGCAAGGAAGCCACTCACAAACAACGTGGCACACGTTCACAAATTAGTGTGCATATAAGCATATTTAAAACATCCTTATAGTCACCGCCACCGGAATGCATAAAGTCCACAGGATGGAGACTCCTTGTCCATCGTTTGAAGAGGAGCCTGTATTTCCGGTCGTTTGATCCGGGTGGTCCGCAAGAACTTTCTGCCTAACTATACTGGACTACAACATCGGCTTCCTTGGAGTCTACCCTGGCCAGGAGTCTCCATCCTGTGGACTTTATGCATTCCGGTGGCGGTGACTATAAGGATGTTTTAAATATGCTTATATGCACACTAATTTGTGAACGTGTGCCACGTTGTTTGTGAGTGGCTTCCTTGCTTTTTTTATACTATTAAATGTTTTACAGTATTATGCTATGAGAGTGTATCTATATTTCTAGCCATTGGAATCCACTCTTCATCTGGCTGTGCCATCAAAACCATCGACCATTTTTTTAAAGGTTGTATTCACCTTATTGCAGTTCTTTTTGCTTTTTGTTTCTTTAACCCTATAATTTACCGGACTTACTTTATCCTGAATTTCGTAGGGTCCCTGCCACTGAGCTAGTAGCTTACTCTCAGTTGTGGGAACCAGCACCATTACTCTGTCTCCCTTGTTGAACTCTCTTGATACTGCCTTTTTGTCATAGTGAAGTTTCTGGGCATCCTGGGATTGTTTCATGTGCTCATGAACAAGCGGAGCAATCCGAGCCATACGCTCCCTCATTTGTTCCACATGTTGAACTAAATTCATGCCTTGGGCCACCTGCTCTTCCCAGGTTTCCCTCAATATATCTAATATACCTCTGGAGTGTCGACCATACAGAATCTCAAATGGGGAGAAACCAGTGGAGCTTTGCGGAACCTCTCTTACAGCAAACAATAAGTAGGGAAGCAGCAGATCCCAATCTCTCCCATCTCTACTAACCACTTTTCTTAACATCCCCTTCAGGGTACGATTGAAGTGTTCTACCAACCCATCTGTCTGGGGGTGGTATACTGATGTTTTCAAAGCATGTATGTTAAACAGTTGACATAACTCCTTCATAATACGGGAAATAAAAGGTGTAGGTGTAGAGCAGCAGAAAATGCTAGCAGAATGCTTGGTTGTGTAGGGAGAGGTATTAGCAGTAGGAAAAGGGAAGTGCTCATGCCACTGTACAGAGCACTGGTGAGACCTCACTTGGAGTACTGTGTGCAGTACTGGAGACCGTATCTCCAGAAGGATATAGACATCTTAGAGAGAGTGCAGAGAAGGGCTACTAAAATGGTGTACGGCTTGAAGGAGAAAAGTTACCACGAAAGGCTTAATGATCTTAACATGTACAGCTTGGAAAAAAGACGAGACAGAGGAGATATGATAGAAACATTTAAATACGTAAAGGGAATCCACAAGGTAGAGGAAGGGAGTATATTTAAAAGGAAACAAAGTAGCAAAACAAGAGGACATATTCTTAGATTAGAGGGGCAAAGGTTTAAAAGTAACATCAGAAAGCATTATTTTACTGAGAGGGTGGTGGATACATGGAACAGTCTTCCAGTTGAAGTGGTAGAGGCCAAAACAGTAATTGAATTTAAGCAGGCATGGGATAGGCATAAGGCTATCCTAAACAAAAGATAAATCCAGGTAAAGTATCCATGTAATTGGGCAGACTAGATGGGCCGAAAGGTTCTTATCTGCCGACATTTTTCTATGTTTCTATGTTTCTATGTTACCCTGGTCCGTAAGGATTTCTCTGGGTATGCCAACCCGTGAGAAAACCTGAACTAACTCCTGTGCTATATTTTTAGCATTAGCCTTGCGCAGTGGAATGGCCTCCGGATATCTGCTGGCATAATCGACAATCACCAGGATATACTGGTGACCCCTGGCCGATTTCTCTAGGGGACCCACTAGATCCACTCCTATTCTTTCAAAGGGTACTTCGATTATCGGGAGAGGTATGAGAGGGGCCCTTAGCTTAGGTCTAACTGACGACAACTGGCACTCTGGGCAAGAAGCACAATACCTCTTAATTTCGTCATATACCCCTGGCCAGAAGAACCATCTGAGAACCCTTTCTTGTGTTTTCTCCACCCCCAAGTGTCCACCCAGTAAATGAGCGTGGGAGAAGTCAAGCACCTTCCGAGTATAGGAGGACGGCACCACCAGTTGCTCAACCTCCTGACCTTCGTCTGAGGTTAGCCTGTAAAGGAGATAATTTTTTAGGATGAAACATGGATAGGTGTCCCTCATACAACCCTCCACGGGTACACCATTTACCTCTACCACTCTACTTCTGGCATTATGTAACAATGGATCATTCGCCTGATCTCGCCCAAAGTGACCAGTGGACATATCAATTGTTTCTGGGTTTTCCATCTCAACCTCATAATCCGGTTCTGTAGCAGGTTCTGTTTGTTCAACCTCTACCTCATCTTCACCACATTGTGTTGCCACACCTTTATTAGCCCGCTTCCCCTGCTCATTCAACAATGCTTCATTCACGGCTCTGTTAAACCTCAATTTGCTTTCCCTGCACTCTCTCTTGGTTTTTCTTCTTTTTGGGTTACCAACATACAAATCAGGGTGAGCAAAGGGAAAAAGTTCATCTAAACCACAAACTTGTCGTTCATCCCTAAGTGACCCTTGTTTGGTTCCCACCAGGGGTTGCAAGAGGGTGTTGCAAGAGGGTTGCAACTCTGGGAAGTTCCTTCCTATGACTAGGGGATAGGGTAGTTGAGGAATCACTACCGCTGATTTCCTTACCAGTTTTCCTTGTACAAAAAACTCTATATCGCTTGTAGGATACCATACAGTACATCCATGAATACAAAGTACCCCCATTGTTTTATGGTGTTGTACCTGTGGAGGCTTGATTAGGCCGCCTGCTACCAGAGTTAAGGCACTACCAGAGTCAACAAGGGCTCCTGTCTCACGACCATTTAACTTTACAGTTACTCTGAATGTATGTGCACCCTCTACCAGACCTGCTAGACATATCAGTCCACAAAAGTTTAAGGGGTTCTCCCCCAAGCCACATTGCATCGGCTCTGGGAGGTTAGGGCACCTTGCCCTGACATCTCCTCTTCCGCCGCATTCAAAGCAGATTATTGAGTTACTTCTCAATAGGTCTTTTGTGGGAGTACGGTCCTCAGAGTCTGTTTCGCGCAGACGTATTCCCATTCCAGAATTTGGTTCTAGTCCACCTTTCCGGGGTCTTGGTCTCTGGGGCAAACGAAACGAATTAGTAGGAGATCTCTCCAAGTCCTTTGCAGACAGGTATCTTTCTACTTGTTCGACCATGCTGTCATAGGTTCTGGGGTCTCCTTGACTGACCCATTCACGGAGGCTTTGGGGAAGCTCTCTCAGGTATCGGTCTAGCACCAGGGTTTCCACGATCTGAGCAGGGGCTTGACTCTCCGGTTTGAGCCACTTCCGGGCTAGATGAATTAAATCAAACATCTGTGAACGGGGTGCCTTATCTCCCTTAAACTGCCATTTGTAGAAGCGTTGGGCTCTCACATTGGTTGTCACACACATCCGGGCCAGGATCTCTGCTTTTAGTTGTGGGTAACTTGCAGTGGCCTCTTCGTCCAGATCATAATAGGCCTTTTGTGCTTCACCAAGGAGAAAAGGGGCAATAATTCCAGCTCACTGACCCATGGGCCAGGCTTCACGTATAGCTGTTCGCTCAAACGCCAGAAGGTAGGATTCCATGTCATCCTCTGGGGTCATCTTCTGTAGGCAGCTGCTTGCCTGTATCCGGCTTACACCCTCTGCTGGTGCAGTCACCCCCAGGGTACTGATGCGGTCCAAGAGCTCTTTGAACATGGCACGGTCCATCCTTTGAGCTTCGCCCAAGGCTTCAACCTGCAAGACCAGGAGCTTGTTAGTCTCTAGCTGAGCTGCAGCTAAGGTTGCAGCAGAGGCTGCAGTAAGCTTGTTGGTCTCCTGTTGGGTTGCTGAAGCTTGCACTAGGGCTTTTACAACATCCTCCATTATCGTGGGTTCTGTACCTTTAAGGCTTCTGTGAAAGCGGAGCTGGCACAGCAAATATCCCACCGCTGCCACCACTTGTGGTAGGGCCGCTCAGAGAAGCACAGGATTTGGAGGTGTACCTCTTTTATTGAACGCCACAAAACAAAGTCTCTTTAAACACCGGGTACACTTGTATTACCAAACAAAATGAAACACAAACAAATTGGCCTACTCCTTCCTTTAGGAGACTAACTAAACAAATTTGTCCCCTCACTACGGGATACTGGGGCAGCTATTCTGCCCCCAGTATAAACAAAAACTCTGTCCCTTTTTACATACGTGCCAGCAAGCCTGGAGTTCTGGAGTTCTGTGCATTCCACACCTCACTCTTTCAAACGCAATCTTTTTCTGCCTTCCTCTGTGCTGTGAACTGCTATATTGGCTTGTTAAGGAGCTGCAGCTGTGGCTGCTGCCAGGGAAGGTGTAACCCCTTACTGACCAGGATATACCGCATCATTCAGCCTCCTGCTAACATACACAGATTCCCATACTCTGTACAATATATATATATATATATTCACGCCTTTGGAGGGACGCAAGAGTTTAGGAGGTGGAGAGTGTAGCATGGTGTTTATATTGGCCTTCTGAATTGAAAGAGTACTGACACTAGAGGGAGCCTGAGCATAAAATGTGTGAAAGACTATGCTGGACTTAAGGACTATGTCTCCCAGAAACCCTTTGGGGAGGAAAGGGAAGTGAGCGCGCTGGCACCAGGAAGTGGAGAGCATCATGTGGAGCGTGAGCAGAATGAGCAGAGCAGTGTATGTAGTGAGTCGCATGAGAGACACTGTCCGGGATCAAGGCCAGTTTGGAACGTGGAGAGTTGGCGTTATCCGTGCCGGTGATCGGGGAAAAAGTGTGCATCATCTTACATTGCATTTACGCTGAGTGGTTCCGGAGGCAGCCGTGTTCCAGGAGGACCTTGAGTAAGGAGGCCGCGGACGTAGCGGAGTGTCAGGGTTAGGGATGGTACCGGGGTGGCACCAGGGGTGAGGAGAGTATGAGCCCAGCGTGCAGTGGTCTGCACAAATAAACAGAGGATAAGGGTAGAGGAGGGTGGATGAATATGAGGACTAACCAGGTTGATAGCAGAATGATGATGGAAATGATGGTTGTAATAGCAGAAATCAGGAATACTGAGCAGAAATAGCAGAAATAGCAGAAATAGCAGAAGTAGCAGATCAGCAATAGTGTTTACTCTTTGTGAGCAAAAGCTGTAATGAACCAGCAGTGAGTGTGTGCGGGCTGAGCCCTTTATTTCGTGAGTCACGTGTGTTTGGTGTTTTTAATTCTTACATTGCTGGATGCTGGTTGCTGGCTGCAGGGCAGGAACAGGATGGAAGTGAACCACCAGGGGGGGTTTCAGGATGGTGGCAGCCATGGGGCATGACAGTACCTCCCCCTTCAGGTCACGCTCCGAGTGACCAAGGATGGCAGCAGGACTGCCCATGACCAGGCACGGGTCACTCTGGTGGGTGCTGGGACCAGTACTCGTCACACCACTGGAGGACAGAACGGTGGTCAGGAGTGGTGGTACAGGGTTGGGCACGTGCCTTCCTCTGACGCCGCCGTGCCTTGGTCTTGGCCTTCTTGTGGATAGCAGATACCTCGGGAAGGAGAGTGCCCATGTACCCAGATGGCAGTCTCTCTTCATTGTCTTCAGTCGAAATGGGTGAAAAGCAATCACGAGATAAGATAAAGTCTGCATCAGATTCTTTAGGGATCTTGGGGTTTCTAGTTAATGTATCTAGTTAATGTACCAGATGGCATCCTCTCTTCGATCTCCCTACACCGGAGTAACCACTTTTCGAAGATGTCAAGGTCTTTGCGATGCACCACCGTCCCATTCGAAGCAGTGACTCGGTCCTCTGGTGATGGGTCAGCTGATGCTTCAGGAATGAGGGTGCCCACGTAACTGGATGGCACAAAGGTGGGTACAGCATAGATGCCCTGCACCGTATAGGGAGCTGGATCCTCAGGTAAGGGATCTGGATCAACAGGAGTGTCCTTGGAACGTCTGGCGTTGGGCGAGAGATAGGAGGTAGAGTCACCATTGAACCTTGTGCCCACATAAGAAGAAGGCATCGGGGTAGGCATCTCTTCCAGGTCTCCCGGTTCCACTTCTGATTCATCACCCAGGGAAGGATAGTTGAACACCCAGGACTCACTGTCCTCATCCTCCTCTTCTACCACCTCCTCACCATAACCCCACTCAAGGTCATCGCTGGATGAGGAGCAGACATTACGCCACCCCTTGATGAAAGCATCGAACCCCAAAGACCCCGTATATTGACCTGGAGGTCCTTTGGAGCGTCGGGCTGTCGGACGTAGTACATTCTCCTCGGAGGTAACAATGTTCTCTGGGTCATATTCAGACAGGGAAGAAGCACAGGAAGACAGCGGTGGATCGTGCTGGCTGGGAGTGATGGGAATAGTTACGCCTGGAACCTGTATACACATAACATCCATTGGCTCCGGTTCTATGGATGCATCCTCAAAGTCCATAGGGATGCCAGGTTCGGGCTCCCTGGGTAAGGGCATAAAGGTCTCCATATCCACGGGGGTGTCGCTGACCTCTAAAGATGTCACATGCCTGGATACAGTTCGTCTGGGGACAGGTGTAGGTGCAGGAGTTGTTCTGGGTGCAGGTTTGGGTTCAGGAAATCTCTTGGGGGCCGGTCTGGGTAGGGGTACCGGCTTAGGGATGGCAGGTCTCTTGGAAGCAGGTGTAGACACAGTGGCTGTAGCAGGCCTGGAAGCCTGGGACTGCTTCAGAGATCTACGCACCTGAGCGTGCTTGGGAGTTGCAGCTGGTTTAGAAACCGGTGCTGGTTTGACAACCACTGATCTGGGGGGGTTTTCTGGGCAATTCGATATCCAATGTGATCCTGCCCCGCAGTTCAGGCACAAATTGCTATTTTGTCTCCTGACACACTCTTCAGGAGACAGGGGATCACAGCATTTATTTGGAGGAGCGCACACCTTAGTTGAGGTGCCCAGAATAGCTTGCAGCATTTGCACCAGGGAATAAGCCAGGTTTTTGAATAGCTCCTGGAAGGTCGTCTTCAGTAGCTCCACCATTAAGTGCAGCACTGCGGGCTCATTTGTATTGGGCTGGTTCATTGTGTCTGGGTTAGGGATGGTACCGGGGTGGCACCAGGGATGAGGAGAGTATGAGCCCAGCGTGCAGTGGTCTGCACAAATAACAGAGGATAAGGGTAGAGGAGGGTGGATGAATATGAGGACTAACCAGGTTGATAGCAGAATGATGATGAAAATGATGGTTGTAGTAGCAGAAATCAGGAATACTGAGCAGAAATATCAGGTAGCAGATCAGCAACGGTGTTTACTCTTTGTGAGCAAAAGCTGTAATGAACCAGCAGTGAGTGTGTGCGGGGCTGAGCCCTTTATTTCGTGAGTCACGTGTGTTTGGTGTTTTTAACTCTTACACTGTTGGATGCTGGTTGCTGGCTGCAGGGCAGGAACAGGATGGAAGTGAACCACCAGGGGGGGTTTCAGGATGGTGGCAGCCATGGGGCATGACACGGAGTGTGGGCGGCATTCGATTCCTGGCTGAGGAGATTCAGAGTCGGGAGTGTGGATTTTGACAGCACTGGGTGCCGGACGGCTAACGGAGGGACCTTCTGGCCGAGTCATCAGTTCGGGACAAGTTGTCTCGCCAGATGGGTGAGAGGCCTCAGGCCTACGACTTCCATAACAGTGCGCACTTATCTGATTGCTTAAAACTTCAGGGCCCCAACGCTGACTAGTAGAAGATATTTTTGTTCACCCACTGGCCAGTGGACTTAGCAACCGGGTACCCTAGGACATAACTTAACGAGCATCTTTTTCATTGAGCGGGACTTAAGATAAACGGACTGAGGGCCTTATCAACCGTTATCCGCCATTCTCTATGCAGTTACGCTACGTGTTACAGTCCGATTCGTTTCATGTTTACAGTATATGTGTCTTACTCTTTATTGCCTTTTATTGCTTCAGTAAAGTATAACTTTAAATCCATAAAGGTGTGCTGTGTACAGTGAATTGTTATCGCGGTGAGACTAATCCTGGGTTTATTCAGCGGCTCCGCCGGGGGTGAGCGCTACACAGGTTTACAGGTGCATTCTGTATATAGTCACTGTGTTACTTGTTTACAGGTGCATTCTGTATTGAGGTATGTTAATAGAGATCTCTTAAGCGACTTTAGACTGGGGGAAGATTTGATGGCGTCTGGGAGGATATTCCATAACTGCGGTGCTCTGTAGGAAAATGAGGCATCGAGCCACTGTCTTTTTGTATTGTGTTATTGTAAGTAAGGTGCAGGTCCTGGATCAGAGGTTATAAGATGAGGGAACTGTGACAGACCGCCTGTCACACCGACCGTGTGCCTCTGTCAAACGCTAGCTTTCTCCAAGCCAGACCCCAAAATCCAGCTTTAGCAGCCCCCCAAACTTTCTCTCTACAAATCACCATGCACAACCAGTGTTGTAGAGTGCAAAACAAAGACTGACCGTTTATTTGAAACATACAGCTGAAAACACCGTTGAGAGACAACCCCCTCTTCCAGAACACATTACAGATAACTTCAGTGCAGAACAATGGAAGAGACATTCATCCAAATGGATTGTTTACCTATGCATTCTTATCTTAACCTGCCTGCTAGATCCTAGGGGGAGGTTTGAGGGAAGCAGGGAAACTAAAGGAATCTTCTTACAGCAAGTGTACAATATACAGAGGACAACTAATACCGAAATGTGCACTATACAGAGACACAACAGGAGACTCTACAATAACTACATAAGGAATAATACACAGACAGTCAACATAAATACTGGATCCCTGGGCAATCCATTTGGCATACCCCAAGTTGCACCTTGGTCCATAGTCAGTAGGCAGGAGGCTGCCCCCAGGCTCTTCCAACTGCCCCAGTGACAGCTGAGTCTGTCACAGGAACTGCTGGGGGAAGCAATCTATTCAGGTAGGGTGGTAGCTTCCCAGAAAAGCTCTTAAACACCAGGGGCCACATTACAATCTTGACACTAACGTTAACGCTCACCTGCATGAGCATTAACGTTAGCCGCGGTGTCTACCGCATATTACAATCCAAACGCAAACGGGTTAAGTAACCCTTTTGCGTTTTGTACCTTGCGCTCCTCTGCGCGAGGTTACTGTACTTTGTGCTCCCTATACTTAACATGGGGAGCAAAGTGTTAATCAGCGTTAGAATTACAAAGTCCCAGCGCTGATTAACGTCCAGCTCTGGTTAGCGGAAAGTTAACCAGAGCCAGGACTTGCTGTTAATGTATTCTGCAGAAGCGGAATCCATTAACACAATCCAAAAAATAAAAAAACAAATCGTATACTCACCCCCTGTCCCGCGGCGAGGACCGCGGCTTCAACTGCCTCCTCCGTCCGGCGGAGGAAAAAGTTCCTCAGTCTCCCCCTGCGTATCACTACGCCTATGGACTCCATCGAGTGGATGCTCGCGGCGACGCTCAGCGCTGCCGTGAGCATCCAAGGGTGTAGTGCGTGGTAACAATGCAGGCAGCTTTTTAACGCTGGCATTGTAATTCCATGCTAAAACGAGGGCGGTAGGGAGAAATCTGCGGGCGCAGTTTTTTCTCCCTACCGCCCCCGTTTTAGCGGGGAGAATGTAATGTGGCCTCAGGTTGGGAAGGTGAAGGGTGCGTCTGGATTCCAGCGACAGCCAGTTTAGCTCTTTTAACATGCCACAATAGTGGGTCATGTAGTTACATTGTAGCGCAAAGCGGCAGAATGAGTTATACAATGTAGAAAGTTTATGAAGGTGTGTTTGCGGGGCGGCTGCATACACTACATCTCCGTAATCAATAGCCGGCATACGCATTTGTTGTACAATCTGCTTTGTTACTGCGGGGCTCAGGCAGGATTTGTTTCTGTACAGGGCACCTAGTTTGGGGTAGCCGCGCCAGCACAATTTGCTTTAATCAGATGTAATTATATCGTATTTACATAAAATGTTTTCTCGCTTAGTGCGGTTAATAAATTGGAAGTTGATTAAGCAACATATTCCTGTATTGACTATTAATAGAAGGCGCCTCCTGACTTTAATGTTACCCTCTTGAAGCGCCGGGGATTTGTGCCTGCGTGTGTTTTGTCTTTTCCGGAGTTGTGTGGCGGCGACACAGAGGGAATGCTTTATTTAATTTAATGAGGAATAGGAAAGAATGAAATTAATAGTCCTGTTCTCTGTGAAGCTTACGCCTCAAAGGATTGCTCAGCGGGGGGGACAATGTGATCAACTGACTCTGAACCAAACCATGAATTATTAACTCCCGGCTTCCAGGCACACGCTCCACCATAATATAAATAAAGAAGAACACTGCCTGGGAATGGATCTAAGCTGAGGGCACCAGCACATCCACATCCTTAATGCATTCAGCAAGGTCCGTCTGCATGAATTATCCAAAGCAGAGGAAGCTGTCAACTAAAAAAGTGGAGGACACGATGGCACTGCGCTGGGCGAGGGTGGTGAACCGCGGCGAGGAGAAGAGGACAACCGAAAAAATCAAAGTTTATGAGAGGTCGGCAAATATTTCTTGCTCGGATCTAAAGAGAGAAGTGAAATCGCTCCAGAGATTCCTGATAAAAATCAACACTTCGACCGGACACTTTGGAAAAGACCAGGGAGGGAGCAGAGGACTTCATTCCGATACTAATCACCACCAGCAATAAAACATGACTTAACCGTCACCATATGAGAACTCGACCTGAGGACACCCAGCAATGAGACTTACTCTTTCACCGTCACCATGTGAGAACTCGACCTGAGGACACCCAGCAATGAGACTTACTCTTTCACCGTCACCGTGTGAGAACATGATTTGAGGACGCCCAGCAATTACACAGACTCTTTCACCGTCACCGTGTGAGAAATCGACCTAAAGATGCCCAGCAATGACATGGACTCTTTCACCGGCACCATGTGAGAACTCGACTTGAGGACGCCTACAGGGCCGGATTTGCACCTCAGGAGCCTGTAGGCACAGAAATACGGAGCGCCCCTACCCCCCCCAAAAAGAAACATACCAAAATTACTATTTAAATTTTTGTTTTGAGGCAAAAAACCTAAAAAAAATACATTTTAAAAAACTGTTTTTTTGCTCCGCGCTCAAATCAAAAGAAGAGGCAGAATCTGTTGCCTTAGTTACAGTTACAAGTATTTAAAAAGCGCCAACAAATTCCTTAGCGCTGTGTAATGGGAGAAACAGAATAACAAATATACATATATGTTACATACACGGAACGGAAGGAGGGAGGACCTTGCTCAAGAGCTTACAATCTAAGAGGAGAGGGGTGACACATTATGTGAGGATGAATAGGGTATTTGAAGTAAAGGGTTGCATGAGGACTGATTGGGAAGATGGATCAGAAAACGACAGTGGGGGATCATGGAGTGAGCTGATAGGCTTCTCTATAGTAAAACCTTTTCAGAGACTTCTTGAAGGACTGGAGAGATGGGCGAGTCTGATGTTGCGGGTGAGAGAGTTCCATAGAAAGGGTGCAGCTCTGGAGAAGTCCTGAATGCGGGGTGCAGGTACGAGGAACTGATAGCATCAGATCATTGGCCGAGCGAAGTGGTGGGGATGGGATGTACCTGCTAATAAGGGAGGACATGTAGGCAGGGGAGCGATAATGGAGAGCTTTGTATGTGAGCACCAATATAATGAATTGGGTTCTAAAGGAAACAGGGAGCCAGTGTAGAGCTTGACAGAGAGGTGAGGTGCGGGAGGTGAGGTGTATGAGTCTGGCACAGGCTTTGTTTACAGACTGCAGAGGGAGAATCTGGGATCTCTTAAGGCCAGAAAGAAGGAGGTTACAGTAGTCAAGGCGGGTAATAATAAGAGCTTGGATGAGCATTTTAGTAGAGTCTGGATTAAGAAAGGGACGGATGCGTGCAATGTTTTTTAGGTAGAAGTAACAGGATTTGTTTAGTGACTGAATGTTAGGAGTAAAGGATAAATTGGAGTCCAAGAGGACCCTGAGGCAATGGAGCTTGAGAGGTAGAAGTAATGGTGGCACCAATCACCTGAAGAGAAATTGGTGCAGGAATGGAGGTTTTAGTGGGAGGGAGGATGAGAAGTTCAGTATTAGAGAGGTTGAGCTTTAGGAAACGGGAAGTCATTCAGTTGAAGACAGCCGATAGGCAGGCTGTAAAATGGTCCAACACCGAAGGAGAGAGATCGAGAGAGGAAAGGTAGATCTGGGTGTCATCAGCATAGAGGTGATATTGGAATCCATAGGAAGAGATGAGGTTGTCCAAAGAGGCAGTATAGATCTGTTAGATTTTAATTTTCTGTAGGATTATAAATGTCCTATAATTGAAATACGTGCCATATTTCAATATGCATTAGTGTGAAATCCCCCCCCCTCCTTCTTGTTCCAGTACGGTGTCTGTTCAGTTTGGTTTCCTCTCGAGGCTGGTTGGTGGGGTGATTGAAATAGATATCCTGTGTTAACTTAGAAATGCCCGCAAAACCTTTGTTACATGATGTAGAAATGTATCTCCTCTGATTGGCTGTTATATCACATTCCTATGTTAGGAGTGGACAGGAAGCTCTTTTCTATAACGAACATTTCTATTGGATGTTGAAATAATAAACGGGTCTGACTGCCCACGAGCTAGTCAGATGTTGATCTGCCATATCTCGGTGTGGTTGTTTCTATCATCTCCTCTGATCAGAGTCGCGCAGCTCGTGCAGCTCGCGCAGCTCACGCAGCTCGCGCAGCGCCTTACTTCATCTTTGATATATGGGAAGAAAACAGTCTATTGAAATTCCATATATGGTAATTATATTAGGGAATTTGTTATTGTTTGATTAAGATTATAATTTAACAGTTGGTCTCCGAAGTGGGATCTGTAATTCAAATGTGTTACATTTGCTTGTTCGGATCATGAATCTTCATGCCTTTTTGGTGCAAGGTTGGACACTCTTTGTCTTGGTTTGTTTTTGTCATTTTGTGTATTGTAGTAAAAGAAAAATCGTTTGAGGACCTCATGTGTGTTGTTTGAACTCGCCCGCTGCGCTGAGTGTATTGTATTGTATAGTGCTGAAAATTGAACTCATAAAAAAAAGAGATGTTTCTAGTTGTATTGCCGTTGTGGAGCTGTAACTCCGTTCTGTGTCTATCTGTCTTGTACTTCCATTCTGGAGTTTTTTGACTCATCCGTATCTGATTGTCATTTGAGCATTTTATTTAAATTGATTAAGATTAGATCTAATTTCTTCTCATATAGCAAAATGGTTTCCTGTGCTCCCATTGAGAGCAATTTTCTTTTACACGCTATTACAATTTTTTTGCGTTCTTGCCATTTTTTTACGCGTGTTGCTGTATGTTTGCGCGCGTTGCTGTAGGTTTGCGCGCTGTTTTATTTTATAACCTAACTGATTCTAGAAGATTTGCAAACTGTTTTTTCTTTCACATTGCATGTTTGTTTTTTTTTTTTTTCTATTTTTTCTTGCCATTGATTAAGTCTGTTTATTTAAATGTTTGTCTTTATTAATTAATGTATGTGTTTATCTTTGATGTTTTGTATTTTATTACACTGTACAGCTGTCTGTGTTTCTGTGTGTATAGGGACTGATTTCTTTTGGAATATGTCACTTTGCCAGTATCTGTGTGTCCCTTTTTCCCCTCAGCGGCTGTAAAAGAAATAGCCCTCCCTTACTTTAGGCTTGCGATAAGTTTTTTTCTCTTCTCTCTAGAGAATAGAGCAATGCAAGTTGGATAATGGAATATGTAGTGCGGTTTAGCAATGCAAGTTGGATAATTGAATATGTAGTTATTTTTGTTTGTGTGCTGTGAGTATCTATTAGGGATAATTGGACAGTATATATACAAATAACATATATCTAATGCCTTGAATAAATATATAATAGCAATTGAATTGTGGAACTGTTACTGCATTACAAAAATGTAACTGTTGTGGAATTGGGCACGGCTTGAGCATGCTCGGCGTGCATGCGGATGTGGAATAAAAGAAAGAAATTGTGGGAGCTGGATTTACTGTGAATGAATGATATGATAAAAAACTATATAGTGTATCAAGGTGATGGGCGTCGTCAATCTGCTTTTAATATAAGTTATACATTTTCCCAAGAGGCGTGGTGTCATGATCCACCTGGGTTGCTGTCAGGGATCGCATATTTTTAACCCTGGCAGCCCCTTTTTCCCATGTGTTACATAGGTTCCTATGGAATTGGCTGAAACCTATGCACATCAGAGACTACAGGTTCACCTCATCTTTGCTAATGGGGCCTCCTTATAAGGAGGTCACACCCTATCTGCTGGACTTCCTCATTTGAAGTCAGAGCCTTGTACCAGAGTGACCTGTATCTGGAAAGCTCCTTGTTTTTGGACCCACTGTACTCCTATCTGTTTTCCCCCTGGACCTTCATCAGAACCCGATTTACTACCCTTCTGGATTACCTCTGCTATACCGGTAAACCCCATTTGTTTTGCTACCCAATTCCTCCATTGGATTTACGTGTATGACCCCTGGCTATGAACTTCTGATTATCATGTTCTCTGAATCCCGCCACGACTACTGCTTGAAAACCTGACTACGAGACTGCCTTACCCTATACCTGGATACCTTGCCATGGACATTATCATTTCTCTGTCTAGTTAATATTCTGTTTTCTATTCAGTATCTACTACCCCATTTAGTTATACGTATTTTCAGTTTCCTCCTGTGTTTCCTAGTTTTCATCCAGTTTAATCCTTTTTCATTCTGCTCTGAGTCTTTACTTCCCTCTATCTTAGCTATTCATCTTTATTCATTTTCTTCTGCTGATTTGTTTTATATAATAAATATCTTGTTTGAACCCCTCAACCTGCATACTTCATTATGGCTCACTGCACATTGGGCTCACACCCGCAATCCATGTAGGGTTCACATGACACGTGGTCGGTTATTTTTTTCTCTGGTCTTTGTTTGAGTCCAGCACAAAGGGATTGACCACAACTTAATATAGGTTATATGTTTTGTATAAGGGACAAGCATGCCTGTGTAGTTTCTTTGTTGCTGAACGAATGATAATCTCTAAAAATATAATTATAATAATATTTGAGTCCCCTATTGAATAATTGCCAAAATGGCTGACTGAGGTCATTTACAAGTTTTGTAACCTGTATACTGGAATATATATATATATATATATATATGTTCATCATAATACAGTAAGCAAAGAGGTCCTGTTTAAGAGTTTACAATCTAAGAGGATGAAGTAATATTGAAGGATTTGAGTGAAAGTTTAATGGAAAGCGCCTACAGGTTTTGTAACGCTGTACAAAGGAAATTTGGCAGATTTCAGGTGATGAGTGGGGATAGAAGGTGTTTTTTTGTTGACAAAGGGAGATGGAAGGTTGTAGTTTAGTATCTGGAGTATTGTTTGTTTTCTTTTTTCTGCATTGGTAGCCATATGTCTAGTTTATTTTTTTGCCGTCTTTCTTTGTCTTTTGGTGTGAAGTACAACAACGTATGACTATGCCCCCCCCCCATTGAATTTTCTTGGAGGGAATAAAACAGGCTGTAAAATAGCTGCACAAACACCTCACGTTTGAATGTTTGGTTTTAAGCAATATCCTTAATAAAGATTGTTATTTTAAATGTTTAAGAATCTTTTTCTCTATTTAACATGTCAAGTTTTAAACATGCCCTTCTATATACTTTCTTTCCCAGTTTATGATATTTTTGTTATGTATTTTTTTTATTTTGATGAGCATTTTAGAAAAAAGATGGTGACCGTTGCAAATGTAAAAGGAGGTTTTCACATTCTTCTCCTAGCCCCTTCCATTTTGTCTCTCTCATGACCACTCCTTTTTCTTTGTGTCCAAAAATGTGATGCATTTTTTTTTCTCTTTATAGAAACCTGGAATCCATTTTAAAGTATTTTATCCATATAATTTTAAAGTTTGACAGGTTAATACACTTTTTCCCAAGTTTTTTTTTTACTTTAGGTGAAAATTACCCACGCATGCCAACTTTGATCAAGCTACATGGAAGATTATTGAATACCAATATTGATAAAGCTGTTGGAATTGAAGGGAAATTTACTCAAACACATTATCATTTCACATTACAATTTTACATCAACCGGATACTAAGGAATTATCAGACACCAGGCAATAAAACATTCTAATGTATCAACGACTCATCAATAAATAATGCGATTAAAGAAGATCATTGATTTGGAAATAAAACTTAAGATATTGGTTGGAAATAACTGTTTTGTAAAACTGACATAAGACAGAAGACAAAGAAAGAAGATAATGTATTTTTTATATGCTGATGGATTATCATTGTGTTGTCTAAGTGATAATTATTCTGTGTATTTTATTATTTTATATATCTTTATTTTTTTTTGGTTACAATCAATATTGTTCAAATTCCCTGACACATTTAGGATTATTGGAGATTACATTCAATTAAAATTAGAGTTAATATATTTAGGAACATATAATTTAATGCATTTGCATAAATACTTTTCATGACATAGTGGTAAATGGAAAGTTTTAATTCGGTAAAATTATAAATTGTTTTTATTTTTTGGATTTTATTTGAGGATTGGTGTGTTTTATAAACACCAGGTTTATTTCATAACACCGAACAAGACTGAATAGGATAGTAATTAAATATTTTTTGATATTTAAATGAGTGGAATAAGCACTTCGGCTATTTCCCTTTTGAGACAAAGTTGTGTATATATATTTTTCTCTAAGTGCAATGAGTCAGACGTAGTCTGATTTTTCTTTTTCTGTTACGTGAGGCCCATAGGCTTTGCGGGGAAATTTTAAAATTTATTATCTGTGTCTCTTCTTGTGTAAATTAAAATTTTTATTGTTTTCGTGCACTTGAGAGTGACAATGAATGAATGGATGTATATGATTAGTGGGTATACCATATTTTATTTTTATTTCTTTATTGTTGCTAAAACTGTATCACATCACAAGAAATCTGACAGTCACAATGACTGCACATGGAACGAATAATGGACATTTTGTGTCAAGGTCAAAGGTCACAGGTAATAAGCAACCAGTGCAAAGAGACAGCTTGTTCAGGAGTCTAGATGGGCCGAAAGGTTCTTATCTGACGACATTCTGTGACATTATGTTTCTATGTTGAAAAATACCAAACCTTGATCTCGCATTTTGGACTACGGTATTAGATTATGGAATATTTTTTTTATTTAATCCCCTAGATAAGTGTGAGAAAGGATTGGATTTGTGAAAATGAGAATGTATTTCTTGAGTGTGTGTGTGAATGCAGGTGTGTATGAGTTTTGTGGAGTGAAGCTGAACATAGGAAAACACACAGATATAGACCTGACTCATGTTGATTATTAGATAAATGAACTTTTTACATTCAAGTTACTATATTTTTCTTGTTCGGTGAATAATATTTTGGGAAATAGGAATAAATAGTTATTTAATGTCTAGATTAGGTATTTGGCCCAGGCTCCAAGTGTGGTTCGCTGGTAGAGTGAATCTAGATAGATAAGTGTATTTTATGCTCATAAAGGGCCTCCTTGGGGAATCCTTTTAGTATATCATAAAAGGTAGAGAGGTATTTTAAGAGTAATTACCAGATTTTTTCTTTTCCCTCTGAGCATCTAGAATGATCTAGAGGTATTAGGCGAGGATACTATGGTCCCAGGTATAATTAGTTTAATTGCCTAGGTTTGGTTTATCTTTTAGATGATCACAGGTGATATGTGATCAAAGGAAAGAATTGTTAAATTTTAATTTTCTGTAGGATTATAAATGTCCTATAATTGAAATACGTGCCATATTTCAATATGCATTAGTGTGAAATCCCCCCTCCTTCTTGTTCCAGTACGGTGTCTGTTCAGTTTCGTTTCCTCTGGAGGCTGGTCAGCGGGGTGATTGAAATAGATATCCTGTGTTAATTTAGAAATGCCCACAAAATCTTTGTTACATGATGTAGAAATGTATCTGCTCTGATTGGCTGTTATATCACATTCCTATGTTAGGAGTGGACAGGAAGCTCTTTTCTGTAACGAACATTTCTATTGGATGTTGAAATAATAAACGGGTCTGACTGACCACGAGCTAGTCAGATGTTGATCTGCGTGTATATATGTATATCTCGGTGTGGTTGTTTCTATCATCTCCTCTGATCAGAGTCGCGCAGCTCGCGCAGCTCGCGCAGCGCCTTACTTCATCTTTGATATATGGGAATAAAACGGTCTATTGAAATTTCATATATGGTAATTATATTAGGGAATTTGTTATTGTTTGATTAAGATTATAATTTTACAAGATCGAGAAGAGTAAGGGACCCAGAACAGAGCCTTGAGGTACCCCAACTGAAAGAGGAACTGGTGGTGAAGAGACACCAGCGAAGGAGACACTGAAGGAGTGAAAAGAGAGACAGGAAGAGGACAGGAGAGAGTGATGTCACTGAGGCCAAGTTGACGAAGCGTGAGGAGCAGGAGAGGGTGATCACCAGTGTTGAATGCAGCGGAAAGATCAAGAAGAATAAGGAGGGAGAAGTGACCTTTGGTTTCAGCGGCAGCTAAATCATTAGTCAGCTTGGTCAGAGCAGTCTCAGTAGATTGTTGGGAGTGAAAGCTAGACTGGTGCGGATCAAGTAGAGAGTTAGCAGAAAGAAAACTGGTGAGCCGGTTAAGGACTAGGGATGAGCTGTTCGGTTCGATCGGTTTGGAGTTCGATTCGAACATCGCCTGTTCGCGAACTACGAACATTTCCGCGTGTTCGCCGCATGTTCGCCCACAATGCGCCACAATGGACCACAATGCACTTTTCCACTGGCCTGAAGTTTGTAATTGGCTACAGCCTTGCACCTGACCATAGGTCAGGTGCAAGACAGATGCAAGACTATGCCAATCACGATCAAATTTTGCCCAATCATGGGCTCACAGAGCTAAGTCCCGCAGCACACTATATCCTTTAGCACGTGTTTTTTGAGAGGAGATTGTTGTGTTAGTGTGTGTTCTCACTGTCAGTCTGCCAGCAGCTATTGGGGGCGGTCTCATTGCTACAAAATATCTGGGAATTGTTATAATCTGTGTGTTCTCACTGCCACCAGCAATTTTGGGGGTTTCATTTCTACAAAATATCTGGGAATTGTTCTAATCTGTGTGTTCTCACTGCCACCCATCAGGAGGTCTCACTGATTTATAGGAGGTTTCTGGGAATTGTTATCTGTGTCTTCTCACTGCCAGCTATCAGGGGATCCCACATACCTCTAGCAGATTTCTGCAAATTGTAATCTGTGTCTTGTCACTGTTGCCAGCTATCAGGGGGTCCTATCAGGGGTCTCACTGACTTGTAGGTGGTTTCTGGGAATTGTAATTTGTGTCTTGTCACTGCCACCCATCAGGGGGTCTCACTGATTTATAGGAGGTTTCTGGGAATTGTAATCTGTGTCTTGTCACTGTTGCCAGCTATCAGGGTGTCTCACTGAGTTATACCAGAGTTCTGGAAATCTTTAATCTTTATACCAGAGTTGAATCAGAGTTCTGCAGCATATCTCCAATTTTTATAACAGAGTTGAATCAGAGTTCTGTATATCTTTAATCTATATATCACTCACCATGTCAGAAAGACCAAAAAACACAGGCAGACGCTCCCAGACACAGATAAGAGGGCAAGCAGCCTCTGTGTCGGGAGGCTGTGTCTCTGGTTGTGGTGGACGTGGTGCATCCTCTACAGGGGCATGCTTGTCCTTTCTAACTGGTGCTGGCCGTCTTAAGCAGCAGCAACATACAGAGGATTTGCAGGATTGGCTAACCAGGCCATCCTCATCCTCCCAGTACTCTGCCAGCCAGGCTTGTAGTGCTTTACAGTCCACCTCAGCTGCCAAAGCATCTAATGCAGCCTCCATGTCCACAGCTACTCCTGCCGTAGCCTCACCAACCTACACGGAGGAGTCAGCTGAATTGTTTGACTACAATGACAGTGACATGCTGCTCGAGGATGCGCAGCAACTACAGTGCTCTGATTCAAACTCTGAGGTTGAGGAAGGGAGTATAATCAACCTAGAGGAAGGGGGTGCCAGTGACACACAAATAACTGGCACTCATGTTGCCCCAGCAGCTGCAGCATACTGAAAAGTTGGCTCCAGTGACGAGGAGATAGGGGGTGATGGCAATGATGATGAGGTCCCTGACTCCTCCTGGGTGCCTGATCAAACTGAGGAGTCAAGTGAGGAGGAGGAGGAGGCACAACAAACATGAGGCACAATGTCCTCTATGACCAACCGTAGCATTAGCCAGTCCAAGGCATCAGATGTCAGAGCTGCTCAAGTGCAGAGCGCTGTTGTCTCAAAGCACACATCCAGGAACTCTGCTGTCTGGGAGTTCTTTAAGAAATGTGCAGCAGACCGCACCATTGCTATTTGTAATCTGTGTCAGATGAGGCTCAACGTGGGAAAGACACCGGATGCTTAGGTACCACGTGCTTGAGGCAACATATGACCACCTGCCACGCATCCCATTGGCGCAAAACTTTGCGTAGGTCCTCCTCACCTGTCTCTACCCCCACTATATGTCCTGCCATGTCATTGACTCCAACCTCCACTGACAGGGATGATGCTACAGTAATGGATGTACCAGGTCCTTCCTCACAATGTGACAGCATCCCATCAGCTGAAGATTTACGCAGTCAGATTACGTTACCCCAGCTGCTGCAGCGTAAAAAAGAATATAGTCCCAACCATCCCCAAGCACAGCGTCTAAATGCCAGCTTAGCAAAATTACTCGCATTGCAGCTGCTGCCTTTCTAGCTGGTGGACTCTGCTTCCTTCCGTGAATTTGCTGAATGTGCTGTACCACAGTGGCAGGTTCCAAAACGCCATTTCTTTTCACGGAAGGCCATTCCAGCACTATACCAGCACGTGGAAGACAATTTTATGGAGTAATTGGGAAAGGCAGTCAGCAGCATGGTGCATGTGAGTTTAGACACGTGGTCCAGCAAAGCATGGACAGGGCCGTTACATTTCCTTCACGGCACGCTGGGTAACTCTGATTGCAGCTGGGAGGGATCCAAGACGGGGCTCTGTGATGGAGCTTTTTCGTCCACTACGCCTCCAGAAAGCTGCTTGTATGAGGTCTGTCTGCTCCACCACCACCTCTTCCTCCTCCTCCTCCTTCTCTGTCTCTGGCGAAGTGGCAGTTAAACCGTCGTGTGACGGGGCTACACAATGGCTCAAGCAAAAAGATGCCATACTGTGCTTGAGCTAGTTTGTTTAGGGGACAGGAGCCACACCAGGCCAGAAATTCTGTCATCTCTGTAGGGGCAGGTGCAGAGATGGTTAGCACCACGCCAGCTTGAGCTGGGAATGGTTGTCTGTGATAATGGCAGCAACCTTCTCTCCGTCCTACGCTTGGGTAAGTTGATGCATGTACCATGCCTAGCACAAGTCCTAAATCTGGTGGTACAGCGTTTCCTAACCAGGTACCCAGGGCTGGCAGAGCTTCTCAGCCAGGCCAGAAAAGTCTGCAGCCACTTCAGACGGTCATTCCCAGCAAGTGTTTGCCTGGCAGAAATTCAAAGAGAATTCCACCTTCCCACAAACCATCTGATCTGTGACATGCCCACCAGGTGGAACTCAACATTAGCAATGCTGCAGCGTCTCCACAAGCAGCAGAGGTCCATAAACGAGTACCTGTGTGAGTATGGCACAAGGACAGGTTCAGGTCAACTTGGTTTTCCCCCCCCACAGTGGCTGATGATCAAGGATGCATGCACTGTACTGTCACCATTTGAGGAGGCAAGAGGATGGTGAGCAGGGACAGTGCATGCATCAGTGACACAATTCCATTAGTGTTCCTGCTGGAGCGCACTCTGTGGGGAATTATAGATGTGGCACTAGAGGCAGAGCAGCGGGAGGAAGAAGAGGCCCTCCCTAGGTCTCAAGACCCCAGTCTTTACGCAGACAGCATTCCTGCGGGTCCTCAGATCAGACATCATTACTGGTTGGCAAGCCTTCTTGATCCACGATACAAGGGTAAAGTTGCAGAGCTCATCCTGCCCGCACAGAGGGAACACAGGATGAAAAAACTTGGACACTCTAAAGTGACACTTGTGTAACACCTTTCCAGGCACTGGTAGGTTACCAAGTGATGACACAGGTGCTTCTGAGGCTGCGTCTGATCAGAGGAAGAGTGGTGAAGGCCGGGCCGCTTGACTTATGCCTTTTTAATTTTTTTTAGTCCACAACGCCCAGGGACGTCAAATGTAGGCACGCATTGCCAGCGTCTTCACCATATGGTGCAGGACTACCTAGGGGCAGGGCAGACTTGGATACCTTTACAGCAGATGATCCACTGGCTTACTGGGTGTTGAGATTGGATCACTGGCCAAAACTTAGCCAATATGCTATGCAGCTACTAGGTTGCCCTTCATACAGTGTGCTTTCTGAAAGGATGTTCAGTGCCGTTGGAGGTTTTGTCACAGCCAAAAGAGTGCATCTGTCCACCGACTCTGTAGACCGGCTGACATTTATAAAAATGAATCAGTCCTGGATCAGCAGCTATCAATCCCCTGATGCTGACGTGATGGAATAGATCGGGGATCTCTTCTGCATTCACAAAACCTCCACCACTGCACTCTTCCACAATACCACAAAAGGGTTACGGTGTGAAGGCACTTGTTGCCACCAAAGGCACAATATTTGGCTGCACTGACACTGACGCCTATATTACCAGATTCATGTCATTTAAATTTTTTGGACTGCAGGGTCCAACGCTGCACTCTTCCACAATACCACAAAAGGCTTACGGTGTGAAGGCACTTCCTGCCACCAAAGGCACAATATTTGGGTGCACTGACGTCTTTATCAGATTCATATCTTTTTAATATAGGACTGCATGGTCCAACCCTGCACTCTTCTACAATACCACAGAGGGGTTACTTACGGTGTGAAGGCACTTCCTGCCACCAAAGGCACAATATTTGGCTGCACTGATGCCTTTACTAGATTCATATCTTTTTAATATAGGACCGCATGGTACAACCCTGCACTCTTCCACAATACCACAGAGGGGTTATTTATAGTGAGAAGGCACTTGCTGCCACCAAAGGCACAATATTTGGCTGCACTGACGCCTTTACCAGATTCATATCTTTTTAATATAGGACCGCATGGTCCAACCCTGCACTCTTCCACAATACCACAGAGGGGTTACTTATAGTGAGAAGGCACTTGCTGCCACCAAAGGCACAATATTTGGCTGCACTGAAGCCTTTACCAGATTCATATCTTTTTAATATAGGACCGCATGGTACAACCCTGCACTCTTCCACAATACCACAGAGGGGTTACTTATAGTGAGAAGGCACTTGCTGCCACCAAAGGCACAATATTTGGCTGCACTGACGCCTTTACCAGATTCATATCTTTTTAATATAGGACCGCATGGTCCAACCCTGCACTCTTCCACAATACCACAGAGGGGTTCCTTACAGTGTGAAGGCACTTTCTGCCACCAAAGGCACAATATTTGGCTGCACTGACGCCTTTACCAGATTCATATCATTTTAATAGTGGACCGCATGGTCCAACCCTGCATTCTTCCACAATACCACAAAAGGGGTTACGGTGTGGCGGCACTGTTGCCGACACTAAAGGCCCAATTTTAAAGCACCTATTGTTACTTTCATCCAAAGCCTGCGTAAATTTCACCATAATTTAGCCACAAAATCACTAAACTGGTTCTGCATGTCCTTAACCTCCCTACCGGTATTCCCGAGTGTGACTCGGGGTTAAATTTCAATACTACGAACGGTAACCCCGAGCCACACTTGGGCTGGATGCTTACTCACCTCCTCCTGGCTCCCTCGCCGTCCCCCGCAGTGTGATCGCGGCGAGCTGCTTCCTGGAAGGCTCCTTGCGAGTCACATGGTGCAGGGGGGCTGGACCGGAGCAAATTTCATTCATAATTAACACTGAATACAAAATGCAATGTTTATGAACGGCCACTAGGTGGCAGTACAGGATAAGAAATAGACCATACATCATCTCACCCTTGTTCTCACACAGATTTCAGTGTTTTTTGTTGTATTTTATTGAATATCATTTATTTGCATTATTTTGGATAATTATTTTTGGGATAATAAATTATTATGTCGTGTTTCAAACTTTATCGGACTCCGTGTATTTACTATTTTTTTTAAATTAATTAATTAATTTATTTATAAAGGATTTTACCAGTAAGGACTCTTGATTTCACGGATTTCAGTGCGTGATTCCTAATTATTACAGGCTAACTATGTACAAAAACACTTTTCCTTTAAAACAAAATTGAGACGCTTTTAGACACAAAATTTTGAAAAAATTAGACCGCCAGGGAGGTTAAAGGTCTCCTCTTTTCATACAGGCTGCCGCCCCAAGCACTTGTTTATGAATAGATTAAAGGAAAACCATTTACCGTCATTTGAAATGTCATTTTTTTGTTTTTAAATGTTTCTATATATCCTACAAATCCGCCACTTCACGGGCAGGTTATGGGGATCTCCTAGGAACGATATTTGAAGGAATTTTCCATTTTTATTTTTAACACTAATTTCATGGAAAACTCACTGTTTCTTTAAAAACAGTTTTTTTTAAACTTTTTGTCCTTGTTTCCTGTCCCCCAGGGCACTACCCGGACCCCCATACACCTTTTATGGCAAATATCTTGCATATATGCCCTCTTGCAGGGCACTCTAAAAATCTAACTTTTGAGTCCCATTGACTTACATTGAGTTCGGTTCGTGTTCGCTTTCTAACTCGAACTTTTGAAATTGTTCGAGTTCGAATGAGAACCGAACACGGGGGTGTTCGGCTCATCCCTATTATGGACCAGACGTTCTATGATTTTGGAGGCAAAGGGAACCAGAGAGATGGGACAGTAGAGGGATGGAGGTAGGATCAAGAGATGGGTTTTTTAGAATGGGGTGATCAAGGCATGTTTGAATACAGAGGAGAAGATTCCAGAGTAGAGGGAGAGGTTAAAAATATGAGTCAAAGCAGGGACAGTAACTGGTAGGACAGGCCGAATAAGGTGTGAGGGGATGGGATCAAGTGGACAGGTGGTCGGCTAGGAGGACATAAGAAGTTCTGTTACTTTTCTACAGTCTCGGAGGAGGATGTAAGACATAGTAGAAGAGGGGGCATGGAGTGAGGGAGTCAGTGGGGTAGAATGGTTAAAGGAGGAGGGCAGTGACTGCAGCAGCAATGTTTGTTTTATATGTAAAAGGATATATTGCCTCTGCTGTAGAACAGAAAAAAAATATTTAGCATTTACTTTCTTCATTTTTTTTATTTTTACACATTACATGGTCATGTTTGGTATCATAGTAAAGACTAGACTCTGACCTTTCCAATGACACCTCACTTAACCTTGTGTGGTGTACAATTGAGGGATGCAGGTTCCAAAGTCCTCCTGTCCCTCCTCACTGCAGCGCCACAATCTAGGTTGTGAATTAAACAATGCGTGGCTTCACCAGATACACACTTGCTGGCAGTATGGTAAATGAGGTGAGTTAGTGCAGCATCACTGTGCACTTTATAATTGTAAACTGAATAATAGTGCTGTTAGAAAAAAAAAAAATATAAAACAATTATTTTAATAGATATTTTATTTGTACATAAATCTAACCTGGCTATAATTGGTATCACTGGAAAGACTGTAAGCTGACCTTTCCAATGATACCTCATATGTCCCTCTAGCCCTTAGGGCTCCAGAGATACAGTGGTCTACATTATTGGAAATTGTAGGGAAAAAACGAATTATTTTTTTTTACACACAGAACAAGGCGCCTCCTTGTGGCAGGCGTCTGTAGGCACATGCCTACTCTGCCTAATGGTAAATCTGCCCTTGGACGCCTAGCAATGAGATTGACTCTTTCACCGTCACCATGTGAGAACTCGACTTGAGGACGCCCAGCAATGACACAGACTCTTTCACCGTCACCGTGTGAGAACTCGTCCTGAGGATGCCCAGCAATGACACAGACTCTTTCACCGTCACCGTGTGAGAACTCGACCTGAGGATGCCCAGCAATGACACAGACTCTGTAACCGTCACCGTGTGAGAACTCGACCTGAGGATGCCCAGCAATGACACAAACTCTATCACCATCACCGTGTGAGAACTCGACCTGAGGACGCCCAGCAATAACACGCATAGGCATCTCTACAGGGGGGCAAGGGGGCAATTGCCCCTCCTAGGTTAATCCTTGCCCCCCATGTGCCCCCCCACCAAAAATTTGCATCCAGCTTCTCACAATTTTCAGACCGCGGTATCTCTGTCCCTGTGCATATACTCGTTCTTTGTGTCATTGGAAAGGGCAGATTCTGGCCTTTCCAATGATACCCAACATGACCATATTCAGTGTAAAATAAAAGTCATAAAACATTAAATAAAAACGTGCACTTAAACGTAAACATTTTCACAGGGTTGAAATGACTCAGCAGTGAAGTGGTTAATGATCAGACTATACATTACATTATTATTATTTTATTATTATTCTTTATTTATAAAGCGCCGACATATTCCGCAGCGCTGAATATAGTACATTGTGTATTATGTTAGTTTTTGCTTTGGTTTTAGTTGTATATTAAGGGTTAATGGGTAGGCTTCATCCCTAATAGTAAACATTTTATTTTTTCCTTTATTAATGGCACTTTAGGGGTTAATGGGTTGGCTACATGCCTCACAGTGTATTCATTTCATGTTTTCCCTTGATTAATGGCATTTTAGGGGTTAATGGGTAGGCTACATGCCTCACAGTGTATTCATTTCATGTTTCCCTTGATTAATGGCATTTTAGGGGTTAATTGGTTGGTTACATGCCTCACAGTGTATTCATTTCATGTTTTCCCTTGATTAATGGCATTTTAGGGGTTAAGGGGTAGCTAAATGCCACATTGTTTATTAATTTTATTGTTTTTCCCTGGGTTTATGGCATTTTAGGGGTTACTATGGAAGTTAGAATCAAAAGGGTCTAATCATCTTTAAATCCTCTGCTTTTCGTCACATTTCGGGGAATTTATTTCGCCAAAAATAAGGTGAAATCTCTATTTAGTGAATGGTCAGTGTAATTTGCTAAAAGTGGAGTCGCTGAAGCAGCGAACAGACATTCAGCGAAAACTGCCGAATTGCAGCAAATAAAATATTGAATTTAAGTATCAAGTTAGTACAATAAAAAGGTATCATTGCATCACATTACTCATTGCATCACATTACTTACTACGCGAAATTCAATGCTAGGGAATTCTGGTGGCTATCAGATAGGGATGTGCGTTTCGGGTTTCGGAATTTCAGAATTTTCATGAAATTTCCCAATTCATGCATTCAGATTCAGCCGATTTTCCGAAAAATTTCAGATCCGAAAACGGCAGATCCGAACAAATTTCCGAACCGAAAAGAAAACGTTTCGGAATTTTCGAATGGACTAGAAATGTGTAAAATCAAAAATCATTTTCGTTCCATTCGTGATTTCGGCTCTGTTCCTGATTTCGGTTCCATTTCAGTAATTTCGGACAATGTATTTTTCAGTTATATCGCTGATTCTGTAATTTTGTATCATTCCCATCTCAATGTATCCTTCCTGGAAAACCAGAGAAGTTTCAATGTATCCTTCCTGAAAAACCAGAGAAATCTCAATGTATCCTTCCTGGAAAACCAGAGAAATCTCAATGTATCCTTCCTGAGAAACCAGAGAAATCTCTATGTATCCTTCTTGTAAAACCAGAGAAATCTCAATGTATCCTTCCCGGGAAACCAGAGAAATCTCTATATATCCTTCCCGGAAAACCAGAGAAATCTCAATGTATCCTTCCTGGAAAACCAGAGAAATCTCAATGTATCCTTCCTGGAAAACCAGAGAAATCTCAATGCATCCTTCCCGGGAAAACAGAGAAATCTCAATGTATCCTTCCCGGAAAACCAGAGAAATCTCAATGTATCCTTCCCGGAAAACCAGAGAAATCTCAATGTATCCTTCCCGGGAAACCAGAGAAATCTCAACATATCCTTCCCGGGAAACCAGAGAAGTCTCAATGTATCCTTCCTGGAAAACCAGAGAAATCTCAATGTATCCTTTCTGGGAAAACCAGAGAAGTCTCAATGTGTCCTTCCTGGAAAACCAGAGAAGTCTCAATGTATCCTTCCTGGGAAACCAGAGAAATCTCAATGTATCCTTCTTGTAAAACATGAGAAATCTCAATGGCAGAATTATCATATCGGCAAAATTATCTTATCGACAGAAATATCGGATCCGAAAAACCATTAGTTTACGTCAATACGAATAGACACTTTGAAACGGGCCGAATCGGCCGAAACGAGCCGAAACGAAAATTTACAAAATCCGAACGAACCGAACCGAATCGAACCGAAAAAAAAATCGGTGCACAAGTCTACTATCAGATACGTATCTACCATTTATTCTTTTTGGTTTTGGGGGGAACCACTAACCATTTGGTTCAGCTGGGTATTCAGGTGGTGTGACATATTGTGGGCGCTTACCATTGTCATTGACAGTTACATTACTCGCTGTGTCACATTACTCATTGCATCACATTACTCATTGCATCACATTACTCTCTGCGTCACATTACTCATTGCGTCACATTACTCACTGCACATTTCATCCTGTGCTCCCTCTGTGCGGACAGGATGAGCTCTGCAACTTTCCCCTTGTATCGTGGATCAAGAAGGGTTGCCAACCAGTAATGATCCCTCTCCTTGATAGCACGAATCCTGGGGTCCTTTAGCAGGCTTTGCATCATTAGGGAGCCCATGCAGCGTAGGTTGGAGGTGGCATTAGCTGCCGAGTCTTCCTGGTCAATGAGGATGACCGTATCGTGCACTTCCTCCTCCCAGCCACGCACAAGCCCTTCTGTTTCTGGGCACACAAAACCCTCCCTTGAGGAGTCCCCACCTTCAATGCCCCCACTACTTAAATATTCCTCCTCATCCTCCTCCTGTCTGATCTGAGGACCCACAGAAATGCTGTCTGCGTAAAGACTGGGGCCTTTTTGAGCTAGGGAAGGCCTCCTCTTCCTCCCGCTGCTCTGCCTCTAGTGCCACATCTATAATTCCCCGCAGAGTGTGCTCCAGCAGGAACACTAAAGGAATTGTGTCACTGATGCATGCACTGTCCCTGCTCACCATCCTCGTTGCCTCCTCAAATGGTGACAGTACAGTGCATGCATCCTTGATCATCAGCCACTGCATGGGGGAAAAAAAACAAGTAGACCTGAACCTGTCCTTGTGCCATACTCACACAGGTACTCGACTCGTTGATGGCCCTCTGCTGCTTGTGCAGACGCTGCAGCATTGCTAATGTCGAGTTACACCTGGTGGGCATGCCACAGATCAGACGGTTTGAGGGAAGGTGGAATTCTTTTTGAATTTCTGCCAGGCGAACGCTTGCTGGGAATGACCGTCTGAAGTGGCTGCAGACTTTTCTGGCCTTGATGAGAAGCTCTGGCAGCCCTGGGTACTTGGTTAGGAAATGCTGTACCACCAGATTTAGGATGTGTGCTAGGCATGGTACATGCGTCAATTTACCCTTGCGTAGGGCGGAGAGAAGGTTGCTGCCATTATCGCAGACGATCATTCCCAGCTCAAGCTGGCGTGGTGTTAACCATCTCTGCACCTGCCCCTGCAGAGCTGACAAAATTTCTGACCCGGTGTTGCTCCTGTCCCCTAAACAAACCAGCTCAAGCACAGTATGGCATCTTTTTGCTTGAGCCATTGCGTACACCCTGTCAGGCGTCGGTTTAACTGCCACTTCGCCAGAGACAGAGAAGGAGGAGGAGGAGGAGGAGGAAGAGGTGGTGCTGGTGGAGCAGACAGACCTCATACAAGCAGCTTTCTGGAGGCGTGGTGGATGAACAAGCTCCAGCACAGAGCCCCGTCTTGGATCCCTCCCAGCTGCAATCAGAGTTACCCAGTGTGCCGTGAAGGAAATGTAACGACCCTGTCCATGCTTGCTGGACCACGTGTCTAAAGTGACATGCACCTTGCTGCTGACTGCCTTTCCCAATGACTGGATAACATTGTCTTCCACGTGCTGGTATAGTGCTGGAATGGCCTTGCGTGAAAAGTAATGGCGTTTTGGAACCTGCCACTGTGGTACAGCACATTCAGCAAATTCACGGAAGGGAGCAGAGTCCACCAGCTGGAAAGGCAGCAGCTGCAATGCCAGTAATTTTGCTAAACTGGCATTTAGACGCTGTGCTTGGGGATGGTTGGGATTATATTTTTTCTTTCGCTGCAGCAGCTGCGGCAACGTAATCTGACTGCGTAAATCTTCAGCTACTGGGATGATGTCACATTGTGAGGAAGGACCTGCTGGTACATCCATTACTGTAGCATCATCCCTGTCGGTGGAGGTTGTAGGCAATTGCATGGCAGGACATACAGTGTGGGTAGAGACAGATGAGGAGGAGGAGGACCTACGCAAAGTTTTGCCCCAGCGGGATGTGTGGCACTTGTTCATATGTCGGCTCAAGCACGTGGTACCCAAGTGTCTGGTGTTTATCCCACGCTTCAGCCTCCTCTGACATAGATTACAAATAGCAACGGTGGGGTCTGCTGCACAGTTCTTAAAGAACTCCCAGACAGCAGATTTCCTGCATGTGTTCTTTGAGACAACAGCGCTCTGCACCGGAGCAGCTCTGACATGTGATGCCTTGGACTGGCTAGTGCTATGGTTGGTCACAGAGGATGTTGTGCCTCGTGTTTGCTGTGCCTCCTCCTCCTCCCCCTCCTCCTCACTTGATTCCTCAGTTCGATCTGGCACCCAGGTGGAGTCAGTGACCTCATCATCATCAATGTCATCTTCACCCCCTATCTCCTCGTCACTGGAGCCAACTTGGCAGTATGCTGCAGCTGCTGGGGCAACATGAGTTCCAGTTATTTGTGTGTCATCACTAGCACCCCCTTCCTCTAGGTTGATTATACTCCCTTGCTCAACCTCAGAGATTGAATCAGAACACTGTATTTGCTGCGCATCCTCAAGCAGCATGTCACTCTCATTGTAGTCAAATAATTCAGCTGACTCCTCCGTGTGTGATAGCGAGGCTATGGCAGGAGTAGCTGTGGACATGGAGGCTGCATTAGATGCTTTGGCAGCTGAGGTGGACTGTAAAGCACTAGAAGCGTGGCTGGCAGAGGACTCGGAGGATGAGGATGGCCTGGTTAGCCAATCCACCAAGTCCTCTGTTGCTGCTGCTTAAGATGGCCAGCACCAGTTAGAAAGGACAAGCGTGCCCCTGCAGAGGATGCACCACGTCCACCACGAGCACGACCAGAGACACAGCCTCTCGACACAGGGGCTGCTTGCCCTCTTATCTGTGGCTGGGAGCGTCTGCCTGTCCTTTTTGTTCTTTCAGACATAGTGAGTGATATATAGATTAATATATACAGAACTCTGATTCAACTCTGGTATAAAGATTTAAATAACTCTGGTATAACTCAGTGAGACACACTGATAGCTGGCAGCCAGTGACAAGAGACAGATCACCTTAATTCAAAAATGTTTTAAAGAAATTAGTGAGCCCCAAAATACAGCGTGGTACTGTATGTATGACGAGACACAGATCAACTTAATTCACCATTGTTTTGAAGAAATTAGTGAGCCCCAAAAAAACTTGCTGGCTGTTTGACGAGACACAGAAGATCACCTCAATTCACAAATGTTTTAAATAAATTAGTGAGCCCCAAAATACAGCGTGGTAGTGTATGTATGACGAGACACAGATCACCTTAATTCCCAAGTGTTTTAAAGAAATTAGTGAGCCCCAAAACAAATTGCTGGCTGTGTGACGAGACACAGAAGATCACCTTAATTCCCAAGTGTTTTAAAGAAATTAGTGAGCCCCAAAATACAGCGTGGTACTGTATGTATGACGAGACACAGATCACCTTAATTCCCAAGTGTTTTAAAGAAATTAGTGAGCCCCAAAATACAGCGTGGTACTTTTTGTATGACGAGACACAGATCACCTTAATTCCCAAGTGTTTTAAAGAAATTAGTGAGCCCCAAAAAAAATTGCTGGCTGTGTGACGAGACACAGAAGATCACCTTAATTCCCAAGTGTTTTAAAGAAATTAGTGAGCCCCAAAATACAGCGTGGTACTGTATGTATGACGAGACACAGATCACCTTAATTCTGCTAGAGATTATTGACTTCTTTAATAGGTCAGGGATATATTAATTATGACGTATATTTTTCTTATTGTAGATATATATAAATATATATATATTATTGACAGTGCCTCCAATACCAGTGGTATAAATTGGTATTTTACCCTTAAGAAAATAAGATAATAACCAATCATTGAATATACGTCTTAACAAATATATGGCGCGTTATCCCGAGTTCTTTTGATGCTATCTAGATATTTTTAAACACAATAAAATCAATAAAGATGATATGAGACTGCGTAACGGTAAAACAATTCAAACCAAAATTTATTCACACGTCAAGTTTCATACAATCATATGTTATCAATGGATTAGCAAGAGACAATTTACAAGTGATTATAGATCGTGATTAGTAGCGATACTGCAACACGCAATAATCCAATGGACAAATATTTTAGGTTTATAGACCGCACCACAGATATACACGCCTCAGTTCTTAAACACCAGGCTCTATTCTATTCACTTAAACCTTTCCCATTATAAACCAATCCTCCACCTGGCTAAAATAAACACTCAGTTACTGGGCAACACAATTTATTATTGTGGGGCCTATTCACTAAATGCAACTTCCTTCAGGGAGATACATAACATATTCGATAGGTAGACTATCTCTTCCACAGATCAATCACAGCACTTCATTCAATATACGTTAACCCAACGCTTCTTATTGATTTACAGTACATGCATTCAATCGAAAGGGCTGCAAGATGGATATGGAAGGAGTTATGCTAGTTTTACGAATGGGGCTGACGGCACTTGACATATAAAAGCTATTTCACGGTGCCAGCGTATCTCACTATAGGTATATAATTGATCTTTAGATGTCCACAATCAGTATTCTTGGAATATAAATAATCTCACTAAATTATGGCTCAAGTATTCAGCCGGGAATAGTTTCTTCCTTAGCAATCCTCTGCAGGGGAGTGGAAGGTTGATTACTATTCTACTGATTATTAGGCTTAAACAGCAAAATAATTCATTTATATTCCTTTAGTTTGTGATGGACATCTAAAGTAAGGACTATGCAATTAGAAAATAGATATCAAGTTATTCAGGCATACTTTACCATCTGGTTAGTGAAGATAGAGTGGTCGAAGATTAGGGTGTGGTCGCGTTTTAAGGGGGGCTGATGATATTTGCCCTTTCTCCCCTCCAAGCGTCCCTCAGGTCTCCCCAAGCTTTTCTCAGTGTGTTGATCCTTCTGCTCTGGATTGTCCCCTCTATATAGTGGTCTTCCGCCCAGTTTTAGATCTAGCCCATCACTATGTGGCCTCATTTGATTGGAGGATATATATATTCATCAACTCCAGGGGTCTGTCCAGGTGTTATATTACCTGGCCAGCAGATGGCGCTCTCAGATCTACCATCAACCTTCTGCAGGAATTAATTTATGTGTTTGGCCAATCTTTTACTGGTTTGGGGTCGTTTTATTCCTATATATCCGGGACTCCATAGATTTTATTAACAAATCAAAATTTATTTCTATTGTGGCATCGCCGGCATACTTCGCCACGGCGTGTGTGCATTTCATCCCCCTTTACTTATATCCACAGGGATGTGTATGTGAGGGGATCCTGCCGACATACATTAATTCATTCATTCGTGATATCGTCTTTAACATTCACAATTACCAGACTTAATCTGTTTCATGAATAATCAACTGAATGTGGTGGGGCCTCTGTTTTTTTTATAAGATGCCAAGGTTATCTATTCTAACTGACCACATAACATGTTAGTACACCAGACATTGGTATTAAATATTCAAATACCATATAGTGTTAGATCATATCGCCGAATAGCTGTGACGTTCTGGGTCTCTGGCGCCCCCTCTGGCAGTTCTGGACATTTGGTTCACGTCCAAGCCTGATCAGTACCTGGACTCCATTGGTTCACCCTGGACCATTTTGTATAAATGGAGACCACTCCCTTAGTAGGGTGCGGTCTCATTCATCCTGGATCAGTCATTCAGCTCATGTCTGGTTTGCCTTGCTCTAGATTCATCCTGAATCTTCTATTCAGTTCAGTCTGTCTTCAAGCTCCTGTCTGGTTTGCCTTGGTCTAATTTTATCCTGTTCAGTCTGTCTGTCTTCCAGCTCGCTCATGTCTGGTCTTTCCCTGGTCTAGATTTATCCTGTTATAGCCTGTTTTCCTGGTCATTCTGTTTACAGGCTCATGTCTGGTTTGCACTGTTTTTCTTGCCTTCTTGTATCATGTTTAATTCTGCCTCCCATGTTTAGTTGCCTATTTTGTTTATACCTGGTTTTCTTTATATTTCTTGCCGTGAGGTTAAAGGCTCTGTTTATTGTATTTAAGTTCTTGGTTCCTAGAATAAATTATATATATTTACTTTTCTAGTTCAGGCTCATGGTCTATTTTCACTGCTCATTAGGCTCACACCCCTCTCTGTCAGGTCAGGTCCCTGACCCCCATCGTGACATAATGAGACCGCCAGTAACAAGTGAGCTAGCAGTGATTCTTGGTCTGTTGGAGAACCTGCAAAAGGTTAATAAAGCTGCAGAACAGCACCTGGAGCGGCTGAGTGCTATACTGCGAAAAACTCCCAGGGACGCCTTCCCAAAGGAACCTGTTCCAGTGAAAGATTCCAGAGGACCCCTTCCCTGGAGGAAAGGGTATGGAGGAAAACCCATGGCTTATGTTTCTACTGTGGTTCCTGCCTGCACAGAGTGGCAACCCGCAGGATTTCCAGACCCGCTGCCCTGCACCCGCAGGATTTCCAGAGCCCGCTGCCCTGCAACCCGCAGGATTTCCAGAGCCCGCTGCCCTGCAACCCGCAGGATTTCCAGAGCCCGCTGCCCTGCAACCCGCAGGATTTCCAGAGCCCGCTGCCCTGCAACCCGCAGGATTTCCAGAGCCCGCTGCCCTGCAACCCGCAGGATTTCCAGAGCCGCTGCCCTGCAACCCGCAGGATTTCCAGAGCCCGCTGCCCTGCAACCCGCAGGATTTCCAGAGCCCGCTGCCCTGCAACCCGCAGGATTTCAGAGCCCGCTGCCTGCAACCCGCAGGATTTCCAGAGCCCGCTGCCCTGCAACCCGCAGGATTTCCAGAGCCCGCTGCCCTGCAACCCGCAGGATTTCCAGAGCCCGCTGCCCTGCAACCCGCAGGATTTCCAGAGCCCGCTGCCTGCAACCCGCAGGATTTCCAGAGTCCGCTGCCCTGCAACCCGCAGGATTTCCAGAGTCCGCTGCCCTGCAACCCGCAGGATTTCCAGAGTCCGCTGCCCTGCAACCCGCAGGATTTCCAGAGTCCGCTGCCCTGCAACCCGCAGGATTTCCAGAGTCCGCTGCCCTGCAACCCGCAGGATTTCCAGAGTCCGCTGCCCTGCAACCCGCAGGATTTCCAGAGTCCGCTGCCCTGCAACCCGCAGGATTTCCAGAGTCCGCTGCCCTGCAACCCGCAGGATTTCCAGAGTCCGCTGCCCTGCAACCCGCAGGATTTCCAGAGTCCGCTGCCCTGCAACCCGCAGGATTTCCAGAGTCCGCTGCCCTGCAACCCGCAGGATTTCCAGAGTCCGCTGCCCTGCAACCCGCAGGATTTCCAGAGTCCGCTGCCCTGCAACCCGCAGGATTTCCAGAGTCCGCTGCCCTGCAACCCGCAGGATTTCCAGAGTCCGCTGCCCTGCAACCCGCAGGATTTCCAGAGTCCGCTGCCCTGCAACCCGCAGGATTTCCAGAGTCCGCTGCCCTGCAACCCGCAGGATTTCCAGAGTCCGCTGCCTGCAACCCGCAGGATTTCCAGAGTCCGCTGCCCTGCAACCCGCAGGATTTCCAGAGTCCGCTGCCCTGCAACCCGCAGGATTTCCAGAGTCCGCTGCCCTGCAACCCGCAGGATTTCCAGAGTCCGCTGCCCTGCAACCCGCAGGATTTCCAGAGTCCGCTGCCCTGCAACCCGCAGGATTTCCAGAGTCCGCTGCCCTGCAACCCGCAGGATTTCCAGAGTCCGCTGCCCTGCAACCCGCAGGATTTCCAGAGTCCGCTGCCCTGCAACCCGCAGGATTTCCAGAGTCCGCTGCCCTGCAACCCGCAGGATTTCCAGAGTCCGCTGCCCTGCAACCCGCAGGATTTCCAGAGTCCGCTGCCCTGCAACCCGCAGGATTTCCAGAGTCCGCTGCCCTGCAACCCGCAGGATTTCCAGAGTCCGCTGCCCTGCAACCCGCAGGATTCCAGAGTCCGCTGCCCTGCAACCCGCAGGATTTCCAGAGTCCGCTGCCTGCAACCCGCAGGATTTCCAGAGTCCGCTGCCCTGCAACCCGCAGGATTTCCAGAGTCCGCTGCCCTGCAACCCGCAGGATTTCCAGAGTCCGCTGCCCTGCAACCCGCAGGATTTCCAGAGTCCGCTGCCCTGCAACCCGCAGGATTTCCAGAGTCCGCTGCCCTGCAACCCGCAGGATTTCCAGAGTCCGCTGCCCTGCAACCCGCAGGATTTCCAGAGTCCGCTGCCCTGCAACCCGCAGGATTTCCAGAGTCCGCTGCCCTGCAACCCGCAGGATTTCCAGAGTCCGCTGCCCTGCAACCCGCAGGATTTCCAGAGTCCGCTGCCCTGCAACCCGCAGGATTTCCAGAGTCCGCTGCCCTGCAACCCGCAGGATTTCCAGAGTCCGCTGCCCTGCAACCCGCAGGATTTCCAGAGTCCGCTGCCCTGCAACCCGCAGGATTTCCAGAGTCCGCTGCCCTGCAACCCGCAGGATTTCCAGAGTCCGCTGCCCTGCAACCGCAGGATTTCCAGAGTCCGCTGCCCTGCAACCCGCAGGATTTCCAGAGTCCGCTGCCCTGCAACCCGCAGGATTTCCAGAGTCCGCTGCCCTGCAACCCGCAGGATTTCCAGAGTCCGCTGCCCTGCAACCCGCAGGATTTCCAGAGTCCGCTGCCCTGCACCCGCAGGATTTCCAGAGTCCGCTGCCCTGCAACCCGCAGGATTTCCAGAGTCCGCTGCCCTGCAACCCGCAGGATTTCCAGAGTCCGCTGCCCTGCAACCCGCAGGATTTCCAGAGTCCGCTGCCCAACAGGGAGAGACCAGGTGTAAGCCAGCAGTTCCAGTCAAGAGTGCTGCCTGCAGTGTGAACAAATCGGGGTCACCCCTCCACAGTGCCAAGCCAAGGTGGTTCCCAAGCACTGTGAGACAAGATAGCAGCTTCCAGCCACGCTCACCCGAGCTGGTAGCTTCCAAGCCACGCTCACCCGAGCTGGTAGCTTCCAAGCCACGCTCACCCGAGCTGGTAGCTTCCAAGCCACGCTCACCCGAGCTGGTAGCTTCCAAGCCACGCTCACCCGAGCCGGTAGCTTCCAAGCCACGCTCACCCGAGCTGGTAGCTTCCAAGCCACGCTCACTCGAGCTGGTAGCTTCCAAGCCACGCTCACCCGAGCTGGTAGCTTCCAGCCACGCTCACCCGAGCTGGTAGCTTCCAAGCCACGCTCACCCGAGCTGGTAGCTTCCAAGCCACGCTCACCCGAGCCGGTAATGACCGAGTCGCCGCAGATCCGTGCTGCCGCCGCTAGGACCGAGTCGCCGCAGAGCCGTGCCGAGGTCGCTGACCCACAGAGCCGTGCCGGGGTTCGCTGACCCACAGAGCCGTGCCGGGGTTCGCTGACCCACAGAGCCGTGCCGGGGTCGCTGACCCACAGAGCCGTGCCGGGGTCGCTGACCCACAGAGCCGTGCCGGGGTCGCTGACCCACAGAGCCGTGCCGGGGTCGCTGACCCACAGAGCCGTGCTGCCGCCGCCAAGACCGAGTCGCCGCAGAGCCGTGCCGAGGTCGCTGACCCACAGAGCCGTGCTGCCGCCGCAGACCGAGTCGCCGCAGAGCCGTGCCGAGGTCGCTGACCCACAGACCCGTGCTGCCGCCGCCAAGACCGAGTCGCCGCAGAGCCGTGCCGAGGTCGCTGACCCACAGACCCGTGCTGCCGCCGCCAAGACTGAGTCGCCGCAGAGCCGAGATGAGGTCGCTGACCCACAGACCCGTGCTGCCGCCGCCAAGACCGAGTCGCCGCAGAGCGTGCCGAGGTCGCTGACCCACAGACCCATGCTGCCGCCGCCATGACCGAGTCGCCGCAGAGCCGAGATGAGGTCGCTGACCCACAGAGCCGTGCTGCTGCCGCCGCCAAACCGAGTCGAGCCGCCGCAGAGCCGTGCCAAGGTCGCTGACCCACAGACCCGTGCTGCCGCCGCCATGACCGAGTCGCCGAGAGCCGAGATGAGGTCGCTGACCCACAGACCCGTGCTGCCGCCGCCAAGACCGAGTCGCCGCAGAGCCGTGCCGAGGTCGCTGACCCACAGACCCGTGCTGCCGCGCCAAGACCGAGTCGCCGCAGAGCCGTGCCGAGGTCGCTGACCCACAGACCCGTGCTGCCGCCGCCAAGACGAGTCGCCGCAGAGCCGTGCCGAGGTCGCTGACCACAGACCCGTGCTGCCGCCGCCTGACCGAGTTGCCGCAGAGCCGAGATGAGGTCGCTGACCCACAGAGCCGTGCTGCTGCCGCCGCCAAGACCGAGTCGCCGCAGAGCCGAGATGAGGTCGCTGACCCACAGAGCCGTGCTGCTGCCGCCATGTCTGAGTCGCCGCAGAGCCGTGCAGTTGCTGCTGTGTCCAAGTCACCAACAGAGTCGTGCTAAAGGCGCTGCCCTCCTGTCCTTGCCAAGGGTGCTACCCAACCGGTCCACACCAAGGGCGCTGCCCCACCGAGCCCAGCTGTCCCGGTGTCTTCGAGCCCAGTGGTTCCAGTCCAGTCGCTGCAGAGCCGTGCCAAGGTCACCAACCTACGGAGCCGTGCTGCTGCTGTCCCAGTCACATTACCACAGAACCGGATCGCCACTGGGTGCCATGTTCCTGTTGCCGCAGAGCCGGGAGGACACTGTTGCTGTCCATTCCACGTCCCGTACCAGGGGGAGGAGACACAAAAGGACTGGTGCCAGTGACTTCAAACCTGGACCCAGTATTGGCTCCCAAGGGGTCTATACCTCAGGTCCTCCAGCCCGTGAGTCGAGTCCTGTCCCTGCTGGATGTTTCCGAGCTTCTAATGGTGCTATAATATGCCTTGAGGACCGAGAGGTGTACGAGCGCGCTCTACGTGCCTACAGGACCCATTGACTTTTTATTTTCATTTTTATTGTCTTCTTTTGAGCATCCGGGGTCTGCTCGTGGAGGGGGGGATATGTGACGTTCTGGGTCTGGCGCCCCCTCTGGCAGTTCTGGACATTTGGTTCACGTCCAAGCCTGATCAGTACCTGGACTCCATTGGTTCACCCTGGACCATTTTGTATAAATGGAGACCACTCCCTTAGTAGGGTGCGGTCTCATTCATCCTGGATCAGTCATTCAGCTCATGTCTGGTTTGCCTTGCTCTAGATTCATCCTGAATCTTCTATTCAGTTCAGTCTGTCTTCAAGCTCCTGTCTGGTTTGCCTTGGTCTAATTTTATCCTGTTCAGTCTGTCTGTCTTCCAGCTCGCTCATGTCTGGTCTTTCCCTGGTCTAGATTTATCCTGTTATAGCCTGTTTTCCCTGGTCATTCTGTTTACAGGCTCATGTCTGGTTTGCACTGTTTTTCTTGCCTTCTTGTATCATGTTTAATTCTGCCTCCCATGTTTAGTTGCCTATTTTGTTTATACCTGGTTTTCTTTATATTTCTTGCCGTGAGGTTAAAGGCTCTGTTTATTGTATTTAAGTTCTTGGTTCCTAGAATAAATTATATATATTTACTTTTCTAGTTCAGGCTCATGGTCTATTTTCACTGCTCATTAGGCTCACACCCCTCTCTGTCAGGTCAGGTCCCTGACCCCCATCGTGACAATAGCATAGCCTTACAAACTGGTTTATCCAAGCCATTTAACCTTCTCTAGGGTTTTTTTTTCTTTATTGGGCAAGGTGTCAATGTTTAGGTGTCTTTCAGAGTTTTGATCTGACAAAATAAACACAATACTGAAATACCTATCCTAGGGTAAGATCAGTTGTCATTGTGTTCCCTTACTTTTAAACCATTTGATCTAACATCTGCTTGTTTATTTTTTTACAACCAGAGTCCATTAGACCTTCTTTGATCAATGGAAAATGTTTTTAGAATGCAGATTCTTGTTATATATATTAACCACGCAGACGAGTTGTCTGTGTGAAGCAATTGCTGCGAAATAAAGAAATTTCATATCTGAAAAGGTCTGACAGTTCCCAAGTGTTTTAAAGAAATTAGTGAGCCCCAAAATACAGCGTAGTACTTTTTGTATGACGAGACACAGATCACCTTAATTCCCAAGTGTTTTAAAGAAATTAGTGAGCCCCAAAATACAGCGTGGTACTTTTTGTATGACGAGACACAGATCACCTTAATTCCCAAGTGTTTTAAAGAAATTGGTGAGCCCCAAAATACAGCCTGGTACTTTTTGTATGACGAGACACAGATCACCTTAATTCCCAAGTGTTTTAAAGAAATTAATGAGCCCCAAAAAAAATTGCTGGCTGTTTGACGAGACACAGATCACCTTAATTCACAAGTGTTTTAAAGAAATTAGTGAGCCCCAAAATACAGCGTGGTACTTTTTGTATGACGAGACACAGATCACCTTAATTCACAAGTGTTTTAAAGAAATTAGTGAGCCCCAAAATACAGCCTGGTACTTTTTGTATGACGAGACACAGATCACCTTAATTCCCAAGTGTTTTAAAGAAATTAGTGAGCCCCAAAATACAGCGTGGTACTGTAGGTATGACGAGACACAGATCACCTTAATTCACAAATGTTTTAAAGAAATTACTGAGCCCCAAAATACAGCGTGGTACTTTTTGTATGACGAGACACAGATCACCTTAATTCCCAAGTGTTTTAAAGAAATTAGTGAGCCCCAAAATACAGCGTGGTACTTTTTGTATGACGAGACACAGATCACCTTAATTCACAAGTGTTTTAAAGAAATTAGTGAGCCCCAAAATACAGCCTGGTACTTTTTGTATGACGAGACACAGATCACCTTAATTCCCAAGTGTTTTAAAGAAATTAGTGAGCCCCAAAATACAGCTTGGTACTTTTTGTATGACGAGACACAGATCACCTTAATTCCCAAGTGTTTTAAAGAAATTAGTGAGCCCCAAAATACAGCTTGGTACTTTTTGTATGACGAGACACAGATCCCCTTAATTCCCAAGTGTTTTAAAGAAATTAGTGAGCCCCCAAAAAAACTTGCTGGCACAGTGACAAGACACACATCACCTAAATTCCCTGATATTTGGTATAAATGAGACCCAAAAAGATTTGCTGGCACAGTGACAAGACCCAGAAAATCACCTCAATACACAAATGTTTTAAATAAAGTTGTAAACCCCAAAAAAACTTGCTGGCACAGTGACAAGACACACATCACCTAAATTCCCTGATATTTGGTCGAAATGAGACCCCCCCAGACCTCCCCAGTATAGCGTGGCAGACCGGCAGTAACAACACACACAACTATCTTCTTTGAAATCTCCTCTGAAATGCGTGCAGAATCGGCGCGTGGAAACGTTATATAGTGTGCTGCGGGACTTAGCTCTGTGAGACCATGATTGGGCAAAATTTGCCCAATCAGGACTCTGAGCGGTGATTGGCATAGTGTTCAACCAGTCTTGCACCAGACCTGTGGTCAGGTGCAAGGCTGTAGCCAAGTACGAGCTTCAGGCAGTGGGAAAATGCATTGTGGTCCATTGTGGTCGAACATGCAGCGAACACCCGGAAATGTTCGGGGTTCGCGATCCGCCCGAACAGGCTATGTTTGGGTTGAACCCCGAACCGTCTGAACCCCGAACAGCTCATCCCTACTTGTGAAAACTCGACCTGAGGACGCCCAGCAATGACAAGGACTCTTTCACCGTCACCGTGTGAGAACTCGACCTGAGGACTCCCAGCAATGAGACTGACTCACCTTCATTGAGTCGCCCGATACCTGGAACATTAACACATTGTGAGCGATACCCTTCAGAGTATACGTGACGGACGAGCCTGGCTTCGTACAATTCGCTGAGCGCACCTTATTATAATGCACGGCTGTGGATCACGACAAGAATGAGGACAATGTGTGTTTATCATCAGATAATGATTCCGTTTGATGTGTCGGTTTGTTCTCTGGTATAAACGTGGAATTGTGGGGATGTGTCAGAATCGTCTGGCCTTTCCTTCGTAACCACCTGTACAGTCCCCAAAAATGTCAACTAAGTAAGCGCACGCCGCAAATAAAGAGCTCGTGTGCGAGTTTGTCAGGTTTGATCCATTCTTTATGAATCCAGATATCTCCTTCGTTCAGTCACACGTCGGGGGGATACGCGACCCAATAGAATCTGAAATGAAGGTCACGGCTGCGCTAAATTATTGATTGTGTTATGCTTTGAAATGGCAGATATTTATAGCAGGGCTTGTCTGGCATTGCATGGCGGCGCATCGCATAGCGGCGCATCGCATGGCATCATGTGCTAAACGCTGCACATCATTACGACCATATGACTTAACGGCTGTCGAACACTCACTGATCATTCTGTCACTTAACCCCCGTTTTGCTGGATAGACGTGTCTTGCATATTAGTTTTTCTTTTCAGAGCGGCAGCACGGCGAGCGTCCAGACAAACCATGCAAATAAATAATGAATTAAGGACAAGTAAGGTCTTTAATCTGTACGGCTGCCGAGCGACTGACGCCACGTCCATAATGAGAGACCCCCTGATCTTACACCCTATAGGTGCGAGTGTGCAGGATACAGGTGTCTGTGCGCAGTATGCGGGTGTCTGTGCGCAGTATGCGGGTGTCTGTGCGCAGTATGCGGGTGTCTGTGCGCAGTATGCGGGTGTCTTTGCGCAGTATGCGGGTGTCTGTGCGCAGTATGCGGGTGTCTGTGCGCAGTATGCTGGTGTCTCTGCGCAGTATGCGGGTGTCTGTGCGCAGTATACGGGTGTCTGTGCGCAGTATACGGGTGTCTGTGCGCAGTATGCTGGTGTCTCTGCGCAGTATGCAGGTGTCTGTGCGCAGTATACGGGTGTCTCTGCGCAGTATACGGGGGTCTGTGCGCAGTATACGGGTGTCTCTGCGCAGTATACGGGTGTCTGTGCGCAGTATACGGGTGTCTGTGCGCAGTATACGGGTGTCTCTGCGCAGTATACGGGTGTCTCTGCGCAGTATACGGGTGTCTGTGCGCAGTATACGGGTGTCTCTGCGCAGTATACGGGTGTCTGTGCGCAGTATACGGGTGTCTCTGCGCAGTATACGGGTGTCTCTGCGCAGTATACGGGTGTCTCTGCGCAGTATACGGGTGTCTGTGCGCAGTATACGGGTGTCTCTGCGCAGTATACGGGTGTCTCTGCGCAGTATATGGGTGTCTCTGCGCAGTATACAGGTATCTGCTGCCGTTCCATAAGACAATAAGTGAGGTCCTCTCAACGAGTCCTGGCAGAGTTTTATTTTACTTTGCATGATCTGCATGTCGGGTTCCAGCAGCGAGCGTGAGCTTTGTGGCCAAATAAACTGCTGAGAAATCTCTGAAAGGTTTTCATTGCGGAAGGAATCTCAGATAATAGATAAGTCGTGAGAGCTTGTGCTTTGGAAATGATGCATCGCTTTGGCAAGTGGCTGCGGCCGGTGCATTGCGGAGCGCTCCGCACATCACTTTCACGCTATAAATAATTGCCTTGACATAATTTAATGACACTTTCCCTGGATCGGCTGACGTAACGTTTCTGAATGACGGCTCAGTGAGTCACTCTCCCAATCCTCTAATCATCTCCAAATGAAAATTGCATGAGTCACCGGCGAGATGCTCTGCACTGATATACACTGCAGCGTATATTATGCGATGCTAACGATCTGCTGGAGTATTAAAAGGGACAGACCTGGACCTCACAACTAAACAATAAAAATGCGGTAAGTATCTGTCTGTCTTGTTCCTACTCGCTGTGTGTTCTCCTGCGTGGTTTGTTCCCACTCGCTGTGTGTTCTCCTGCGTGGCTTGTTCCCACCCCCCGTGTGTTCTCCTGCGTGGCTTGTTCCTACTCGCCGTGTGTTCTCCTGCGTGGCTTGTTCCCACTCGCCGTCCGTTCTCCTGCGTGGCTTGTTCCCACTCGCCGTGTGTTCTCCTGCGAGGCTTGTTCCCACTCGCCATGTGTTCTCCTGCGTGGCTTGTTCCCACTCGCCATGTGTTCTCCTGCGTGGCTTGTTCCTACTCGCTGTGTGTTCTCCTGCGTGGCTTGTTCCTACTCGTCGTGTGTTCTCCTGCGAGGCTTGTTCCCACTCGCTGTGCGTTCTCCTGCGTGGCTTGTTCCCATTCGCTGTGTGTTCTCCTGCGTGGCTTGTTCCTACTCGCTGTGTGTTCTCCTGCGTGGCTTGTTCCCACTCGCTGTGTGTTCTCCTGCGTGGCTTGTTCCCCCTCGCAATGTGTTTTCCTGCGTGGCTTGTTCCCCCTCACAATGTGTTTTCCTGTGTGGCTTGTTCCCCCTCGCTATGTGTTCTCCTGTGTGGCTTGTTCCCCACATTGTGTTGCCTCCCACGTGGCTTTTCCCCCCTTTCTGTGTGTTCTCCTGCATGGCATGGCTTGTTCCCCTCTGTTTTTCCTCCTGCGTGGTGTGGCTTGTTCCCCCTTACTTTGTCCTCCTACGTGGCTTGTTCCCCTCGCTATGTGTTCTCCTGCATGGCGTGGCTTGTTACCCCTCGTAGTGTGTTCTTCTGCGTGGCTTGTTCCCCCTCGCTGTGTGTTCTCCTGCGTGGCGTGGCTTGTTCCCCCTCGCTGTGTGTTTTCCTGCGTGGCGCTGCTTGTTCCCCCTCGCTGTGTGTTCTCTTGCGTGGCTTGTTCCCCCTCACTGTGTTCTCCTGCGTGGTGTGGCTTGTTCCCCCTCACTGTGTGTTCTCCTGCATGGCGTGGCTTGTTCCCCCTTGCTATGTGTTCTCCTGCGTGGCGTGGCTTGTTCCCCCTCATTGTGTGTTCTCCAGCATGGCGTGGCTTGTTCCCCCTCGCTATGTGTTCTCCTGCATGGCGTGGCTTGTTACCCCTCGCAGTGTGTTCTTCTGCGTGGCTTGTTCCCCCTCGCTGTGTGTGCTCCTGCGTGGCGTGTTCCCCCTCACTGTGTGTGTTTTCCTGCGTGGCATTGCTTGTTCCCCCTCACTGTGTGTGTTTTACTGCGTGGCGTGGCTTGTTCCCCCTCACTGTGTGTTTTCCTGCGTGGCTTGTTCCCCTCGCTGTTTGTTCTCCTGCGTGGCGTGGCTTGTTACCCCTCGCTGTGTGTTCTCCTTCGTGGCTTGTTCCCCCTCGCTGTGTGTTCTCCTGCGTGTCTTTTTCCCCTTCGCTGTGTGTTCTCCTGCGTGGCTTGTTCCCCTCTCGGGGTGTTTTCTCCTGCGTGGTGTGACTTGTTCCCCCTCACTGTGTGTTCTCCTGCGTGGCGTGGCTTGTTCCCCCTCACTGTGTGTTCTCCTGGGTGGCGTGACTTGTTCCCCCTCGCTGTGTTCTCCTGCATGGCGTGGCTTGTTCCCCCGCGCTGTGTGTTCTCCTGCGTGGCGTGGCTTGTTACCCCTTGCTGTGTGTACTCCTGCGTGGCTTGTTCCCCCTCGCTGTGTGTTCTCCTGCGTGGCTTGTTCCCCCTCGCAATGTGTTTTCCTGCGTGGCTTGTTCCCCCTCACAATGTGTTTTCCTGTGTGGCTTGTTCCCCCTCGCTATGTGTTCTCCTGTGTGGCTTGTTCCCCACATTGTGTTGCCTCCCACGTGGCTTTTCCCCCCTTTCTGTGTGTTCTCCTGCATGGCATGGCTTGTTCCCCCCTCTGTTTTTCCTCCTGCGTGGTGTGGCTTGTTCCCCCTTACTTTGTCCTCCTACGTGGCTTGTTCCCCTCGCTATGTGTTCTCCTGCATGGCGTGGCTTGTTACCCCTCGTAGTGTGTTCTTCTGCGTGGCTTGTTCCCCCTCGCTGTGTGTTCTCCTGCGTGGCGTGGCTTGTTCCCCCTCGCTGTGTGTTTTCCTGCGTGGCGCTGCTTGTTCCCCCTCGCTGTGTGTTCTCTTGCGTGGCTTGTTCCCCCTCACTGTGTTCTCCTGCGTGGTGTGGCTTGTTCCCCCTCACTGTGTGTTCTCCTGCATGGCGTGGCTTGTTCCCCCTTGCTATGTGTTCTCCTGCGTGGCGTGGCTTGTTCCCCCTCACTGTGTGTTCTCCTGCATGGCGTGGCTTGTTCCCCCTCGCTATGTGTTCTCCTGCATGGCGTGGCTTGTTACCCCTCGCAGTGTGTTCTTCTGCGTGGCTTGTTCCCCTCGCTGTGTGTGCTCCTGCGTGGCGTGTTCCCCCTCACTGTGTGTGTTTTCCTGCGTGGCATTGCTTGTTCCCCCTCACTGTGTGTGTTTTACTGCGTGGCGTGGCTTGTTCCCCCTCACTGTGTGTTTTCCTGCGTGGCTTGTTCCCCTCGCTGTTTGTTCTCCTGCGTGGCGTGGCTTGTTACCCCTCGCTGTGTGTTCTCCTTCGTGGCTTGTTCCCCTCGCTGTGTGTTCTCCTGCGTGTCTTTTTCCCCTTCGCTGTGTGTTCTCCTGCGTGGCTTGTTCCCCTCTCGGGGTGTTTTCTCCTGCGTGGTGTGACTTGTTCCCCCTCACTGTGTGTTCTCCTGCGTGGCGTGGCTTGTTCCCCCTCACTGTGTGTTCTCCTGGGTGGCGTGACTTGTTCCCCCTCGCTGTGTTCTCCTGCATGGCGTGGCTTGTTCCCCCTCGCTGTGTGTTCTCCTGCGTGGCGTGGCTTGTTACCCCTTGCTGTGTGTACTCCTGCGTGGCTTGTTCCCCCTCGCTGTGTGTTCTCCTGCGTGGCTTGTTCACCCTCGCTGTGTGTTCTCCTGTTTGGCGTGACTTGTTCCCCCTCGCTGTGTGTTCTCCTGCATGGCGTGGCTTGTTCCCCCTCGCTGTGTGTTCTCCTGCATGGCGTGGCTTGTCTCTTTCTTTTGGGGCTTGAAATTACAAGATATATAGATATATATATTCATACAGGAAATTAAAAATATCTATTATTCGCCACGGGAATAAAAGTCTTGGGGCTCTGTTACATGCTTCACACAAAAATGCACACAGAACGAGTGAATTTTTGCGCACAGCGCTAAACAATAACGTGCGGAAAACAATGCTGTTATTACAATCCACGCGCATCTTTTCATCCGTCAAAAAATAATGCGCGTAAAACGGACGCGCAGCAACGTTGCGTGCAGAAATCAGTGTGCGGACTGTTTTTTCACGCGATTCAGCCATCAGAATTAAGAACCACAATTGTCTCACATTAAGTTTTTGCGCCTGTCAAAGTCAATCTGCGCATATATGCTGCAGCAATAATAAAAACACGAACAACTTCTCCATTTTATTGTTTGGGTATGTGTAGAATGTGTAACTATACTTTGCTGTATTGTTTTTTTTGGGCTGGTGTATTTGGTTTCGGCCAGAACATTCAGGTTTGCAGTTACCACCAGCTTTTCAAAGACGTTAAAATTATGCGCGCAAACGCTGTGCGTTAAATCCTGCGCATAGTTTGTAACACCATCCACGTACCAGCGCACAAACGCATTTGCACTCACAATGTAAACTCACAAAGTATAGGACGTGCGCAGTACAGTAAGCTCGCGCAGCGTTCGTGCAGGATCACCGGTGGTAGACCTATACGTGCATTTTTTGTGCAGACATTGTAATACGACGTTCAGCGCAAAGGGTTTTGCCCCTCGCGTTAATGTGTTTTTGCACACTCGTTAACTTTTGCGCGTAGAATGTAATAGAGCCCTTGTGGTTTGAAGCGGGGAGCGTTATGTCAGTTCCATGACACATGGTTTGTGTCTTTTTCCATCTGTAAATCAGGTCACATTTTTTACCTGCAGCTTTTTGTGACTCGGGAGCATTGTGATAGTGATCACACTAAGGCTAGGGTCAGACGAACGCATTTTTCACGTTGTCCGTGAAAAAGTGCGTTCGAACGAATCAACGTATTTTTTCACGGAATACGCGATAGCGGTCATACGATGCGCATTTTCGTCCGTGATTTTGTACGGAACATCAATAAAACACTTTTTGTGTCTGGACGTTATGTTGGCCGGACGTGTGCAGCGTCTGACGTCTCCTAATCACGCAAACATGCCGCAGCGCACTCTGTACGTCAGTAGTAGCGGTTTGACGTTCTCGAAAAAATGCGTTCGTTTGCCACTTGCGATGCGCGGACGAACTTTCGTGCGGCCGTTCGTCGTATGTTCCCCGGCATTGGACGTCATTTGCTGCTAGCACGGCCGTGATTTCGTGCGGCTAAACGCACGTTAAAACTGCTTTCGTCTGACCTTAGCCTAAGTTGCAGATCTTTTTTTTGTGCTGGTGATATCTCACAGCTCATCTTTATATCTAGCGGCGAAACATGGCGACGCCAGACCGTTACGCCAAACACCTCCTGACGCATTGTCACATCTCACAGCACTTTGTTCCACAGATGTTCTAGGCCCCTATTACAATCTTCGCGCAAAAGCGCTCGCGCAGCGCAATTTTATTTGCGCACGCAAAAAACTTTAGCGCGCGCAAAATAATGCGGTATTACGATCCGAGCGCAGTTTTTCAGCCTTCAATTTTTTTCGAGTGCAAATCCAACGCGCAAAGCCGGGCGCAAATGACCGTTGCATGCAGGAATTGGTGGGCAGACTGTTTTTTTACGGGATTCAGCCAATCAGAATTAAGAACCACCATTTGCTAGCTTGTTGTTACGCCTGTCAAAGTCAATCTGCGTATATGTGCTGCAACAAAAATAAAAAAATTAAACAATTTATTAGTTTTACTGTTTGGGTATGTGTAGAATGTGTAACTGTGCTGTGCTGTATTTTTTTTTTGTGCAGGTTCTTTTCGTTTCGGCCAGAACGTTCAGATAGAACCCCCTGGACCTTCAGGATGGGGGGCATGACTGATGGCCTGGGCCTGTAAGTTAAAGGGATACTCTAAGCAACATGACCACCTAAGCTATTTTAGGTGGTCATGATGCCCGGAGTATCCCGCCCTCTGTCCCCCCTCCCTCCGCTCAGCGGTTCAGCTGTAAATGCTGAAAACAGCTGAGAGACGCGGAGGACTTTACTCCGCCCTCCCAGCTGTCAGTCAGCAGAGCGGGAATCATATTTCCCGCTTCTGCCGACTTTTGCCGAGTAGGAGACGTCATCGCGCTTTCAGCGCGATGACGTCTCCAACTCACCGCAGAAGCTGGCGGCTCCCTCTGAGGGTTAGTCTGCATCCTCTTGCGCGCAACACTAATCCTCAGAGGGAGCCGGGAGGAAGCCTGCCGATTGGCTGGCTTACGTGAGAGGCGCGCATGCGCGCTTCTCACGTAAACCAGAAGGCAAGAAGACTCGAGAAGGACGGGAGCGGAAGAGGAGGGAGGTGAGTATAAAAAAACAAAAAACGCCGCTGGAAACAAAGAGGATTTTAGGGTAAGTACAGTTACACAAAAAAAAATAATAATAACTATTTATTAAGGGAATAGGGATAGGTTAGGATTAAAAACGGGGGGGGGGGTGATTTTTTTGTTAGAGTGTTCCTTTAAGGAAGGATCTGGAAGGGTGTAGAATCCCTGGGGCCCCTCAGGAGGGGGGGGGGGCTGGATGATGTCTGGGCCTGTCAGTCAAGGAAAGCTATGGTGTTATTGGTGGTGTGTTTGCAACAGTGTTGCTTACCTGGGCTATATATGCTGGTGATGGGTGCAGGTTCTTCCTCTTGTTCCTGCCAGCGTGAGAAGTGCATCAAGGTGAGATCAGGTGTTTTTCAGGTGTTTCTGGTGATAGAGAAAGGAGAAAGTGACTTGGTGGCTGGGGGGGCATCTACATCGCTGGAATGTCTGCTGGAACACTTGAGGGAGCGCGCTGCGGCTCGTGGAGCGTCGCTGCAGGATTTGACGGTGGAGGCCCTGGCACCATCTTGCGAGCAGGGGTGGATCCAGGGGGGGCAACGGGGCAATTGCCCCCCCGGGAAAATATTACCAACCCCAGGGCTCCTCCCATCCTCACCTCCTTTCTGATAAACTAAAGGGGAAGATGAGTGGGGAGGAGCCATGAGGTTACTAGCAGCGCCTGTGTGATCACATGACCGGGAGGTTCCTCTGTGTGTAGGGGGAGAGCGTGACAGGAAGTGATGCAGACTGTGCCATGTGCTGCTGTTATAGGAGGACAGAGCTGCTGGATTCCCACTCCTCAGCAAGAAGTATATCAGAAGGGAGGAAAGGGGCATTTTCTGCATGTATAGTGTGTGTCTGTGTGTGTGTGTGTGTCAGGCTGTGTGTGTGTGTCTGTCTGTGTGTGTGTTGTCTGTGTGTGTGTGTGTGTGTGTGTCTGTGTGTCTGTGTGTGTGTGTGTGTCTGTCTGTGTGTGTGTGTGTCTGTCTTGTGTGTGTGTGTCTGTCTGTGTGTGTTGTGTGTCTGTGTGTGTGTCTGTCTGTGTCTGTGTGTGTGTCTGTGTCTGTGTGTGTGTGTGTCTGTGTGTCTGTGTGTCTGTCTGTGTGTGTGTGTGTGTGTGTGTCTGTCTGTCTGTCTGTGTGTGTCTGTGTGTGTGTGTGTCTGTGTGTGTGTGTCTGTCTGTGTGTGTCTGTGTGTCTGTGTGTGTGTGTGTGTGTCTGTGTTGTGTGTGTGTGTCTGTGTGTGTGTGTTGTCTGTGTGTGTGTGTGTGTGTCTGTGTGTGTGTGTGTCTGTGTGTGTGTGTGTCTGTGTGTGTGTGTGTGTGTCTGTGTGTGTGTGTGTGTGTGTGTGTGTGTGTTGTGTCTGTGTGTGTGTGTGTGTGTCTGTCTGTGTGTGTGTGTCTGTCTGTGTGTGTGTGTGTGTGACTAGATATGGTTAAAGAAAAAGGCAAAATAGCTTTTATTTCCTTTTGTTTTGTTGATTTTCTGTTTTGTTCTAAGGACCTTCGTGTGTTGTGGCTGCAGATCCCACAATGCTCAGGCAGCCAGATAGCAGCGCTGTGGGATAAGTAGTTGCACAGCATTGAGGTGTAAAAATCCCTGAAAGATGAAAATCCTGTGATCTGGTGCGCAATTGATCAAATAACGTGGTGGCTCTTACAAAGAAAACCCCTAGGAGTTATTTAACACAATATATTGTTTATGTATATATGTGTAAGGTGTGCACACCTATACAGTTACAGTTACTGGTGTTTATGAAGCGCCGACAGGTTCGGTAGCGCTGTACAATGGGTGAGACAATGACAAATCTACATACACATTACACACACGGAACAGGAGGACCTGCTGAAGAGCTTACAATCTAATACAATGCGCGCACATGCGGCTGGTCCCTAAAGGCTGGCTGTTGCCATACAGACCCGTCTGATATCTGCTAGTGCTGCTGCCTGTGTCTCCATGTTCCCGCTCATTATTCGGGCTGCCATGGGATCACATGGGAATTGTTCCTCTGCGTCTCCTGTGCTTTACCCAGCAGGTGCCGGCGAACAAATGCTTCACAATTCAGTGCATTGAATGGAAATTTCAGTGTCCTTTAGCTGGTGCACCCTGAGCTTCTGCACCCTGAGGCCCTACACCCTGAGGTCTGGCACCCTAAGGTCCTACACCCTGAGGCCCCTGCACCCTGAGGCCCTGCACCCTGAGCTCCTGCACCCTGAGGCCCCTGCACCCTGAGCTCCTGCACCCTGAGCTCCTGCACCCTGAGGTCCTGCACGCTGAGGCCCCTACACCCTGAGGTCCTGCACTGAACAGCAGAAACTCCTATCCCTTCGTGTGAAAAAGGAAGATAAGGTGCAGGAAAACGTTTGAATAAATAATTTGTAGTAAACAGTTTCAATTGCTAAAATGCTTATTTTACTAGCGGTTTCGATAAGGGTTACTACAACATTATACCCCATTAACTCCTTAAGAACCAAGGGTCTTTAAAGTCAATGCATTTACGACGAAACAGTTTTATCATTTCTTTATTTATTTAATTATAAGGGATTTTGCCGGGAGGGACGCATTGAGATTTCTCTCGTTTTCGGGTGTGTCCTGGGTTCAAGAGTGTGGAAGTTTTACAGTTGTTACAGAGGTACAGGGTAATGGATGCAAGATGTTGGAAGCAGAACACAAATATACAGATTAATACGGGAAGTGGATGTGTGGGTGGTATAGTTACTGTGTTGCATGTTTGCAGGTGCATTCCGTGTATGGTCACGGTGTTGCATGTTTGCAGGCGCATTCTGTGTTTGGTCACTGTGTTGCATGTTTGCAGGTGCATTCCGTGTATGGTCACGGTGTTGCATGTTTGCAGGTACATTATGTGTGTGGTCGCTGTGTTGCAGGTTTGCAGGTGCATTCGGTATATGGTCATTGTGTTGCATGTTTGCGTGTGCATTCTGTATATGGTCATTGGTTGCATGTTTGCAGGTGCATTCTGTATATGGTCATTGGTTGCATGTTTGCAGGTGCATTCTGTATATGGTCATTGGTTGCATGTTTGCAGGTGCATTCTGTATATGGTCATGGTGTTGCATGTTTGCGGGTGCATTCCGTGTTGGGGTGTGCTGGTGCGGAGCTCTTGAGTGGCTTTGGACTGGGGGAGGATTTGGTGGTGTTTGGAGGGTTGTTCCGTGGGTGCGGTGCTCTGTAGGTAAATGAGAATCAAGCCACTTTCTTTTGGTCCTTAAGGTGTTAATTGGGTCCAGGTGGGGTCCTTGCAAATTTGCCATTCCCGGGGTCCTGTCTAGCCAAAATTGGTAGAAAGCCCCTCCCGAGGCCCGAGTCCCCCGAGGCATAGGGGAGCCCGGTTGAATATCAATAGAAAAGAAGTGGATGCGGCCGGTTCCCAATCGTCTGAAGGGTCGGTCGTCTTGGACACGCCACCCAGGGACCTGCGTTCGAGTGCGCGGAGGAGGGTGAGCATGGTGCGTGCGCCTGCTCTTTCTTCCCTGTCTTTAGGTGTGGCGGCTGGAGGAGTTGGTCGAGTGGACTGTGCTGGAAGGACTGTTGGGGTTTGGAGGGATGCCCCCCCCCCGCGTATCAGGCAAGATGGCCGGCGGATGCCGCTCTCGAGGAGCCTGTGTGGAGGTCCTTCACTTCCGGCGGCCAGGGGGAGAGTGACGAGAGCAGCGTCTGCCTCCAGGCCCCCTCCCACTCGTCGCAGGCCTGCAGCGTCATGAGCGGCGCGTTCGGCCCGCCCACAAAATGGCGGCGCCCATCTTGCGACTGGAAATCGGAGGGGGGTCATTTCGGCAGCGGTTGCAGGGAGAGACCCGGTGGCTGGGGACGTACCGGTGCAGGGGACTTCGGATGGCGTCCTTCAAATTCGGAATGGACGTACTCAACGCTCTCAGCTGAGGAGTGTCTTGGAGGCAGGATCTGGAGGTCTGCGGAGGGTGCCGGTTACTCGTGGAGGTGCTATTCCTGGGCGACCATCGCTGGGCTCACCTTTGGCTGTGATTCCTATGGCTTCTGGAGGCTCCCCCTGCGGGCTGCAGGTGAGTCGGATTTGGGGGGTGCAGCGTTTGGATCGCTCGGCCTTTCGGGGGTTAATGTGTCTGGTGGTGCTAGTGGTGTAACGACGGGGTTGCTAGAAACCCTGGTTGCTGCTCTTAGTCGCCGGCAGGATGGGTCGGAGGGCGCGGCTAGGGGGAATGCTTCGCTGAGGGTGGCGGGACTTGTCGTTCCTGGGAGCGCGGTACCTTCGGCTGTTGTTGCGCCTAGCTCTGCTGCTGTTGGGGATTCCCGCGTCTGCTTGCGCGTCTGGGGCAGCGCCCGCGCCTGTTTTGGCACAGGTGTCAGCTGGGGATTTCCGAGGCTGGCGCAGTTCGGGGTCGGGGGGAATGACTGGGCCTGCAAGTTGATTGGGGTCTCAGCGGTTGGTGCTGTGGGGGTGTCTCCCGTCGGGGTTGGGGGTGCGGGCATCTCTTATGGGTCCGGCGAGTTGTCCCCAATGGGTTTGCGGGTCACTGCATAGTTACGGGAGAAGATTTGGAGAAACGAATAGATGGATGTGCTTACACTACTTTCTGTGGATAGGGAGACGGTGGACCGTCCCAAACGGCCTGATCTGTTCATGGAAGAGAAGGAGAAGTTGAAGGAAACGCTTCCTCCCACTTTTGGAAATTGGTTACAGGGTTTCTTGGCTTATTGTGCTATCTGGTGCGAGCGATTCCCGGAGCGCAGCGTTTCATTGTTTGCGGATATCGATTTTGAGCGTTGTATTGCATCTTTTGGTCGTGACCCGAAGCAGTTCGCTCCGCATTCTTTTCTTATCGGCGCAGCGACAATGGCGGCGGAAGCGGGTACGTCGGTCGACATGATTAGGCGTTTGGGTAGATGGCGATCGGATCGTTTTCGTTCCTATGTGCGCCCTAACCTCTTATAATTACAGGTTCATCCCCGAAAACTGTTTGGATCATCGGCCACTCGTATATACACTGGGCGGCCAAGCGGGCTGCACAACGGCCGCTTGGCAGGAACCTGGGTTTTTCCACGGACTTGGCTACGATCCGGTGGATTGGTATCAAGGGTTTACGTTGGGCCCAGGTTGTTGGAAAATGCGAGGCATTGGCTGGTCGAGCGGCTAGGGATGTGGTGTTAGTGGTGCATGCAGGGGGGAACGATCTGGGGTTTGTTCGTTCTGTAGACTTGATTAGGGAGATGAAACGCGACTTAGTCAGTAGCTTCATCATCTTCCGGGGTTTATCATTAGTATTTTCAGAAATAGTTTCTCGCCCCCGTTGGGTAGAATTTGCGGCCCCCGGTGCTCTGGACAAGGCTCGGAAGAGGATTCACAGGGAGATCTCGAGAATGGTTGGTGATCTGGGTGGAGTGTCGGTTAGGCATACGGAGCTAGAAGGGGACAAAAGGAATGTCATTAGAGGGGATGGGGTCCATCTCATGGTAATTGGGTTGGACATTTTCCTGGTGGGTCTGATGTCTGGTGTGGAGGAGGCGCTGTCTGCGGGGGGGCGCAGGGGCGGGCGCTAGGGCGGCCCCTGGCGTTGGCGGGTTTCCCTGGACAGCAGTGCTTAAAGGATGTATTAGCCGCCATCGGGTGAGGCTTGTGGGGAGACGTACCTCGCTTGTGGGGGACGAGTTCTTGGTTGGATATTGGTGTAAATGCCTATTGCATGGAGCGATAGGGCAGGGTTGTGAGTAAGCACTGCGAGGGATGGTTGTATATCGTTTAATAAAGCTGTGGCCCATGCACATTCCAACTGACTCATATGCGTTTGTGTTTTATTCAGGTTATTGGAGTATGGGCTGGGAAGGTCTCAGGCCTAATCAGTCATGTAAATTAACACCAGGTTTTCAAAGACCTTACGATACTTCGCGCAAACGTCGTTCGTACGACGTTGCGCGAAGATCGTAATACCATCCGCGCGAACACACACACGCTGACAATGGTAAGTATGGGATGCGCGCACGCACTTGCGCTGGGTTCGCGCAGGGTCAATCGCGGTAAACGCTAACGTGCAACATTTGCGCGAACGTCGTAATACGACATTCCGCGCAAATGGTTTTGTCCTCGCACAAAAGCGCATTTGCGCGAGGATTGTAATAGGGGCCCTAGTGGGCAAAACATCTATAATCAATAACAAATCAATAACAAATCAATAATGAACCAATAATAAAGGCCATAGGTTGATACAAATACTTTATTTATCCAAAGCGCATCCCATAATAATCGCACAGCATTATCGCATCAAGAACATTATAGCAGCTTAAAAAAAACACAAAACCAGAACTTCCGTTAAAAAAATCTGCAAGTTACATATAGTATAAAATATTTGCTCTGCAGGTGAGCTCAGTCTGGCACGCTGAAACGCCGAAAAGGCTCAGACACAAACCCGTCTCTATGATAAACCAGGAGGGCTCTGCACCGAATTCACCCGTATTACACCAGGTGGGCTCTGCATCCAGTTACACCAGGAGGCTCTGCACCCAGAATCACCAGCGTTACACCAGGAGGGCTCTGCACCTGGATACACCAGCGTTACACCGGAGGCTCTGCACCCGGATACACTCGCGTTACACAGTTTTCTTTTGATAAATATGGCTATAAATTATTAATATTTGTTATTTTTTCTCTGCCATTAAGACGTGCGTCCGCTGCCCATCGCTATACGAAGCTCTCCTCCATGTTGGAGCACAGGAGGAAGGAATCAACCAGACGTGGCTTCACCAACTGCTCGAAGTCTGCATCGGCGAGACCTTCAGGTTGCAGCGTGGCCAGCCTCCGCAGAGCTGCCTGGGGAGAGACAATGCGTCAAAACACTGAATATTCCTCAAATTACACATTGAGATGATCGGTGACAGGTGTAAACAGACAAGGTTTTAAGGCAAAAGCACAGATTTTATTCATTTACAGGGATTTGGGTTTGACTTGAAGGGAACGTAACGATGTCTGTGACAAGCAGAGCGCAGTTAATTAGGGCCTCAATTTAATTCCTCTGGATCAGCGTCTTTAAATAACGCAATCGGTGAGAGAATCCTGGAATGATTTACCTCCAAACATTGCGGAGACTTTATCGGCCGCATCTGGAGGTGAAACAGTTACAGTGTTTCTGTTTGGAATGATTTGAAAAGGCCGGAGGAATTAAATCGAGGCTCGGGTCTTATCTCTATACAAAGTAACCAGCTGTTTATCCTGGACATATCATGAATTTAATTTGCACAATATCGGGATTTTCCAGTTCTCGTCCATTCTGTGTTTGGCTCATGTGGTGCATATTTAGTAAGCTGTGCCCGCCTGGCATCCCCTCAGCATCCACTGACTTAGACGCGAACATATATTTATCAATCGTCACATTATGTAAAGCTCTGAATCATTGCACACTCACTGTGACGTGCGTCACTTTGGACTCAAAATCCATGGGTCTAGAAATGTATTTGAGAGGTGCGAGCTTGATGTTTTATATTGTTTTCCTGCTCTTTCCTTTGTTAAAGTCACCCTGTATCTACAATTCTAGATGCAGGGTGTTTGTGTGTTCTGGGTACCTTCTCTCTGTATAGTGTGACCTCTGTATAACTAGCCTGTCTTGTATAGCATGCAACCCCCATGTAAGTAATGGATTCCTTTGTCTTCACATGCTTCCATCAACCCACACCGCCACCCCCAGCAACAAGGTTCATCAAGGTGATTGTTATCTGACTCCTCAGCCATTGTTCCAATACTGGGCGTGTTCTGTACATTCCCATGTGTGTGTTATTTCTATTGTGAAAATAAACTCACAGTGTTATTCAAAGAGATTCGAAAAGTCATCGCACGTTCGGTGACTTTTCCTTCTCTTCAATTCGGTTCCTTTTGCCGATCCCATTTAGGTGACCCTGCGGTGTATTCAGCAAACACCACAGAGTCCCCGAATTGCAGGGAAAGGCTGCCGCAAACCCGACGAAAACTCACCGCAAAACCCAGCGAATGCACGCCGACAACCCACAAAAACATCTGGATTAACCTGCCGAAAACCAAGCCCGAGCAGGAGCCGATCGCACACAGCCGAAGCAGCCGAAGCAGCTGAGACGCAGAGGAGGGAGGTGAATAAATTAGCAAAATAGTTTGTGTGAATGTGTGAAAATGAAACGCTGTTTGCAAAGAAACTACTGAGCGAAAATGTCTGAAATTTACATATAAAATCCAATGAATGATAATAAAAAGGGAAGTTACAGAAAAAATAAGTAAACTTTTACAAAAAAAAAAATCGGACTTTTAAAAAAAAAAAAAAATTCCGAAAAATGCTTAAAGTATCCTAAAAAGTCTATAAATAAAGAGACTTTTTGCTGCAGAATTTTATAATGAACTGTTTATTAGATATTGAATTAAAACCGGAATATTTTTAACATTGAAGCCTATGGGATTCTCCTGAATTAACTTGCCGAATTAAACCACCGAATGGCAGGGTATTTCGGGAACCTTTCACTGCTGGTTTGTGTTCTCTGAATAGCCGAAGCAGTGCGTTTTCATGGGGATTTCTCTGCCCTCGAACAGACACCGAACAGGCACCGTATGTGCAGGCAATTCGCCAGGATTTGGCGAATTGCCTGCTCTCTGGATAGCCGAATGGCCAGGAAAGGTATCCGAACGCTGATTTTCAGCGTTCGGTTACCTTTCTCAAGCAATTCGGATCTCTTTGGATAACCCTGTCAGTCTCCATTTTGGGTTGAAACTGCAAGGATCTCCTGTATGTTATTGCCTGCGTTCTGGGCCAGAAGCGGTATTTCTGCGGAATACTGACTTCAAGGGGAGCATTCTGCACGTGGACTGAAATACCCACGTTACACACATACATGGTCCGTCCGTCCCGTGTCGCTATATCTGGGAAGGTTCCATTATTGACTGGGTGAAGGAAATTAAAATTTGGTAAAATTACATAATTTTATTTATTTATTTTGAACATCCATCAGCTGCGATCAATACACAAAGCGTTCTATTCAAACCCAGGTGTGAACATCCCAGAGCCGCTGGAGGTCTAATCTCTGGAGGTGCTAAATCCATTACGGCTCTGGTTAAATTCCCAGCAGGGTTGAAATAGGGCCCAGACTCATCGGGTTCAGGCTTTTTTAATTACCCAATATAAGCTGTGGTTTAATTAACGTGCACCAGGCAGGTAACGTGACGAGATGCACGGAATGATATGGATCGTTTGATACTATAAAGAATACATGTTATTCACACATTGCTTTTATTTAATGTTTGCTCCATCTGGGTGATCTCTCCCACATCGCCTGCCTTCATGCGTGGCCACATCACCCGCCTTCACGCGTGGCCACATCACCCGCCTTCACGCGGGTCCACATCGCCCACTTTCACACGTGGCCACATCGCCCACTTTCACACGTGGCCACATCACCCACCTTCACGCATGGCCACATCGCCCACCTTCACGTATAGTCACATGGTGGGGCGTATGAACATATAATCTGGGCGAGTGGATTGATTAGAATTGAATTTCAGGAGATTTCACATAGAATTGATAAAAGGAAATAATCCCAGGGTTCAGCTCTGTAACACATTGTGACCTGGAGCCTCAGAGTCACAGATATATTCATAGACGCTCTGTGTCACGTTCAGACATACCAGACAAGCGACAAGCACGGCCTCACTGCTATGTCTTTCATCTGGAGAGCGGCAAAGCTGGATGAGACGTGGGATACCTGGAGGAAGACAGGAAAACCTTCATCAGCAGCTGCCCGGCCGCAGCGTGAGCCGCCATGCACAGCCATAACGGGGACCTTTCCTTAATGGTTACAGCATCTTATATATGACAGTAATAATACTTTAGCAGCGAGATCTCATATTAATGGTGCAGTGTGTGGTCACTATTATTACAGCAGTGATTTCTGATTATTATCACAGTGTGTTTCTGGTTATTAATGCAGTGATTTTTTTATTAAAGCAGTGATTTCTGATTATTATCACAGTGCGTTTCTGGTTATTAATGCAGTGATTTTTTATTAAAGCAGTGATTTCTGATTATTAATGGAGTGATTTCTAATAATTACTGCAGTGATTTCTGATTATAACTGCAGTGATTTCTGATTATTACTGCAGTGATTTCTGATTATTAAAGCAGTAATTCCTGGTTAGTAATGCAGTAATTTCTGATTAATAAAGCAGTGATTTCTGATTATTATCACCGTATGTTTCTGGTTATTACTGCAGTGATTTCTGATTATTAATGCAGGGATTTCTAATTATTAAAGTAGTGATTCCTAACTATTATTGCAGTGATTTCGGATTATTAAAGCAGTGATTTCGGATTATTAAAGCAGTGAATTCTGATTTTTATTGCAGTGATTTCTGATTATTATCACATTGATTTTATTTCAGTGATTTCTGATTATTATCACATTGATTTTATTTCGGTGATTTCTGATTATTAATAGTGATTTCTATTTATTATCACAGTGATTTCTTATTATTAAAGCAGTGAATTCTGATTATTAAAGCAGTGAATTCTGATTTTTATTGCAGTGATTTCTGATTATTGTCACAGTGATTTTATTTAAGTGATTTCTGATTATTAATGTAGTGGTTTCTGTTTATTATCACAGTCATTTTATTTCAGTGATTTCTGAATATTAGTTTAGTGATTTCTGTTTATTATCACAGTTAATTCATATTATTAAAGCAGTGAATTCTGGTTATTAAAGCAGTGAATTCAGATTTTTATTGCAGTGATTTCTGATTATTATTGCGGTGTGTTTTTGGTTATTAAAGGGATACTCTAGGCAACATGACCACCTAAGCTTTTTTTAGGTGGTCATGATGCCCGGAGTATCCTGCCCTCTGTCCCCCCTCCCTCCGCTCAGCCGTTCAGCTGAAAACAGCTGAGAGAGGTGGAGGACTTTACTCCGCCCTCCCAGCTGTCAGTCAGCAGAGCGGGATTCATATTTCCCGCTTCTGCCGACTTTTGCCGAGTAGGAGACGTCATCGCGCTTTCAGCGCGATGACGTCTCCAACTCGCCACAGTAGCTGGCGGCAGCGGCTGAGGGTTAGTGTTGCGCGCATCCTCTTGCGCGCAAGTCGCAACACTAATCCTCAGAGGGAGCCTGGAGGAAGCCTGCCGATTGGCTGGCTTACGTGAGAGTTGCGCATGCGCACTTCTCACGTTAACCAGAAGGCAAGTACAATGCAAGAAGGACGGGAGCGGAAGAGAAGAGAGGTGAGTATAAAAAAAAAAAAGACGCCGCTGGAAAGAAGTGGATTTTAGGGTAAGTATTACAGTTACACAAAAGAAAACCACCCTAACGATTTATTAAGGGAATAGGGATAGATTAGGATAAAAAAAATGGGGGGGGGTGGGATTTTTGAGTAGAGTGTTCCTTTAATGCAGTGATTTCTGATTATTACTGCAGTGATTTCTGATTATTTAAAGTCGTGATTTCTGATTATTATCAGTGATTTCTGTTTATTGCAGTGATTACGGATTATTAAAGCAGTGAATTCTGATTTTTATTTCAGTGATTTTTGATTATTAATAGTGATTTCTGTTTTATCACAGTGATTTCTTATTATTAAAGTAGTGAATTCTGATTATTAAAGCAGTGAATTCTGATCTTTATTGCAGTGATTTCTGATTATTATCACAGTGATTTTATTTAAGTGATTTCTGATTATTAATGTAGTGATTTCTGTTTATTATCACAGTGATTGTATTTCAGTGATTTCTGATTATTAGTGTAGCAATTTCTGTTTATTATCACAGGGATTTCCTATTATTAAAGCAGTGAATTCTGATTATTAAAGCAGTGAATTCTGATTATTATCAGTGATTTATGTTTATTGCAGTGATTACGAATTATTAAAGCAGTGAATCCTGATTTTTATTTCAGTGATTTTTGATTATTAATAGTGATTTCTGTTTATTATCACAGTGATTTCTTATTATTAAAGCAGTGAATTCTGATTATTAAAGCAGTGAATTCTGATTTTTATTGCAGTGATTTCTGATTATTATCACAGTGATTTTATTTAAGTGATTTCTGATTATTAATGTAGTGATTTTTGTTTATTATCACAGTGATTGTATTTCAGTGATTTCTGATTATTAGTGTAGCAATTTCTGTTTATTATCACAGTGATTTCCTATTATTAAAGCAGTGAATTCTGATTATTAAAGCAGTGAATTCTGATTTTATTGCAGTGATTTCTGATTATTATCAGTGATTTATTTTTTATTGCAGTGATTACGAATTATTAAAGCAGTGAATTCTGATTTTTATTTCAGTGATTTTTGATTATTAATAGTGATTTCTGTTTATTATCACAGTGATTTCTTATTATTAAAGTAGTGAATTCTGATTATTAAAGCAGTGAATTCTGATTTTTATTGCAGTGATTTCTGATTATTATCACAGTGATTTTATTTAAGTGATTTCTGATTATTAATGTAGTGATTTCTGTTTATTATCACAGTGATTGTATTTCAGTGATTTCTGATTATTAGTGTAGCAATTTCTGTTTATTATCACAGTGATTATCTATTATTAAAGCAGTGAATTCTGATTATTAAAGCAGTGAATTCTGATTTTATTGCAGTGATTTCTGATTATTATCTTGGTACGTTTCTGGTTATTAATGCAGTAATTTCTGATTATTATCAGTGATTTATGTTTATTGCAGTGATCACAAATTATTAAAGCAGTGAATTCTGATTTTTATTGCAGTGATTTCTGATTATTAATAGTGATTTCTGTTTATTATCACAGTGATTTCTTATTATTAAAGCAGTGAATTCTGATTTTTTTATTGCAGTGATTTCTGATTATTTCCTTGGTACGTTTCTGGTTATTAATGCAGTGATTTCTGATTATTATCAGTGATTTATGTTTATTGCAGTGATCACGAATTATTAAAGCAGTGAATTCTGATTTTTATTTCAGTGATTTTTGATTATTAATAGTGATTTCTGTTTTATCACAGTGATTTCTTATTATTAAAGTAGTGAATTCTGATTAAAGCAGTGAATTCTGATCTTTATTGCAGTGATTTCTGATTATTATCACAGTGATTTTATTTAAGTGATTTCTGATTATTAATGTAGTGATTTCTGTTTATTATCACAGTGATTGTATTTCAGTGATTTCTGATTATTAGTGTAGCAATTTCTGTTTATTATCACAGGGATTTCCTATTATTAAAGCAGTGAATTCTGATTATTAAAGCAGTGAATTCTGATTATTATCAGTGATTTATGTTTATTGCAGTGATTACGAATTATTAAAGCAGTGAATTCTGATTTTTATTTCAGTGATTTTTGATTATTAATAGTGATTTCTGTTTATTATCACAGTGATTTCTTATTATTAAAGCAGTGAATTCTGATTATTAAAGCAGTGAATTCTGATTTTTATTGCAGGGATTTCTGATTATTATCACAGTGATTTTATTTAAGTGATTTCTGATTATTAATGTAGTGATTTTTGTTTATTATCACAGTGATTGTATTTCAGTGATTTCTGATTATTAGTGTAGCAATTTCTGTTTATTATCACAGTGATTTCCTATTATTAAAGCAGTGAATTCTGATTATTAAAGCAGTGAATTCTGATTTTATTGCAGTGATTTCTGATTATTATCAGTGATTTATGTTTATTGCAGTGATTACGAATTATTAAAGCAGTGAATTCTGATTTTTATTTCAGTGATTTTTGATTATTAATAGTGATTTCTGTTTATTATCACAGTGATTTCTTATTATTAAAGTAGTGAATTCTGATTATTAAAGCAGTGAATTCTGATTTTTATTGCAGTGATTTCTGATTATTATCACAGTGATTTTATTTAAGTGATTTCTGATTATTAATGTAGTGATTTCTGTTTATTATCACAGTGATTGTATTTCAGTGATTTCTGATTATTAGTGTAGCAATTTCTGTTTATTATCACAGTGATTATCTATTATTAAAGCAGTGAATTCTGATTATTAAAGCAGTGAATTCTGATTTTATTGCAGTGATTTCTGATTATTATCTTGGTACGTTTCTGGTTATTAATGCAGTAATTTCTGATTATTATCAGTGATTTATGTTTATTGCAGTGATCACAAATTATTAAAGCAGTGAATTCTGATTTTTATTGCAGTGATTTCTGATTATTAATAGTGATTTCTGTTTATTATCACAGTGATTTCTTATTATTAAAGCAGTGAATTCTGATTATTAAAGCAGTGAATTCTGATTTTTATTGCAGTGATTTCTGATTATTTCCTTGGTACGTTTCTGGTTATTAATGCAGTGATTTCTGATTATTATCAGTGATTTATGTTTATTGCAGTGATCACGAATTATTAAAGCAGTGAATTCTGCTTTTTATTGCAGTGATTTCTGATTATTATCAGTGATTTCCTATTATTAAAGCAGTGATTTCTTATTTTTAATTAATGCAATGATTTCTGAATAATGGAGCGGGTTCTGAGTAATGGAGCGGGTTCTGAGTAATGGAGCGGGTTCTGGTTAATGGAGCGTGTTCTGGTTAATGGAGCGGGTTCTGAGTAATGGAGCGGATTCTCTGAGTAATGGAGCAGGTTCTGAGTAATGGAGCGGTTTCTGGTTAATGGAGCGTGTTCTGGTTAATGGAGCGGGTTCTGAGTAATGGAGCGGGTTCTGGTTAATGGAGCGGGTTCTGGTTAATGGAGCGGGTTCTGGTTAATGGAGCGGGTTCTGAGTAATGGAGCAGGTTCTCTGAGTAATGGAGCAGGTTCTGAGTAATGGAGCGGTTTCTGGTTAATGGAGCGTGTTCTGGTTAATGGAGCGGGTTCTGAGTAATGGAGCGGGTTCTGGTTAATGGAGCGGGTTCTGGTTAATGGAGCGGGTTCTGAGTAATGGAGCGGGTTCTGGTTAATGGAGCGGGTTCTGGTTAATGGAGCGGGTTCTGAGTAATGGAGCGGATTCTCTGAGTAATGGAGCAGGTTCTGAGTAATGGAGCGGTTTCTGGTTAATGGAGCGTGTTCTGGTTAATGGAGCGGGTTCTGAGTAATGGAGCGGGTTCTGGTTAATGGAGCGGGTTCTGGTTAATGGAGCGGGTTCTGAGTAATGGAGCGGGTTCTGGTTAATGGAGCGGGTTCTGGTTAATGGAGCGGGTTCTGAGTAATGGAGCAGGTTCTCTGAGTAATTGAGTAATGGAGCAGATTCTGAGTAATTGAGCGGGTTCTGGTTAATGGAGCGTGTTCTGGTTAATGGAGTGGGTTCTGAGTAATGGAGCGGGTTTTCTGAGTAATGGAGCGGGTTCTGAGTAATGTAGCGGGTTCTCTGAGTAATGGAGCAGGTTCTGAATAATGGAGTGGGTTCTGAGTAATGGAGCGTGTTCTGGTTAATGGAGCGGGTTCTGAGTAATTGAGCAGATTCTGAGTAATGGAGCAGGTTCTGAGTAATGGAGCAGGTTCTGAGTAATGGAGCGGGTTCTGGTTAATGGAGCGGGTTCCGAGTAAAGGAGCGGGTAGTAATGGAGCGGGTTCTGAGTAATGGAGCGGGTTTTGAGTAAAGGAGTGGGTTTTGATTAATGGAACAAATTCTGATTAATGGAGCGGGTTCTGAGTAATGGAGCGGGTTTTGAGTAAAGGAGCGGGTAGTAATGGAGCGGGTTCTGAGTAATGGAGCGGGTTTTGAGTAAAGGAGCGGGTAGTAATGGAGCGGGTTCTGAGTAATGGAGCGGGTTCTGAGTAATGGAGCGGGTTCTGAGTAATGGAGCAAGAGCGGGTTCTGGGTAATGGAGCGGGTTCTGAGTAATGGAGCGGTTTCTGAGTAATGGAGCTGGAGTGGGTAATGGAGCGGGTTTTGAGTAAAGGAGCGGTTTCTGAGTAATGGACCTGGTTTTGAGTAAAGGAGTGGGTTCTGATTAATGGAGCAAGTTCTGAGTAATGGAGCGGGTTCTGAGTAATGGAGCGGTTTCTGAGTAATGGACCTGGTTTTGAGTAAAGGAGTGGGTTCTGATTAATGGAGCAAGTTCTGAGTAATGGAGCGGGTTCTGAGTAATGGAGCGGGTTCTGAGTAATGGAACGGGTTCTGAGTAAGTGAGCGGGTTCTGAGTAATGGAGCGGGTTTTGAGTAAAGGAGCGGGTTCTGATTAATGGAGCAAGTTCTGAGTAATGGAGCGGGTTCTGAGTAATGGAGCGGGTTCTGAGTAATGGAGCGGGTTCTGAGTAAGGGAGCAAGTTCTGAGTAATGGAGCGGGTTTTGAGTAAAGGAGTGGGTTCTGATTAATGGAGCAAGTTCTGAGTAATGGAGCGGGTTCTGAGCAATGGAGCGGGTTCTGATTATTAACCATAACATTCCTCTTCCTTTTCCATTCTAAGATGTCACTGAGAATCACGCGTCACCCACATTGTGACTTTCCAATCACTGCTGATATTGAGATATTTTGTGGTTTAAATGTGTAACGTGCAGAAACACCTCCGGAATAATCAGCCGATATCTTTCCCGCGTTACTGACAATTCATCATGAATAAATACATTTATAAACAGAAAGGAAAAGGCAGATCCACGTGTGAAGAAATCGGAATTAATGAGCCGGCCTGGGATCATTATGTATCATTGGTGGGTAATTACGCCTGCACAGCTCGCTCCGTATAACGTGTTAAATGCATTAATAATGTATCACTAATTAGCTTTGCATTGTGAACTTACAATTACACTTTATTGCTGCCTCTGCAAACTCAGGATCCCGGCTCAGACGTGCCACGGTCACCGCAGATTTCTGTTGAACGCGCTCGCATGCCGAGACGTCTGCTAAAATTCCAGTGGAGGACTTCTCAGACAGCATCTCGATGAGAACCTGCACACCTTAATGTTAAAAAGTCACCTTATTGTTACAAATTCATCTTAATGTTACAAAGTCAACTTATTGTTACAAAGTCACCTCATTGTTACGAAGTAACCTTATTGTTACAAAGTCACCTTATTGTTACAAAGTCACCTCATTGTTAAAAAGTCACCTTATTGTTACAAATTCATCTTAATGTTACAAAGTCAACTTATTGTTACAAAGTCACCTCATTGTTACGAAGTAACCTTATTGTTACGAAGTAACCTTATTGTTACAAAGTCACCTTATTGTTACAAAGTCACCTCATTGTTACAAAGTCACCTCATTGTTACAAAGTCACCTTATTGTTACAAAGTCACCTTATTGTTACAAATTCCCCTTATTGTTACAAAGTCACCTCATTGTTACAAAGTCACCTCATTGTTACGAAGTCACCTCATTGTTACAAAGTCACCTTATTGTTACAAATTCCCCTTATTGTTACAAAGTCACCTCATTGTGACGAAGTCACCTTATTGTTACAAAGTCACCTTATTGTTACAAAGTCACCTCATGGTTACGAAGTCAACTTATTGTTACAAAGTCACCTTATGTTACAAAGTCACCTTAATGTTACAAAGTCACCTTAATGTTTAAAAACCACCTTATTGTTACAAAATCACCTTATTGTTACAAATTCACCTCATTGTTACAAAGTCACCTTATGTTACAAATTCCCCTTATTGTTACAAAGTCACCTTAATGTTAAAAAGCCACCTTATTGTTACAAATTCACGTCATTGTTAGGAACTCACCTTATGTTACAAAGTCATCTTAATGTTACGAAGTCACCTCATTGTTACAAATTCACCTTATTGTTACAAAGTCACCTTATTGTTGCAAATTCATCTCATTGTTACAAAGTCACCTTATTGTTACAAATTCACCTCATTGTTACAAAGTCACCTTATTGTTACAAATTCACCTCATTGTTACAAAGTCACCTTATTGTTACAAATTCACCTCATTGTTACAAAGTCACCTTATTGTTACAAATTCACCTCATTGTTACAAAGTCACCTTATGTTACAAATTCCCCTTATTGTTACAAAGTCACCTTAATGTTAAAAAGCCACCTTATTGTTACAAATTCACCTCATTGTTACGAAGTCACCTTATGTTACAAAGTCATCTTAATGTTACGAAGTCACCTTATTGTTACAAATTCACCTCATTGTTACAAAGTCACCTTGTTACAAATTCCCCTTATTGTTACAAAGTCACCTTAATGTTAAAAAGCCACCTTATTGTTACAAATTCACCTCATTGTTACGAAGTCCCCTTATGTTACAAATTCACGTCATTGTTACGAAGTCACCTTATGTTACAAAGTCATCTTAATGTTACGAAGTCACCTTATTGTTACAAATTCACCTCATTGTTACAAAGTCACCTTATGTTACAAAGTCACCTTATGTTACAAATTCCCCTTATTTTACAAAGTCACCTTAATGTTAAAAAGCCACCTTATTGTTACAAATTCACCTCATTGTTACGAAGTCCCCTTATGTTACAAATTCACGTCATTGTTACGAAGTCACCTTATGTTACAAAGTCATCTTAATGTTATGAAGTCACCTTATTGTTACAAATTCACCTCATTGTTACAAAGTCACCTTATTGTTACAAATTCACCTCATTGTTACAAAGTCACCTTATGTTACAAAGTCACCTTATGTTACAAATTCCCCTTATTGTTACAAAGTCACCTTAATGTTAAAAAGCCACCTTATTGTTACAAATTCACCTCATTGTTACGAAGTCCCCTTATGTTACAAATTCACGTCATTGTTACGAAGTCACCTTATTGTTACAAATTCACCTCATTGTTACAAAGTCACCTTATGTTACAAAGTCATCTTAATGTTACTAAGTCATCTTAATGTTACTAAGTCACCTTATTGTTACAAAGTCACCTTATTGTTACAAATTCATCTTAATGTTACAAAATCACCTTATTGTTACAAAGTCACCTTATTGTTACAAAGTTACCTTATTGTTACAAATTCACCTTATGTTACAAAGTCACCTTATGTTACAAAGTCACCTTATGTTACGAAGTCACAATGTAATTGGGCAGACTAGATGGGCCGAAAGGTTCTTATCTGCCGACATTTTTCTATGTTTCTATGTCACCTTATTGTTACAAAGTCATCTTATGTTACAAAGTTACCTTACTGTTACAAATTCACCTTTTTATTACAAATTCACCTCATTGATACAAAATCACCTTATTGTTACAAATTCACCTTATTGTTACAAATTCACCTGATTGTTACAAAGTCACCTGATTGTTACAAATTCACCTCATTGTTACAAAGTCACCTTATTGTTACAAATTCACCTTATTGTTACAAAGCCACCTTATTGTTACAATGTCAACTTATTGTTACAAAGTCACCTTCAAAGTTACAAAGTCGACTTAAGTTACGAAGTCACCTTATTGTTACAAAGTCATCTTATGTTACAAAGTCACCTTATTGTTACGAAGTCACCTTATTGTTACAAAGTCATCTTATGTTACAAAGTCACCTTATTGTTACAAAGTCACCTTATTGTTACAAATTCATCTTAATGTTACAAAATCACCTTATTGTTACAATTCACCTTATTGTTACTATACTAAGTCACCTTATTGTTACAAAGTTATCTTATGTTACAAAGTCACCTTAGGTTATGAAGTCACCTTAATGTTACAAAATCACCTCATTGTTACAAAGTCACCTTATGTTACGAAGTCACCTTATTGTTACAAAGTCATGTTATTGTTACAAAGTCACCTTATTGTTACAAAGTCATCTTATTGTTACAAAGTCATGTTATTGTTACAAATTCACCTTATTGTTACAAAGTCATCTTATTGTTACAAAATCACCTTATTGTTACAGTCTCCTTATGTTACAAAGTCACCTTAATTTTAAAAAGTCACCTTATTGTTAAAAAGCCAACTTATTGTTACAAATTCACCTCATTGTTACAAAGTCACCTCATTGTTGCAAATTCACCTTCTTGTTACATATTCACCTCATTGTTACAAAGTCACCTTATGTTACAAAGTCACCTTATTGTTACAAAGTCACCTCAATGTTACGAAGTAACCTTATTGTTACAAAGTCACCTTAATGTTACAAAGTCACCTTATTGTTACAAAGTCATGTTATTGTTACAAATTCACCTTATTGTTACAAAGTCATCTTATTGTTACAAAATCACCTTATTGTTACAGTCTCCTTATGTTACAAAGTCACCTTAATTTTAAAAAGTCACCTTATTGTTACAAAGTCACCTTAATGTTAAAAAGCCAACTTATTTTTACAAATTCACCTCATTGTTACAAAGTCACCTCATTGTTGCAAATTCACCTTCTTGTTACAAATTCACCTCATTGTTACAAAGTCACCTTATGTTACAAAGTCACCTTATGTTACAAATTCCCCTTAATGTTAAAAAGCCACCTTATTGTTACAAATTCACCTCATTGTTACAAAGTCACCTTATTGTTACAAATTCACCTCATTGTTACAAAGTCACCTTATTGTTACAAATTCACCTCATTGTTACAAAGTCACCTTATTGTTACAAATTCACCTCATTGTTACAAAGTCACCTTATTGTTACAAATTCACCTCATTGTTACAAAGTAACCTTATGTTACAAGGTCACCTTATTGTTACAAATTCACCTTATGTTACAAAGTCACCTTATGTTACGAAGTCACAATGTAATTGGGCAGACTAGATGGGCCGAAAGGTTCTTATCTGCCGACATTTTTCTATGTCACCTTATTGTTACAAAGTCATCTTATGTTACAAAGTTACCTTACTGTTACAAATTCACCTTTTTATTACAAATTCACCTCATTGATACAAAATCACCTTATTGTTACAAATTCACCTCATTGTTACAAAATCACCTTATTGTTACAAAGTCACCTTATTGTTTCAAATTCACCTTATTGTTACAAATTCACCTCATTGTTACAAAGTCACCTTATGTTACGAAGTTACCTTATTGTTACAAAGTCACCTTATTGTTACAAAGTCACCTTATTGTTACAAAGTCACCTTAATGTTAAAAAGCCAACTTATTTTTACAAATTCACCTCATTGTTACAAAGTCACCTCATTGTTGCAAATTCACCTTCTTGTTACAAATTCACCTCATTGTTACAAAGTCACCTTATGTTACAAAGTCACCTTATGTTACAAATTCCCCTTAATGTTAAAAAGCCACCTTATTGTTACAAATTCACCTCATTGTTACAAAGTCACCTTATTGTTACAAATTCACCTCATTGTTACAAAGTCACCTTATTGTTACAAATTCACCTCATTGTTACAAAGTCACCTTATTGTTACAAATTCACCTCATTGTTACAAAGTCACCTTATTGTTACAAATTCACCTCATTGTTACAAAGTAACCTTATGTTACAAGGTCACCTTATTGTTACAAATTCACCTTATGTTACAAAGTCACCTTATGTTACGAAGTCACAATGTAATTGGGCAGACTAGATGGGCCGAAAGGTTCTTATCTGCCGACATTTTTCTATGTCACCTTATTGTTACAAAGTCATCTTATGTTACAAAGTTACCTTACTGTTACAAATTCACCTTTTTATTACAAATTCACCTCATTGATACAAAATCACCTTATTGTTACAAATTCACCTCATTGTTACAAAGTCACCTTATTGTTACAAATTCACCTCATTGTTACAAAGTCACCTTATTGTTACAAATTCACCTCATTGTTACAAAGTCACCTTATTGTTACAAATTCACCTCATTGTTACAAAGTCACCTTATTGTTACAAATTCACCTCATTGTTACAAAGTAACCTTATGTTACAAGGTCACCTTATTGTTACAAATTCACCTTATGTTACAAAGTCACCTTATGTTACGAAGTCACAATGTAATTGGGCAGACTAGATGGCCGAAAGGTTCTTATCTGCCGACATTTTTCTATGTCACCTTATTGTTACAAAGTCATCTTATGTTACAAAGTTACCTTACTGTTACAAATTCACCTTTTTATTACAAATTCACCTCATTGATACAAAATCACCTTATTGTTACAAATTCACCTCATTGTTACAAAATCACCTTATTGTTACAAAGTCACCTTATTGTTTCAAATTCACCTTATTGTTACAAATTCACCTCATTGTTACAAAGTCACCTTATGTTACGAAGTTACCTTATTGTTACAAAGTCACCTTATTGTTACAAAGTCACCTTATTGTTACAAAGTTACCTTATTGTTACAAAGTCACCTTATTGTTACAAAGTTACCTTATTGTTACAAAGTCACCTTATTGTTACAAATTCATCTTATGTTACGAAGTCACCTTAATGTTACAAAATCACCTTATTGTTACAAAGTCACCTTATTGTTACAAATTCACCTTATTTTTCAAAGTCACCTTATGTTAAAAAATCACCTTATGTTACAAAGTCACCTTATGGTTACAAAATCACCTTATGGTTACAAAGTCACATTATTGTTACAAAGTCACCTTATTGTTACAAAGTCACCTTATGTTACAAAGTCACCTTATTGTTACAAATTCACCTTAATGTTACAAAGTCACCGTTACAACAAACCTCACAGGATGGCCAGAAACAGGCTGCGTGTCTCTTAAAAACCACATGAGCCTCGTTGCAGCCTATAGCCGTGGAGTCACCTGGAATCAGCCCCCATCGAGGGACCCTTGGTCTGTTCAGGCTCCGTTTAGGTTTATTTGGATTAATTGCCGAGACACGGTCACTATTCACGTTATCGAATTTCTCTTACACTTGGCCTTTTTTTTGTGTGTTTGTGGTGTTGTCTTGTTTCCCCTGTTTGTCGGTTTTCCTGCATCTCTCTCTGCCTCAAATTCTTTAATATAAATTACATTAAATAATGTGAAAGTTTAAACCCCCCCCGTACCCCCTGATCTCATTCATATTTTTATTATCCCAGGGGATCCCAAGTCATCGGGAAGTTGCAGGAGTCTCCCTGAGGTGAATGCAGGCTCCCTGACACCCGCACTGGGAACTCCCAGATTCGGGAGAGGTGGGATCCGTCGTGGCTGGAGTGCAGGCTTGGTTTAAGCCAATCATTCAATGAGTTACACAGCCGGGATCCCCCTTTAAGATGCTTCACAATATTGATATATTTTGGGTGTATACAAAATGAAATCCGTGCAAAATGTACTACTACAGTATTATTCAGGGTCCTGTAACATCCTGACGTCACGTCTTTTACAGAAAGAAAGAGTCACCCCTGCTCAGAGTGTGGAAAGGAGAGCAGCGACATTATCTGTGTCATTGAGTCACGATGCTTGTGGTAACAATTAACGGCAATACATTCAAACTGGCAGAAGGAGCCGCCACACCTTAACCCGCTCTGTGAACCCACGTACACCAATATTAACTGACAGAAAGGAACCCAGACACATACCATCCTCGTGCACTATTTCAGAGGAACACTGATCCAAGATCGACATGTTGGCCAAAATTGTCACAATCTGCAAAGAAAAGTAAATGTATTTGTGAAGATTTAAAATAAGTGTAATCTGTAAATATGTATCAGCAGTTACATTAAAAACATAATTATACTAAAAATACTTCCACACAGGAAGAGGAAGGACTTAACCTGTCCATGTGACTCATCTACACACAGGAAGAGGAGGGACTTAACCTGTCCATGTGACTCATCTACACACAGGAAGAGGAGGTGCTTACCCTGCCTTACTACTAATCTCAATGGAGGAGGAGGAGCCTGGTTTACCTTTATGACTAATCATCTAAGGCAGGGATTATTTTGCCTTTCCTATATAACTAATCTTCTCACAGGAAGAGGAGGAGCTTGGTCTGTCTATATAACTGATCTCCCCACATGATGAGAGGGATGTGGCCTCTCTACATAATTAATCTCCACAGGAAGAGGAGGGGCTTGGTCTGCTTATAACTAATATCCACACAGAAAGTGGAGGCGCTTGGACTTTATATAATTAAGCTACACACACAAGGAGAGGGGCTTGACCTGCCTATATAACTAATATCCACACAGGAGGGGAGGGCTTGGCCTGCCTATATAACTAATCTACACACAGAAAGCAGAGGAGCTTGGACTTTATATAATTAAGCTACACATATGAGGAGAGCGGTTAGATCTGCCTATATAACTAATATCCATACAGAAGGTGAGGGGCTTGACCTGCCTATATAATTAAAATCCACACAGGAGGGGAGGGGCTTGGCCTGCCTATATAATATCCACACAGGATTGGCTTGGCCTGCCTATATAACTAATATCCACACAGAAGGGGAGGAGCTTGACCTGCCTATGTAACTAATATCCACACAGGAGGGGAGGGGTTCGACCTGTCTAAATAACTAATATCCACACAGGAGTGGAGGGGCTTGACCTACCTATATAACTAATATCCACAAAGGAGAGGGGGCTTGACCTGCCTATATAACTAATATCCACACAGGAGGGGAGGGGCTTGACCTGCCTATATAACTAATATCCACACAGAAAGGGAGGGGCTTGACCTACCTATGTAACTAATATCCACACAGGAGGGGCTTGACATGCCTTTGTAACTAATATCCACACAGGAGGGGAGGGGCTTAACCTGCCATATATAACTAATATCCACACAGGAGCAAGGGGATTGACCTGCCTATATAACTAATATCCACACAGGAGGGGAGAGGCTTGGCCTACCTCTGTATCTAATATCCACACAGGAGGGGAGGGGCTTGACCTGCCTATATAACTAATTTCCACAAAGGAGGGGAGGGGCTTAACCTGCCTATATAACTAATATCCACACAGGAAGGAGGAGATTGACCTGCCTATAAAACTAATATCCAAACAGGAGGGGAGGTGCTTGACCTGCCTATATAACTAATATCCACACAGAAAGGGGGGGCTTGACCTACCTATGTAACTAATATCCACACAGGAGGGGAGGGGCTTGACCTGCCTATGTAACTAATATCCACAAAGGAGGGGAGGGGCTTAACCTACCTATGTAACTAATATCCACACAGGAGGGGAGGGGCTTGACCTGCCTATGTAACTAATATCCACAAAGGAGGGGAGGGGCTTAACCTGCCTATATAACTAATATCCACACAGGAAGGAGGGGATTGACCTGCCTATATAACTAATATCCAAACAGGAGGGGAGGGGCTTTACCTGCCTATGTAACTAATATCCACAAAGGAGGGGAGGGGCTTAACCTGCCTATATAACTAATATCCACACAGGAGGGAGGGGATTGACCTGCCTATATAACTAATATCCACGCAGGAGGGGAGGGGCTTGACCTGCCTATATAACTAATATCCACACAAAAAGGGATGGGCTTGACCTACCTATGTAACTAATATCCACACAGGAGGGGAGGGGCTTAACCTGCCTATATAACTAATATCCACACAGGAGCAAGGGGATTGACCTGCCTATATAACTAATATCCACACAGGAGGGGAGAGGCTTGGCCTACCTCTGTATCTAATATCCACACAGGAGGGGAGGGGCTTGACCTGCCTATATAGCTAATATCCACAAAGGAGGGGGCTTGACCTGCCTATATAACTAATATCCACACAGGAGGGGAGGGGCTTGACCTGCCTATGTAACTAATATCCAAACAGGAGGGGAGGGACTTGACCTGCCTATGTAACTAATATCCACAAAGGAGGGGAGGGGCTTAACCTGCCTATATAACTAATATCCACACAGGAAGAAGGGGATTGACCTGCCTATATAACTAATATCCAAACAGGAGGGGAGGGGCTTTACCTGCCTATGTAACTAATATCCACAAAGGAGGGGAGAGGCTTAACCTGCCTATATAACTAATATCCGCACAGGAGGGAGGGGATTGACCTGCCTATATAACTAATATCCACCCAGGAGGGGAGGGGCTTGACCTGCCTATAGAACTAATATATACACAGGAGGCGAGAGGCTTGGCCTGCCTATGTAACTAATAACAAAACCTGCCTTCCTTCAGTCTACCACAGAAACAGATAGTTGATATCAATTCAAATTTTAGATCACTAAATAAAACCCAATTAATCAAGTTTTGCTGTTGTAGCGCTCACTCCCGGAGGAGCCGCTGAATTTGAACCTCGGGTCAGTCTCCCCGCACTAGGGAATAAATATACTCCAGCACCGTCGTGGATTTTATAAATTATATAGTTTACTGAATAAACTGGCATATACTGAGTAACACGGTATATATATATATATTTACAGTACTTCGTAGTGCGGGAAACACGCAGCGGAAAAGAAATACAATGCTTCGTAATGCGAGAAACGCGCAGCGGAAAAGAAATACAATGCTTCGTAATGCGAGAAACGCGCAGCGGAAAAGGGAAAAATATATCTTTAACCCCCTTTGTGGTTGGGGAGTGTGTCCCGTACAGGTTATGTCCCAAAGAATGTATGTGTATGTGTGTATTGGTACCCGGGTACAATATTCAACTGGCCAGTGAATTATTCATGAGGTATCTTCGACTAGTCAAGTTGGGGCCCTGTGGGTTTTTGAAACAAACTGCAGCGTGCTTTAGATTTTCACAACGGCCTGGAAGGCCTCTCACCCATCCGCCAGATACTCTCTGCTCCGCTTGACCCAGGACGTCTCTACGCTCGATTTTGACTGGGGTTCTCTGTGTCACCGGATCCGCTGTCTTGCTTGTCTGTATCGGCCACAAGATGTCCAGCTTACCGCCTGCACTCCCTGTTAGATCGATCTGCGGTTCTCCTAACTCGGGGTCCTCCAGCTCACTCGGTATCAGCTCGGGTCACTGCGGGTCACTGCACCTGCGCTCCGGCCTGGTCGCTATCACGTTCAGCTACACTGCGTCTTGCTCCTCTCACTCCTAGGCGCGCTCTGCCAGCTTTTTCCACGAGGCTCAGGATGTCAGCGTCTCTGTCCCACCCACTTCCTGTGTCCGCCCTCAAAGCATGCTGGAAAATGTAGTCCCAATGTTCAGTGTCTCACATCGCGCTTGTCTCCTTCCGGTGGCCAAAAACAAGTACTACAAGGCAGGGGATTTAAAACCAGCACTACACTCTCCCCCTTCTAGAACTCTTGGGTCTCTCCAAGGATGTACAACAGTTGCATTACATTTTCCACAGATATTAGGCAACATATACAGGCTCAGCAGCAAGCATACAGTGGGTTAGATACACTTCCTCCAGTTGACTCATGCTTTGGACTACCTCAGCTAACATAGTAGACACTTCGGGCAACCTTCGCACTGTGGTGACAGCCTCTTCAGTGCTATGTCCTGGTGAGTCGTAGGTGAGTCGCTGGGGCGGTCGAACAGAGCGTTTTGGTTCAATCAGTTCCTCTTCAGGTGGAAGTACTATAGGCACGGGTTCAGTTCTTCTTTCTACCACTGGAGCAGACATCTCTTCGGAGTATGATCCTTCCAGTGAAGGCATAGAACTGTGGTCATAAGATTCGACTTCAGGAACTACAGGGATTTCAATAGTCTCGGGGACCTCTAACTGAAATTGAGGAGCCTCAGGCCTCAAATTACTTTCCCACCTTTCAGGAACTGAGATAACCTCTTCAGGCTCCGGTGAGCGCATCCAGTCCAGACAAAAACTCTCTTCCTCACTGTTCCTTTCGCTCTCTTCGACAGCCCGGGTCTGCTGAGACCGAGTAACGGGAGGCAAACATGGAGCAGGCGGATTTGGCAGAGAAAGTTCGTCCCCAACTGGTATCCTCACAGCCTCTCTCAAAGGTAATAAATGATTCCGGTGCCAGTTCTTAAGAGGCCCAGCCTTTCCATCCGGCCGGATTTGATACACCGGCAGACCCGGCAGTTGCTTGCAGACAATGTAGACCTGAGAACTCCATCTATCCGCTAACTTGTGCCTCGCAGCAGCACCCAAGTTCTTCAACAAAACCCTATCACCGGGTTGTAGATCCTGTATCCGAACTTTCAAGTCATAGTTCCGTTTATTCCTTTGTTCCCTGTTTCCTGAGGTCAAACGGGCCTGTTCAAACGCAGAGGCCAGATTCTTTTGAAGTCTACCCACGTAATTTCTATGGGAAGCTACCGACGTCTGGTCCAGAGATAACCCAAACACCAAATCAACCGGCAGTCGAGCTTCTCTTCCGAACATAAGACGGTACGGTGAGTATCCAGTAGCGTCACTCTCCGTACTGTTATACGCATGCACTAGCGTAGCTATGTGACGACTCCAGGTAGGGTCTTCCTTTGAATGCACCTCAGACATGAATGGCAGTAACTTTCCACTTCAGCTCTCATGCAAGGCCAATAGAACCTGTCTCGCACCAGCTTAAAAGTCCTTTCTGCGCCCAAATGTCCATGCTCATCATGTAGCGATCGCAGTACACTCTCCCTATGTTTAGTGGGAAGGAACAACTGTTGGGTCTCTTCAGCATTGGTAGAGGGGCCCCTTCGGTAGACCACCCCATCCAACATCTTCAACCGTTCCCACTCTTTGTAGACCAATCTGGCTCCATCTGGGGAATTGGTCAGCAGAATTTCCCGCTGGTTCGCAGTTAGGGCCTTTATGGTTAATGCAATTAAGGGGTCTCTAGCCTGATCAGCTTTCAGATCCTGTTTTGAAAAGGTAGGCAGACTTTCATCCCTCAACTGCGTAGTGTTGCAGTAGAACACCGGAATAGCCGCAGCCATGACTCCTTTGGCCTCCGCTTCAATCCCTCCCTTGATCCGGCGCTCTGCATCTTGACACAAAACTTGTACCCCGTCTGAAGTTAACTGAGTCCATTCTGTAGTGTAGGGTATGCTCGACAAAGCATCAGCATCTCGATTATTCACCCCCGGGCGATATTTCAGGCTGAACCGAAACCCTGACAGAGCGGCCAACCACCGATGTCCCGTTGCGTCCAGTTTTGCAGTAGTAAGGACGTAGGTAAGAGGATTGTTATCTGTCTTTATCACAAACTCGGCCCCATACAGATAGTCCTTTAGCTTGTCTACCACTGCCCACTTTAAGGCTAGGAACTCCAACTTGTGGGTAGGATAGTTCTTTTCTGAAGGCGTAAGGCTCCGGCTCACATACGCTACAGGCCTCAGTAATCCACCATACTCTTGATACAGGACTCCTCCTAGACCTTCTCTGCTGGCATCCACATGTAACCCGTACGGCTTGTGAGGATCCGCATAGGCCAAGACAGGAGCTCGAGTTAAGCTCTCTTTCAGCTTCGTAAAAGCACCCTCACATTGACTAGTCCATTCTCCCTGGATAGACTCTCGAGCTTTCCTTGGCCCTGGAGCTGACAGATTTCGGTCAGAGACCTTGCAGCCTTCTTCGGTGCTTTCCTTCTGTAGGAGCTTGTTCAGTGGTTGAGCTATTTTTGCGAATCCTCCTACAAATCTTCGATAATAAGAGCAGAACCCCAAGAAAGATCTAAATTCAGTAATGCTTCGGGGTCTAGGCCAAGAAGCTACGGCCTCCAACTTCCGAGGATCTGTCAAAACGCCTTCTGCTGAGACCACATGTCCCAGATACGTAACAGATGGCAAACAGAATTGACATTTCTCCAGAGATAGTTTCAATCCCTCTTCATGGAGCCTCTTCAAGACCTTCTCCAAACGTTGTTCATGTTCTTCCAGAGTCTTCCCGAACACAATTATGTCATCCGGGTACACTAATACTTCGATCAGATTAATGTCCCCGACTGTCTTCTCCATTATCCGTTGGAACGTGGCTGGAGCCTGTCGGGTATATTACACAGAGGAAAAATTTTAAAATGGATGTCTGTAGCCATTTTGGTTTTAAAGACAGTTTTTCTTTCAAATTTCTCTAGGTTTAGAAATGAATGAGATTTTTTTTTTACAGAGTTCATTCCTGGGTGAAGTCTTTTATATTTTTTTTTAAGAAGCACCAGACAAGAAGGAACCTAGAATGTGTGTATGTGATAAGGCTAGGTTTAAGTGCTAAGACGTGTTATAATTAAATTTATTGGTCTGTTTTAAAACAAAAGATATTTTGTCTTTTGGGTATAGGAATAAGAGTTAATATTTTGTAATATAGATTTATATTCTCAAAATATATGTTTATAATCAAGGTATATTTTATTATATTTACAGTAGGAAATATATATACTCCAATAAATATTGTAGAAAGTATATAATTGGTAAATAATAAAATTTACTAAAGAATAGATTTTGTTGAGTTAACCAGAAAAGAATTTAGCTGATAGGACTCTGAGTCAAAAGGGAGTAGGGATATAAATCAAAGATGACAGATGGAGACACTGTGTCTAAAGACTGGGAGAAGAGAAGGTCCTTTGTGTAGATTGAACTTTTGACCCGAGATAAGAGTATTAAAAAGAAAAGGTGGAATTAATTAAGAAGTGCAATACTGCCCTCTAGAGGATAGTAAATATATTAAAAATATTGCCCGTGACGTCAAATTGGCTATAATAAGCGGCAATGTTGGTTACAAGAGTCGGAGATTCCAGCATTCACAGACTCACACTGCAATGCATTAGACATGACACTCTGAGAGTCCAAGATTCCAACACTCAGACTCACACCACGATGCAGGCAGATCCCAAGACATGAGGCAATCAAGATTCTCACTAAATTTCTGACTCTCACCAAATCTCTAACTCACATGCATTGATTATCTGATCGATAATCTTCACACATTCCAAAAATTACTACATCAGGAATTCCAAGGCAGACTTATCAACATCCAAATTGGACAGGTAATGTATGAAATAAGGAATTAATGTAAATATATATTTGTAGAGATTCTTGCAACGTAGACTGAGACTTCTCGGATACGGTTAAATCCAAATTCTAAGTATTTTCTATTCTGCAGATAGAAATATGAAGAAGTGGATATAAGGATTTATTCCTAAAAGAAATGTTGTAAGATTGATACCAATATATATATTGAATTTGGAAATTACTGTGATTAAAATTAATAAGCAAGGAATTATATAACTACAAAATAAAAAGCAAAAGATTAGAAGTTTAATTCTTGAGATTAGGGGAGGATTCACTAAATAAGTTTTTATTACTTATTATTAAATTAGCTCATCTTTTGTTGATCCATGTAGCATCGAGATATATATATATCGATAAGAGCTGGCTGGTTAAACATTGTTTTCTGGGAAATGTATGTTGTATTAAGCAGAAATGTTTATTAACCATTTGTGTATTAGTTACTAACTGATAAGGTAAATGATATTAATCATATATGCAGTTATTAACCGGAGATACATATATTGTGAAGCTAGTTTTTATATGCTGTTGGATTGTGGTTTATAAATTTTTGTTTATGATATGAGATTTGAAACGTTTTTGTATACGTAATAAATATATATATATTTTTATCCGATTATTGATCATTGTATTTTTCAAAGCAAAACACAGACAATTAAAAGAATTCAGGATAATTTCTAAGAAATATAAACGATTGATATTTGTGTCTCGTATAAGTTTCTTATGAAATAATAATCCCTGATATATTGGAGGCAACTGCCGAGGTAGGTCCAGTAAATCCGATATAGACATGTTGGAGGCTTGGCTGATAGGTCCAATATATAACGTGTTGTATTCACGTGCAGAGATTATATCCGACAAGCCCCAGTAAGGCCTTGAGGCATTCTGTTAAATTCGAAGAACCCCAATGGGCAGATGAACGTAGTCTTCTCTTTGTCTTCAGGATGCATGGGTATCTGGTGATACCCACTTCGCAGGTCTAGTACACTAAACCATTTTTCTCCCGACAAACACTGTAAGGCATCTTCTATCCGAGGAGTAGCATATTGATCTGGGATGGTTCTCCGATTCAGCGTGCGATAGTCTATGCATAGGCGGACAGAACCATTCTTCTTCCGGACCATTACTATTAGAGATGCATATGGACTCCTGGACTCTTGGATCACCTTGGTTCTTTGCAGTTCATTCAGCTGTTCTCGTAGATCATCCAAGTCTCCCAGCGGAACTCGTCTTGACCTTTCACGAAACGGCTTGTCCTCTTGTAATCGAATGCGGTGCTCAGTACTTTTAGCTAGGCCCACGACAAACTCATCTTTCGAGAACAAGTCTCTCCACTTTAGAACTTGGGACTGAAGACGTTTCTTCCACTCAGGTGAAATGGGGTAGAACCTTTCATCTGGAATCTCTTTATCCACTCCCCCTCCTAAATCGGTAGGAGAGAGGGGCGTAGCGGACGCTACTTGCCCGATAGGCATTCGTGCTTTAAGGACTACTGGGGAATCAGACACATTGCACACGCTGACTGAGACTCTTCCTCGTGTTCTTTTCAAAGCTTTAGTGGAGATTATTTCAGGGATTACTTCTACTCCGGCTTCACTCCCATGATTAAAATCGGTTTCCAGTACCACATAGGGCCCTGGTTGCGATCCGTTCAACTTGACTGAGGCCCGGAAGCTCGCTACTTCTCCCGATTGCAGAACCTTTTCTGTTCCTTCTAATCTCCATAGGCGCCCCACTTCGGCAGGTGCCTTCTGTTCTTCGACCATTCTCTGATAGACTGGACGTAACATTGGGTGTACCCCTTCAGTAGAACCGTCTTCCAATACGATGGGTGTCAGGAGACGTCGCACCAAATCAGTATTCGTCCCCACTATCATGGAACTCCTGTTTGCCCCTGAAGGCCGAGGACACACAATGGCCAATGCATCACAACCGCCGGACTGTCCGATGACTTCGGATCCGATCTCCAACTTCACCTGTAGATACCCGTCATAAGGGAGTTTCTCAGCTCCGATACCTCAGATTTCCAGATCCTTCAATTTCTGTAGAGGGATGTGCTTCAAGTGTTTCTCATAGAAGTCTCGGTAGATCAATGTCACTTGAGCCCCTGAATCCAACAGGGCTTTAGTGTAGACTCCCTACACTTGGATTGGCACAATAGGGGAAGGACCTATCAGCTGGTCAGGAAACTTGGTGGTGGCACCAGGACACTTAGACCCAGTTTGTTGTACCCTGGCCTTCTTCTTGACCCGTGTAGGTTTTGGGTGTGCATTGCTTCCCCATGACGTAGGTCCGGATGCTAAGGGAGTGACTCTTTCAGTCCTGGCAGGCTCGGCAATTGGCCAGACTCTGGGCCCTCTCACCCTCTTAGTCCTGGCTTGATTTTTGGAGCGTGTTTCAACCTTCGGGTACCTAGGTTGCTCCTTCACTTGTGCCCTCTGGCGTTTCCCGCCGGTGAGGTAGATAACAGTCCTTCCAAAGCTTTCAAGAACTCCTCAACTCTATTTCCTTCAGGCTTTTGGCTTTTGCATTGTGCGCGGAAGTGGCCCATTTCTCCACAACTGAAACATCTCTTCTTTGAAAGCGGAGACGCAGTCGCCTGCTGTGATTCGGTTGAAGGACCCTGGCTAGACGCCACAGCAACTCTGGTTGTCTGCATGTCTGTAAGGAACTTCTGCATCTCTGTCTGTGTCTCTGTCACCTTCAACAATACTCGGCACAGTTCCGCGTGCGCCTGTTGTAATTCAGCTTGAGCTTCTTGTACCTTCTTAACAGTTTTGTGCAACTCACCATGTGCAGAGAGGTTTAATTCTTTGACAGCCTTCTCTGTGGATTTAAAAGCGATCAGATGCTCTTGTTCGTCCACGTCGGATCCATAGGCATCCAACGAGTCACTTTCAGGCTGCAAACATTCGTTATGCCTCACAGGTTGCGCGTAAGCTCTTTCTCCTCTCCTGAAGGATTTTTCTTCCAGTAAAGCCTCCTCCTCTCTGACAGCTCGGATCAGTTCCAGGTACTTCAGTTCTTGATTACCTTCCCTGCTTCTCAGCTGCAGCATCACTGGATCTAGAGGTTGAGCGCCCCTCAGGATCTGTTTTATTCGGATCTTATCTACTTCAGCTGGTTCGGCCCCTTTCTTGAGGAGTATCTGGTGCAGAATCTTATCTAGGCGCCTCATATATTCGGTCATTCTCTCACCTTTCCGCTGGTAGGTGTGTTCATACTGATATACGAGCTCTGCAGCCTTTTCCGTTCGCCCAAAAACTTCCTCCAGAACATTTAAATAATCTAAAGCAGTGCAGTCTCTTTTACTCAATTTTAGGTTTCTTACAGCCTCTGACGCAGGTCCCTTTAAGCTCTCAGTGATCATTTGCTTTTTCTGTGCTTCAGGGACGTCCCACTCATCCAGAGCCTGCATCGCCTGTTCCACCCATTCTTCGAAGGTTTCTTCTCCCGCCGGAGTTGGTACGTTTCCTGTAAAATTTCTCAACCGTCGATAACCAAAGTTAGTGTGCGGAGGGCTTGTTCTCTGACATTTAGCCAGCAAATCTCCAATAGCCACTATAAATTCAGGCCCGATCATGGCCAACGGACTGGGCGCGGGAACACTCGCGGATTCGCCACGTGGCGCACTTGGCTGAATCAGTTGGACTTCCACCTCATCGGTCAGCTTCACGCTCGCGCCCCGAAAACACACTGGAACACCCTTTCTTCACTCAAAAAGAACATACGTGTGAGAGGTATCTGGGTTCTCTTTAATGTCCAGGATTAACCCCCGATGATCTGGTGTCAGCGCGGCCACGGACTGGCGAATCTGATCTTTGGCCCAAGTGTCTGCTGGAATATCCATGACTATACACAATTCTAACTGACTACTGTGCTCCTCACACCACTTGGCGGCAGTGTCTGGATCCATATTTAACCCTTTAAATGCGGTTTTTCCAGAGACTGGATCCCGGAAACGAGCCCCCACGTGTAGCGCTCACTCCCGGAGGAGCCGCTGAATTTGAACCTCGGGTCAGTCTCCCCGCACTAGGGAATAAATATACTCCAGCACCGTCGTGGATTTTATAAATTATATAGTTTACTGAATAAACTGGCATATAATGAGTAACACGGTATATATATATTTTTACAGTACTTCGTAGTGCGGGAAGTGCGCAGCGGAAAAGAAATACAATGCTTCGTAATGCGAGAAACGCGCAGCGGAAAAGAAATACAATGCTTCGTAATGCGAGAAACGCGCAGCGGAAAGGGGAAAAATATATCTTTAACCCCCTTTGTGGTTGGGGAGTGAGTCCCGTACAGGTTATGTCCCAAAGAATGTATGTGTATGTGTGTATTGGTACCCGGGTACAATATTCAACTGGCCAGTGAATTATTCATGAGGTATCTTTAGACTAGTCAAGTTGGGGCCCTGTGGGCCCATCACCCATCCGCCAGATACTCTGTGCTCCGCTCGACCCAGGACGTCTCTCCGCTCGATTTTGACTGGGGTTCTCTGTGTCACCAGATCCGCTGTCTTGCTTGTCTGTATCGGCCACAAGATGTCCAGCTCACCGCCTGCACTCCCTGTTAGATCGATCTGCGGTTCTCCTAACTCGGGGTCCTCCAGCTCACTCGGTATCAGCTCGGGTCACTGTGGTGGATCACTGGGTCTTCATAAGATAAGGCAGAAAAACCAGGTCTCCAGCTCTGTCAGGCCGCACCTGCGCTCCGGCCTGGTCGCTATCACGTCCAGCTACACTGCGTCTTGCTCCTTTCACTCCTAGGCGCGCTCTGCCAGCTCTTTCCACGAGGCTCAGGATGTCAGCGTCTCTGTCCCACCCACTTCCTGTGTCCGCCCTCAAAGCATGCTGGAAAATGTAGTCCCAATGTTCAGTGTCTCACATCGCGCTTGTCTCCCTCCGGTGGCCAAAAACAAGTACTACACGGCAGGGGATTTTAAACCAGCGCTACACTGTTAAAAGACAATCTACGGTTAAATATTAAGTTTTGTCACAGATTTAGGGCACTATTACACTCTTCGCGCAAAAATGTGTATGTGCGTAAAAACGCAATAACGCGAGGGGCAAAACCCTTCGCGCTGAACGTCGTATTACGACGGATGCGCATACGATGTGCGTTAACGTCTAACGCGAGTGACCCTGCGCGAACGCAAGTTCGTGCGCACATCCCATCCTTAGCATTGGAGCGCAAATGCGTTTGTGCGCTGGTACGCGGATTGTATTACAATCGATGCGCAACTTTTTACGAACAACGTTTGCGCATAATTTTAATGTCTTTGAAAAGCTGATGGTAACTGCAAATCTGAACGTTCTGGCTGAAACAAAATACACCAGCACGAAAAAAAAATACAGCAAAGTATAGTTACCGATTCTACACATACCCAAACAATAGAATAGAGAGGTTGTGCGTGTTTTTATTATTGCTTGTATACTCAGATTGATTTTGACAGGCGCAAAAACTGAAGGGGAGACAATTGTGGTTCTTAATTCTGATTGGCTGAATCGCGTGAAAAAACTGTCTGCCCACTGATTTATGCACGCAATGTTAATGCGTTCCCCTTTTTTTGCGTGTCTTTTTTACGCGCAATATTTTTTGACAGATGAAAAAATGCGCTCGGATCGTAATACCAGCGTTAATTTACGCACGTTAATGTTTAACGCTGCGCGCAAATAAAATGTGCTGCGCATGCGAATTTGTGCGGAGAATGTAATAGAGCCCTTAGTATTTGAGTCAAATGAAATTCATTTGTTTCATAAAGTCCTTTGCTGACTATTACTTGTATTGTAAATTAAGATCAATTTGATAGTTTATATCAATTCGAATTTCGGGTCACTAAATAAAACCCCAATTAATCAAATTTTACTGTTAAAAGACAAGCTAGGGCTAAATTAAGCTGTCTCACAGATTTAGTATTTGAGTTGATTTAACAGGGACAGGTGCTTGTGAAACTAAATAAATGTGTGTCATAAAGTTGTTTGCTGACTGCATTACTTGTATTGTATGTATTTTAGTTTAAGATCTGCCGCTCCCCTCTGCGAGTCCCTTCACTGGCTCCCCATCCACTGCAGAATTAAGTTCAAAATCCTTATCCTTACCTACAAAACCCTCACTAACTCAGCTCCCCACTACCTGTCCTCACTAATCACCAAATACACCCCAGCCCGCTCCCTAAGGTCAAACAGTGACCTGCGCCTAGCTTCTCACCGCATCACCTCTTCCCATGATAGACTGCAGGATTTCTCACGCGCAGCCCCCACTCTCTGGAACGCTCTCCCTCGTACTGTCAGACTTTCCCCTAACTTCTCTTCCTTCAAACGCTCCCTTAAAACATTCCTATTTAGGGAAGCCGACCCCCCCAACTCACTGACGCACCATCAATCACTCTCACCTTACAGTCCTCTCCTCCTGTTTCCAACCCCAACCCTCCCAGATTGTGAGTTCCTACGGGAATAGGGCCCTCATCTCCTCCTGTACTGTTTGTCAAATGTTGTTCAATGTATTGTAACCCTGTCTATACTGTGCTTATTGTACAGCGCTGCGGAATATGCTGGCGCTTTATAAATAAAGAATAATAATAATAATAAGATCAATTTGATAGTTGATATATCAATTCGGTATCGATTCGGTAGTTGATATCGATTCGAATTCTGGAACACTAAAAAAAAAAAGATTCAAATTACACAAACAGTGTAAACAAAATAAATTTGTTTTGTTTCGAATTCATATCGTATCGATTCATTATTCTGAAGTACTTCTGAAATACGAATTAATGGTTTCGTTCCGAATTCCGAATTTTTCCGAAACTAATGCACATCTCTATTGATTAATACCTTTGTCTATTTCTGTCACGTTTTTTTGTCAAGTAATTCTGTTTTGACTCAGTGAGCTCTAAACCGAGGATGGCAGACAAAGCTGGAAGACCTGGATTTGTTTGGGCCAGAAATGGACTTATGGTTGTGGAGGAGACTGCGGCCCTCCCCACTGTGCTTCCTGGATGCAGAGCGGTCGGCCCGGATCCCCAGCTTGGGGAGGCTGAACAGCTCTCAGAAGATTCGAGAGAACTGCTTGCAATGGGACAAAGTACAGCCGTGCTCTGTCCCCAACATGCTACCCCACAGGATGGTGAGTTGAAGGACTGTGGAGTTGGTGGGCTTGAGGCCTGTGGCAAGTGGCCAGAAAGTTCAGCAAGACTTCCTGGTCCTGGAGACATGTCCCCATGCCGTGCTGCAAACACAGTTACCCCTTTATGGCTCCTGAAGGAATATAAGGAGGGGGTGATGGCATCTGCGGGTGTGGCAGACCAAAGTGCCAATGGACAGAAGCAAACGTTTTGGGACTTGGGTGCAGACTAACACAGGTCCAGACCAGTTTGTGATCTGGTACCTGGTTAGTCTACTGTTGGGAGGGGAGAAATGTGACAGACTCAGCTGTCACTGAGCAGTTGGAGAAGCCTGGGGGCTAGCCTCCTGCCTATTGACTATGGACCAAGGTGCTACCTGGGGTTGCCATTTATGTTGACTGTGTTTCCGTATATTGTACATTTGTGTATTAGCTGTCCTCTCTCTGTATAGTGTACATCTCTGTATTAGCTGTCCTCTGTCTTTATATTGTACTCTTCAGTAGCTACCCCCTCTCTGTATATTGTATACTCCCTGCTGTAAGAAGATTCCTTTAAGATGAGATGCATGTGTAAACAATCCATTGTGTTGGGTGGCTCTTTCTATTGTTCTCTGACTCGAGACTCTTGATCTTATCATGTATTCTGGAAGGGAGGGGGTTGTGTCTCAACTGTGTTTTACCTGTGTGTTTCAAATAAAGAGTCAGTCTTTGTTTGCTGCTCTAAAACTCTGGTCGTGCCTGGCGTTTTTAGAGGTTTGGGGCTGTGGAATTTGAATTTTGGGGTCCAGCTTGGATAAAGATAGAGGTTTGACAGAGGCACACGGTCGGTGTGCCAGGCGATCTGTCACACAGCAATTTAATGTTTTTTAATCAATTCTCCCTCAACAATAAAGCAAAGCTAACTCTACAATCTGTGAGTGTTATGGAGTAAGAAGATTAAAATAAAAAGTGACTAATATCTCGACCATGGCGCAGCTTTTGTGGCGATACCAGCCGGTGGTGAGGTGTATTTCCAGTCAACACCAGCAGGATCGCCGACATGACTGACGGATCCCAAAAAGACTCTACAATCAATTGGCAGCTGTCATGGAAAGTATATTTTATATGATATTATTTTTTTTTTTAAAAAAAGCTCATTATTAAGGAACTGCATCATTGTTTGAGCGCTGCCAGCTTTCATTTGCCTCTGTTTCAGCGATTGAATGAAAAGTTGGAAGCCAGCAGGGGGGGTGAGAAGATAAACACTTTATATGAAGAAATCTTGCTTATTAAATCGTTGCAGTCGCTTTATAGAGCAGCGATCTTAGCAGTATCCTGAGAACCATGAATTATTAACTCGACTTAGTCAATCAAACCAGGTTTTGTTTATTTGTTCCTGTTTATCCTGAGCTCGTTCCCCGGTTTGAAGGCACCGAATAGCGGCGACACATGATGCTACATCTTTTGTTTCAAAACAAACATTCTTTCCTGGTTGAATTAACTTAGCGTGACACCAAATTATCGTTCATTACCGTCTCAACGTGATATTACTTCTATAATCAAGGGAATCTAGCCGTTACCAAACAGTGCAGTGAGGATCGTGGGGGAATGTGCTTGGCTACCAATCCCCGATAAATGACTCAACAACACGAGGAACACGCTGAGAGCGAAACACAATTTGAATGTGGCAGATGTTATTTTCCCGCACTCAGGTGAGAGGCAGCAGGTCTGTCTCGATGGTAAAACCCTGTTCACTGACAAATGAAAGGTTTTGAAGGTGGTGCAAGTCGTAACACATTTAACAAAGTGTTGGCAGCTTGCTGCTATGGGCAACCTCTTAGCTAGCAATAAGGTATTTCACAGCATAAATCAATCTGTCCTCCAGGTCATGCCTTGCAGAGCACAATATGAGCCGCTCTCCCCTTCTGACATTTACTCATTCTTGTAAAAAAACATTAAAAGCTGTTCCGTTTAATAAAGTCAGCAGAGATTTATAGAGTTTTATAGTCGGAGAGAATTTCAAAAAGTCAATTAAATGAAATTAAGAGAAGTAACAGATGATCCGTCAGCTGGAAATACTGTTACTTCTGCTTTATTTGACCCGTCACAACGTATAAAAACAAAACTCAGCTCAAATGTTAAGTGTTTAGGATACAAATATCAGTGTTTAGGATTTTTTTATTATTACATATTACAAAGTAAATTGTAATGAGAGTGCGGGATATTCTGGCTCGCGTCACGCTGGCAGATTTGGTTCAGCTCATTATAGTGTGAAGAGGTGGGTAACGCTATATACTCTATGGGGAGGTAGTGGGGGGGGGGTTCAGGGCACCTTCAGGAGACGGTGGCAGATTTTATTCTAATGATAAAGATTTACATTAAAGTCACAGATACCTTAATGTATTATCACAATTTACTGGAACTCTGAATAAAATGTTACTTTCATCACTTTTTAAACAACACCTAAGAGTTTGCAGGTTCCACTTGTCATGGAGACCTGACAATACCTAGAACCCCCTTATTTATGGTGGCCTCATGTCGGTGCAGGCACTGGGGATAGACGTGGTTCCAGACTCGCCGCCTGGTGCTTATAGTAACGTCAAATGACCAGGTGGGAAATAAACATCTACAAACTGATAGTATTTTGACAACCACATGGAATAAACTGTGTGACCTTTTAATGACACGGAGATTAAAAACGCGCTTAGATAAATAAACAGAAAAATAAGAATCTGCTATTAAAATGTTACTTTTTTCACCCCAAAAACCTCAATTAGCCAAACGAAACATCAGATCCCCCAGGAATCCTCACTAAGTAGATGCAACAGTCTCAATCATTACTCCTCATCGGTAAAATATGGTTCTCTGATGACTGAAAGCATTCATCAAATTTTAAATGCAAAACCAAAATATATATATATATATGAATGTGATTGCGGGGGTTATCAGGAATGTTTTCAATTACATGGCTAATTATAGTGCACACACCGGAGGAATCCGGAATTACCTGTGAATTCATTACGTTTCACAAGTAAAACCCGGACTTAACTTCCAAGCTGGAATAAAACTTCCCAGAGTCTGAATGGCCGCTCCTACCTCAGAGCTTTGGTGCATTAGGAGAGTTTACGGGGAAAGTATTGGTTAGTCGCACTTGCAGAGTTTACCAGGAGAGTTTTCGTCAAGCTTCGCTGGCAGAGTTCACCAGGAGCTTTTTCGTAGGGCTGTGCCGATAGAGTTTACTGGAAGAGTTTTGGTAAAGCTGTGCCGATAGAGTTTACTGGTAAAGTTAACAAAGAGAGATTTGGTAGAGTGGTGCTGATGGAATTTACCAGGAGAGTTTTGGTAGAGTTGTGCTTTTAGAGTTTACCTGTAGATTTTACGTTAGGTTGCGCTGGTAGAGTTTAGTAGTTTACCGGTAGAGTTTTGGTAAAGCTACTCTGGCAGAGGAAAGGAAACTAGAAGAGTTTTGGCAAAGCTGTACCATTATTCCAGAGCCATTATCGTCTATGGGGTTGTTAAGTTTACACCAGCTCTGGTTAATTTGGCACCAAATATGGAATATTTTCCAAAACGTCAAATGTGCACAAAAACCTGCACATCTCAAAAAAAGTCTGACCAGATCTCGAAGTCCAATGTGCCGACCATGGAGCATGAGGCCGGTCCTACCGGCAGGCGAATTTAGAGCAAATCTCAGGACAGGTTCGACTAACACCGTGAGAACAATGAAGAACGCACATGGAACGCGACACTCTGCCCATCATCAGGTCAGAGATCCCACGTCCTCACATGGAATGGGAAAACCAGGGGGAGAAAACTGTATGTAAGAAAAGGACAGGCGCGCCCTGGATGAGCGACACACGCCGCATGTGTCACCTGCCCACACGCAAGTCCCCAAAATCACAATAGAAATGTGAGGAAGAGAACACAAGGGGTTAATCATAACGATAACATAATAATGGATTCTCGGGCATCAGATCCTGCACACACTCATCTCTCCTGGCTAATGGCGGCTCTAGCATCCAGTGCGGCCGCCGCAACCGGCTTCTTTCCTGCCTGTTACACCCATTAGCGATTCGCTCACATATTAGGGATGTGGACACATTGTGAGTTTAGAGATGCTCATTGCAACATGGACATCTCCCATTGAGACCGTAATTCACTTCTCAGTCTAAGTTTATTCTGTGTCTATTTTTTCAGGGAGGGTAAAATCATTTAGAAACGCGGTATCGACGTTGAACAATTCGATAAATGTGTCTTATGCTGATTTATCAGAGGTCGATAAGATACATGTTATGAATGAATTCATTGTGTTTATTGTTCCCTCTGGATCATCTTTGTGTTGGGGTAACGTGACCGTCTGGATACGGAGAGTCTTCTGTTTCGAAGTAATTTGGATATTAGATTTCTCTGGAATGTTCCGGGTTTATGATTTCATTTTAATGTTATGAAATATATGATTCATTGTGAATGTGTTTAGGGGTAAGTAACGAGGCTCACAACGCTGTGATAGGGGATCTCTGGAATGTTCAGTGAACATAGGGCCCTATTACAATCTTCGCGCATACGTTTGCACCGGCGCAGAAACGCATTAACGCGAGGGGTAAAATCCTTTGCGCTGAATGTCGTATTACAATATCAGCGCAACAAACGTGCATATACGTTTACCGTGGGTGAACCTGCACGAACTCTGCGCGAGCGTACTTTACATCCCGCGTCCTATACTTAACATTGTGAGCGCAAATGCGTTTGTGCGCTGGTACGCGGATGGTATTACAATCTATGCACAGTTTGTAACGCACAGCCTTTGTGCGCATAATTTTAGCAACTCCTAAAAGCTGGTGTTAATGACAAATTCTATCAACCTGCCGAACCCAAATACACCAGCCCAAAAAACACACGCAGCACAGTATAGTTACACATTCTACACATACCCAAACAATAAAATGGAGCAGTTGTGCGTGTTTTTATTATTGCTGCAGCATATACAGTTGTGTTCAAAATGATTCAACCCCCAATGCTGTAAAGGGTTTTAGGGAATTTAGTGACATTTGTAATTGTATTCAGAATGAAATCCTACAAGGACTTTTTAAAGAACCATATGCAACTAAAATGACATCAATTGGTTTTGTAATACAGTAGTAAATGTTTCTTTTGTGAATTCTTCATTGACACAATTATTCAACCCCTTAAAGACTACCACTCTGAAGAACAGAGGTTCATTCAAGTGTTTTCAATCAGGTATTGAAAACACCTGTGGATGTCACGGAGCAGCAATAAAGCATAATAAGCACCAATTAGGCAGCTTTAAAATGACTGTGATACTCAGCTCCTTCTAGACATTTACTGGTGTGGTTACAAACATGGTGAAGTCAAGAGAATGGTCCAGGAAGACAAGAGAAGAGGTGATTACTCTTCACAGGAAGGGCAATGGCTATAAGAAGATTGCAAAGATGTTAAACATACCAAGAGAGACCATAGGAAGCATCATTCGCAAATTCAAGGCAAAGGGCACTGTTGAAACGCTACCTGGTCGTGGCAGAAAGAAGATGCTGACTTTGACTGCTGTGCGCTACCTGAAGCGTAGAGTGGAGAAAAGTCCCCGTGTGACTGCTGAGGAACTGAGGAAAAGATTTGTCAGATGTGGGTACTGAAGTTTCAGCTCAGACAATACGGCGCACACTGCGTAATGAAGGCCTCCATGCCAGAACTCCCAGGCGCACCCCCTTGCTGTCTCCAAAGAATAAGAAGAGTCGACTGCAGTATGCCAAAAGTCATGTGGACAAACCACAGAAGTTTTAGGATAGTGTTCTGTGGACTGATGAAACAAAATTAGAACGGTTTGGGCCCATGGATCAACGCTATGTTTGGAGGAGGAAGAACAAGGCCTATGAAGAAAAGAACACCTTGCCTACTGTGAAGCATGGCGGGGGGTCAATCATGCTTTGGGGCTGTTTTGCTTCTGCAGGTACAGGGAAGCTTCAGCGTGTGCAAGGTACCATGAATTCTCTTCAGTACCAGGAGATATTGGATGACAATGTGATGCAGTCCATCACAAACCTGAGGCTTGGGAGACGTTGGACCTTTCAACAGGACAATGATCCCAAGCATACCTCCAAGTCCACTAGAGCATGGTTGCAGATTAAAGGCTGGAACATTTTGGAGTGGCCATCGCAGTCACCTGACTTAAATCCGATTGAGAACCTCTGGTGGGACTTAAAGAAAGCAGTTGCAGTGCGCAAGCCTAAGAATGTGACTAACTGGAGGCTTTTGCCCATGACGAATGGGCGAAGATACCCGTAGATCGCTGCAAGACACTTGTGTCAAGCTATGCTTCACGTTTAAAAGCTGTTATAACTGTAAAAGGATGTTGTACTAAGTACTAAGATTGAATGTCACTTGGGGGTTGAATAAAACTGATAATGATGTGAGCACAGAAAAGACATTTGTGCTTATTTCATTATAAATGTTATGTTATATTTGTCTGACCTACACGTGCCTCTTTGATTTAATTGTAAGCAAGATGACTGAATGATCAAAATCAATGTCAAACTGGCCAAAACACTCAATTTCAGTGGGGGCTGAATAATTTTGAACACAACTGTATACTCAGATTGATTTTGACAGGCACAAAAACTTACCGGGAGACAATTGTGGTTCTTACTTCTGATTGGCTGAATCACGTGAAAAAAACAGTCCGCACACTGATTTCTGCGCTCAAATTTGCTGCACGCACGTTTTTGCGCGTCCGTTTTACACACATTATTGCTCGACGGATGAAAAAATGCGCGAGGATTGTAACTCCAGCGTTGATTTACGCGCGTTAACGTTTAATGCTGGGCGCTCAAATTCACGCGTTGCGCGTGCGTTTTAACGCAAAGATTGTAATAGGGCCCATAATGTATTGTCATTTATATCTATAAACCCGCCCAATGTAACCCCGCCCTGTCCTGCTCTCACTCCACCAATTGAATGCCCCCCTGCCCAAACGGCATCTTGGAGTTATGACTAGGAGTGCCATACCTGATCCCTGGCGTAGGAGGAATTGACCCGCTGTTTGTCAGATGAGGCGCTCAGCAGGATTTTTACGGCGTCCATCTGAAGGAGCATCTCGCAGGAAAGTGTGTCGAGGAACGTTATGTTTGCCAACGCGGCCGATGCCAGCAGGAAGACTTCCGCAGATGATGCCTCGAGACATAATTCTGGAATTAAAATCAATGTTTAGAACAATCTGAAAACGCGAAACAGTCAAACAAACAATTGATTAAAGGCGAAAAATATCATTCCAGAATCTTAAATAACGGGTTCAAACAAAACTTCCCGGACAGATGCTCAAATCCGCTGGACCAATCATTTCTACAGGTCTTGTGTTACCTTGTAATGACATGTCTTTACTTAACTCAGCCAATTAAACATTCACAAAGCTGGGGGAAACGAAAGTGAACCCTTAGATTTACTAGCTAGTTGATCTTCCTTTGGCAGCATTAAGCTCACCTGAACGTTACCGGTGGCTGCGAATCAGACCTGTAAAGGTAGTGATCTCAAACTCTGGTTCCCAGATATTTCTGAACTACACCTCCCATGATTCTCTGGCCATTTATTGCATTATGACGAGGCTGGGGTCACATCAACACTTGCTTTATTTGAAGGGGCAAATTTAGAATGTCTGAGGCTTTGTGTGAGTCAGAGTATTTGTAATCCGCACCCCAATCTCCTTCCATTCATTGGAGGCCAGGATTAACAATTTGTAGCTGTAATTTTGTTGAAGTCTTTCGCCTGGGGGTTCACTTACTTTTTTCCAGCCTAGAAATTAATATTTGTATCTGTCTATAAGTATTGCGGTAACATAACATGTTTTATAAGGCCTGGTGATTTCATACATTGCGTCTGTGATCTGTGATTCACATGCATTTCGTGATCTCCAATGTGATCAATAAACTGAATCTGTTAACTTTATCATTAAATTAAAGTCTCTATTTACTTTGCATCTTGTATTGCCCCCCTTGTCTTGCCCCCCTGTCTCTGCCCGCTGCCAGTCCAGACCCAATAACAAGTCTTTTTAATAAATTGTTTATTTCTGATATTCTCCCCCAAGTGGCTCAGTGAATCACTGAATTATTGTCATTGCTGTTGTGACATGCTTCACTTTGGACTTGGGGTACATTGGTCTAGAATGGATTTGAGAGGTGCGGGCCTGATGTTTCATATGGTTTTCCTGCTCTTTTCTTTATTAAAGTCCCACTGTATCTACAATTTTAGATGCAGGGTGTTTGTGTTTTCTGTGCCCTATTCCCGGATGTCTGTGTTATATTAATATTTCCATATGTATTTATTGTAGCGTCTCCTGTGGTATAACTGTATTTGCTGTGTTATTCTTTCCCTTTGTGAGTTTGGATTCCTTGGTTTGGCCATGCTTGCATCACCTGCCCCCTCTGGAAACAGCTGTAACCAGATCCCTACTCCCTGTGCTACTCCCTAAACCAATGTTCCAATGCTGGGCGTGTTTCCATTGTTTCTGTACATTCCCCTGTGTGTGTTTTTTTTCTCAAATTGTAAAGTGAAAATAAAGCCAGTCCCTGCGTGGCTTTCAATCTGCAAGGATCTCCTGTGTTTCACTGGGTTTTGGGGGAGCAGACTGCATTTCGACAGGGATCACCCACGTTACACTGGTGACAGCTGCAGGATTTATGCTCCCTACAACAGGACTCAGAGACTTAAGAGATCATTGCAGGAGGAACTGGTGACCAAAGGCTTGAGTGTGTGCAGCCCAGAGTGAGATGGAGATTCGCGAGGAGGTAAAGAGATGCCTCAGTAAATATGGACCGAACCCCAGTATGGACCTGTTCCAGAGCGTGTGGACAGAGGTCTGCTTGTTGCAGCAAGAGGGAGCTGTGCGGGGTGAGGAAAAGATTGGCACTCAGGATGTGGAGTGTAAAGAGGACAAGTTCTTGGTCTGGATCGAGCCAGAGGAGATTTGCAGCCAGGATGATAGCCTGTTGACGGTGAGAGAGAGTGAAATCCTCACCAGTGCATTACTGGGAGGCTAGGCTGCCGGCCCAGATAGCCCACAGTGTGCTCCAAGCCAAGGAGCATAGAATTGTTTGGGCCAGTAATGGACTGTTGTTGTGGGCAAGACGGAGGTACCCACTGGCAATTTGCTGTACTGCTTGGCAGTATGCCCAGAACTCCAGCAGAGCGATCCCACACAGGGATGGGTGGAGGAGCTTGAAAAAGAGGACATGTTCTGGCCATCAGTGGAAGAGGCTGCGGTTATCCCCACTGCATATGGATGAGGTGAGGTAGCTGGTCCAGATCCCCAGGCCAAGGTAGCAGCTGTCACAGAGGTCGAGGCCCTACTTTTGGTAATGGTGGATAAGACTGCTCTCTTTAACAATGTGACCCTGAGGGATGGGGATGCTAGTGCAGGAGGACTGCTTTGTGATGGTGGGAGAGACTGAGATCCCCACTTACTGGATTACTGGAATGTGGGACAGTCGGCCCAGATAGCCTACAGTGTGCTCCTAGCCAAGGATGGCTGAGTGAGCTTGAAGGCCTTGATTTGGTTGGGCAAGTCATGGACTCTGTGGTGGTAGGAGAGACTGAGGCCCTTCCCCAGCAAAGGAAAGATGCGGGACAGCTGGCCCAGGTCCCCAGCTGGAGATGGCAGGCACCTCAGAGGTTGTGGACGACAGTTTATTGGTGGAGGAGCTTTCTGCCACCACGGTGGAATAGTTGGCAATGGGGCAGAGAGTTACGGATTTCTGTCCCCAATCTGCTGGCCCAGATTTCTGGTGAAAAGAGAGCCACCTCCTTGCAGAGGAGTCCAAAGAACCTACAGCCATCTCATCCTTAATCCAGTTACAGAGCGAGCCTCAGGGAGGGGAGGCAGTTGGTCTCACTTTCCAGTGAAAGAGTATACCCCAGGTAGAGAGTAAAGGTGCTTCTCCACAGTGGCAGATTGAGCTCCAGCGTTAAGGTGAGGATGGCCCCTTCTCCCAGCAACAGGATTCATCTTACCCCCTTCCCCAGATGGTGGAAGATTCCTGCTGGGGGATTGTAGATGAGACTATGGATTCCCAGGGTGCTGGGCAGTTGGCGCAGATCCCCAACCAATGCCCAGGGAGACACCAGCCACCCCACATTCTCTCCAGCAGCAGCAACATCATACAGAAGATGCCGGGGTTGGCTGGGTGAGTGACTTGTGCTCAGTTGGGACTCTTTATTAGGGATGGGCTGGCGGTTCGATTCGAACATGAGTTAGATTCGAACATTGGCTGTTTGATCGTTCATCGAACAGCGAACATTTCCGCGTGTTCGCCGCACAATGCACCACGATGGACCACAATGCACTTTTTCACTGGTCTGAAGCTTGTAATTGGCTACAGCCTTGCACCTGACCACAGGTGCAAGACTATGCCAATCAGGGCTCAGAGTCCTGATTGGGCAAATTTTGCCCAATCATGGGCTCACAGAAGTAAGTCCTGCAGCACACTATATAAGGCTTCCCCGCAAACCCAGCGTGTGTTTGTTGCAGGAGTGAATCAGAGAGGAGAGGAGATTTTTGCATATCAGGCTGTATAACTGACTTATACCAGAGTTCTGGAAATTTGAATCTGTGTGCTGGCACTGCAAAGGCTATCAGAAGTGTATCACTCACTCATACCAGAGTTCTGGGAATTTGAATCTGTGTGTTGGCACTGCCAGCTGCTGCCAGGCTATCAGGGTGTATCACTGACTTATACCAGAGTTCTGGGAATTTTATTCTGTGTTGGCACTGCAAAGGCTATCAGGGTGTATCACTGACTTATACCAGAGTTCTGGGAATTTGAATATGTGTGTTGGCACTGCCAGCTGCTGCCAGGCTACCAGGGTGTATCACTGACTTATACCAGAGTTCTGGGAATTTGAATATGTGTGTTGGCACTGCCAGCTGCTGCCAGGCTACCAGGGTGTATCACCGACTTATGCCAGAGTTCTGGGAATTTGAATATGTGTGTTGGCACTGCCAGCTGCTGCCAGGCTATCAGGGTGTATCACTGACTTATACCAGAGTTATGGGAATTTTATTCTGTGTGTTGGCACTGCAAAGGCTATCAGGGTGTATCACTGATTTATACCAGAGTTCTGGGAATTTGAATATGTGTGTTGGCACTGCAAAGGCTATCAGGGTGTTTCACCCACTTATACCAGAGTTCTGGGAATTCGAATCTGTGTGTTGGCACTGCCAGCTGCTGCCAGGCTATCAGGGTGTATCACTGATTTATACCAGAGTTCTGGGAATTTTATTCTGTGTGTTGGCACTGCAAAGGCTATCAGGGTGTATCACTGACTTATACCAGAGTTCTGTGAATTTTAATCTGTGTGTTGGCACTGAAAAGGCTATCAGGGTGTATCACTGACTTATACCAGAGTTCTGGGAATTTGAATCTGTGTGTTGGCACTGCCAGCTGCTGCCAGGCTATCAGGGTGTATCACTGATTTATACCAGAGTTCTGGGAATTTTAATCTGTGTCTTGGCACTGCAAACGCTATCAGGGTGTATCACTGATTTATACCAGAGTTCTGGGAATTTTATTCTATGTGTTGGCACTGCAAAGGCTATCAGGGTGTATCACTGACTTATACCAGAGGTCTGGGAATTTGAATCTGTGTGTTGGCACTGCAAAGGCTATCAGGGTGTTTCACCGACTTATACCAGAGTTCTGGGAATTTGAATCTGTGTGTTGGCACTGCCAGCTGCTGCCAGGCTATCAGGGTGTATCACTGACTTATACCAGAGTTCTGGGAATTTTAATCTGTGTCTTGGCACTGCAAACGCTATCAGGGTGTATCACTGACTTATACCAGAGTTCTGGGAATTTTATTCTGTGTGTTGGCACTGCAAAGGCTATCAGGGTGTATCACTGACTTATACCAGAGTTCTGGGAATTTGAATCTGTGTGTTGGCACTGCCAGCTGCTGCCAGGCTATCAGGGTGTATCACTGATTTATACCAGAGTTCTGGGAATTTTATTCTGTGTGTTGGCACTGCAAACGCTATCAGGGTGTATCACTGATTTATACCAGAGTTCTGGGAATTTGAATCTGTGTGTTGGCACTGCAAAGGCTATCAGGGTGTTTCACCGACTTATACCAGAGTTCTGGGAATTTGAATCTGTGTGTTGGCACTGCCAGCTGCTGCCAGGCTATCAGGGTGTATCACTGACTTATACCAGAGTTCTGGGAATTTTAATCTGTGTCTTGGCACTGCAAACGCTATCAGGGTGTATCACTGACTTATACCAGAGTTCTGGGAATTTTATTCTGTGTGTTGGCACTGCAAAGGCTATCAGGGTGTATCACTGACTTATACCAGAGTTCTGGGAATTTGAATCTGTGTGTTGGCACTGCCAGCTGCTGCCAGGCTATCAGGGTGTATCACTGATTTATACCAGAGTTCTGGGAATTTTATTCTGTGTGTTGGCACTGCAAAGGCTATCAGGGTGTATCACTGATTTATACCAGAGTTCTGGGAATTTGAATATGTGTGTTGGCACTGCAAAGGCTATCAGGGTGTTTCACCGACTTATACCAGAGTTCTGGGAATTCGAATCTGTGTGTTGGCACTGCCAGCTGCTGCCAGGCTATCATGGTGTATCACTGATTTATACCAGAGTTCTAGGCTATCAGGGTGTATCACTGACTAATACCAGAGTTCTGGGAATTTGAATATGTGTGTTGGCACTGCAAAGGCTATCAGGGTGTATCACTGACTTATACCATAGTTCTGGGAATTTGAATCTGTGTGTTGGCACTGCAAAGGCTATCAGGGTGTATCACTGACTTATACCAGAGTTCTGAGAATTTGAATCTGTGTGTTGGCACTGCCAGCTGCTGCCAGGCTATCAGGGTGTATCACGGACTTACACCAGAGTTCTGTGAATTTGAATCTGTGTGTTGGCACTGCAAAGGCTATCAGGGTGTATCACTGACTTATACCAGAGTTCTGTGAATTTGAATCTGTGTGTTGGCACTGCAAAGGCTATCAGGGTGTATCTCTGACTTATACCAGAGTTCTGGGAATTTGAATCTGTGTCTTGGCACTGCCAGCTATCAGGGACAGGGTGTATCACTGAGTTATAGCATAGGAAAAAAGGCAAATGCCGCAATCTCCACCAGGAGGGAGCCCAGACTTCAAACCTCACGAGGTCACCACCGAAGGGACGCCGCAGGTCCCATAGACAATAGACACAGGAAAGGTGGGATCTTCGAGTGAGGCAAAAGAAATTTATTCGGGTACAGCAGACCTCAGGAAAATAAACATGTGACGTTTCGACCCGCAGGTCTTAATCATACATGTGCACATTAAACTTAAACCCTTATACTTATACTGCTTTAAATTGTTTGCATGCTTGATGCAATTAACCAATCATATAATTAATTAAGCATTCCAGGCAGATGAATCATTTAACAAACATGCAGCCCCAGATAAAAAAAGAGAAATCTGGGGAAACAGAAAGCCTAGTATATATAAGCAAATTAGTTTCATGAAAAAAGAAGAAAAAGGAAGAAAAAAGAAAAGAAAGGATTTAAAAAGTTTAAAAGAAATTTATGGAGGGGGATATTACAGCAATAATATCCACAAACATATTTATACCTACTTTTAAAGTATTCTACATATACATATGTATAATTGTATAGGAAGTTGACACCACTGTATCACAAGTCTAAGTGAGATGATATAGATACATGTATAGATCTCATCACCAACCACATAGAGTGGATACTCCACTGAATAGCACAGTAAATATGGTCTATAATAATGAAAGATCATAGTCCAATGACCACCATGTGGAGCCTCCAGAATATGGAGGATACACATGATGCTCGATGAGAGCAGGGAAAAGGGGGATATAGAGAAAATAACGTTCAGAAACATATATTAAGATCGAATTCTCGATTTAAACCCTTGGGCCACAAAGTGTCAAGTTTATGTATCCACCTCTTTTCCCTGCGTTTAAGTAAACAAGTCCTGTCACCACCACGTCTAAGTGGTGGGACTTGGTCGATGACTTGGAAACGTAATTGTGCCACACTGTGGGAGCAGAGATGAAAATGCTCTGCCACAGGTAACTCTAATCGCCTAGTGCGAATCGTAGATTTATGTTTGCTAATTCTGTCTTTCACCTTCATGGTTGTTTCACCTACGTACAAAAGGCCACATGGGCATTTTAACACATAGATTACAAATGAGGATTCGCAGGTGAAAAAACCTTGAATAGGTATTTTCTCGCCTGTCTGTGGGTGTGATATAGAATCTCCCTTGATCACAGCACTACATGAAGCACAATGTAGGCAGGGAAAAGTCCCATGTCTTCTTGGTGCTAAGGTGACCTGCTGATGCTTCTTAAGGGATCCCACGTCAGCACTGACGAGGGAATCTCTCAGATTTCTATTTCTTTTATGGGCAAACAACGGTGCAAATTGGAAAGATGGAATCCCACTGTAATCTTTCCAATTTGCACCGTTGTTTGCCCATAAAAGAAATAGAAATCTGAGAGATTCCCTCGTCAGTGCTGACGTGGGATCCCTTAAGAAGCATCAGCAGGTCACCTTAGCACCAAGAAGACATGGGACTTTTCCCTGCCTACATTGTGCTTCATGTAGTGCTGTGATCAAGGGAGATTCTATATCACACCCACAGACAGGCGAGAAAATACCTATTCAAGGTTTTTTCACCTGCGAATCCTCATTTGTAATCTATGTGTTAAAATGCCCATGTGGCCTTTTGTACGTAGGTGAAACAACCATGAAGGTGAAAGACAGAATTAGCAAACATAAATCTACGATTCGCACTAGGCGATTAGAGTTACCTGTGGCAGAGCATTTTCATCTCTGCTCCCACAGTGTGGCACAATTACGTTTCCAAGTCATCGACCAAGTCCCACCACTTAGACGTGGTGGTGACAGGACTTGTTTACTTAAACGCAGGGAAAAGAGGTGGATACATAAACTTGACACTTTGTGGCCCAAGGGTTTAAATCGAGAATTCGATCTTAATATATGTTTCTGAACGTTATTTTCTCTATATCCCCCTTTTCCCTGCTCTCATCGAGCATCATGTGTATCCTCCATATTCTGGAGGCTCCACATGGTGGTCATTGGACTATGATCTTTCATTATTATAGACCATATTTACTGTGCTATTCAGTGGAGTATCCACTCTATGTGGTTGGTGATGAGATCTATACATGTATCTATATCATCTCACTTAGACTTGTGATACAGTGGTGTCAACTTCCTATACAATTATACATATGTATATGTAGAATACTTTAAAAGTAGGTATAAATATGTTTGTGGATATTATTGCTGTAATATCCCCCTCCATAAATTTCTTTTAAACTTTTTAAATCCTTTCTTTTCTTTTTTCTTCCTTTTTCTTCTTTTTTTCATGAAACTAATTTGCTTATATATACTAGGCTTTCTGTTTCCCCAGATTTCTCTTTTTTGTCTGGGGCTGCATGTTTGTTAAATAATTCATCTGCCTGGAATGCTTAATTAATTATATGATTGGTTAATTGCATCAAGCATGCAAACAATTTAAAGCAGTATAAGTATAAGGGTTTAAGTTTAATGTGCACATGTATGATTAAGACCTGCGGGTCGAAACGTCACATGTTTATTTTCCTGAGGTCTGCTGTACCCGAATAAATTTCTTTTGCCTCACTCGAAGATCCCACCTTTCCTGTGAGTTATAGCATAGTCTGAATATCTTTAATCTAGATAACACAGTTGAATCAGAGTTCTGCATATCTCCAATCTTTATAACAGAGTTGAATCAGAGTTCTGCATATCTCCAATCTATATAACAGAGTTGAATCAGAGTTCTGCATATCTCCAATCTTTATACCAGAGTTGAATCAGAGTTCTGCATATCTCCAATCTATATAACAGAGTTGAATCAGAGTTCTGCATATCTCCAATCTTTATAACAGAGTTGAATCAGAGTTCTGTATATCTCCAATCTTTATAACAGAGTTGAATCAAAGTTCTGCATATCTCCAATCTTTATACCAGAGTTGAATCAGAGTTCTGTATATCTTTAATCTATATATCACTCACCATGTCAGAAAGACCAAAAAGGACAGGCAGACGCTCCCAGGCACAGATAAGAGGGCAAGCAGCCGCTGTGTCAGGAGGCTGTGCCTCTGGTCGTCGTGGACGTGGTGCATCCTCTGCAGGGGCACGCTTGTCCATTCTAACTGGTGCTGGCCGTTTTAAGCAGCAGCAACATACAGAGGTTTTGGTGGATTGGCTAACCAGGCCATCCTCATCCTCCGAGTCCTCTGCCAGCCAGGCTTGTAGTGGTTTACAGTCCACCTCAGCTGCCAAAACATCTAATTCAGCCTCCATGTCCACAGCTACTCCTGCCGTAGCCTCACTATCACACACGGAGGAGTCAGCTGAATTGTTTGACTACAATGAGAGTGACATGCTGCTTGAGGATGCGCAGCAAGTACAGTGCTCTGATTCAAACTATGAGGTTGAGGAAGGGAGTATAATCAACCTAGGAAGGGGGTGCCAGTGACACACAAATAACTGGCACTCATGTTGCCCTAGCAGCTGCAGCATACTGCCAAGTTGGCTCCAGTGACGAGGAGATAGGGGGTGATGACAATGATGATGAGATCACTGACTCCACCTGGATGCCTGATCGAACAGAGGAGTCAAGGGAGGAGGAGGAGGCACAACAAAAACGAGGCAGAACGCCCCCTATGACCAACCGTAGCCAGTCCAAGGCATCAGATGTCACAGCTGCTCAGGTGCAGAGCGCTGTTGTCTCAAAGCACATGTACAGGAAGTCTGCTGTCTGGGAGTTCTTTAAGAAATGTGCAGCAGACCGCACCGTTGCTATTTTTAATCTATGTCAGATGAGGATCAAGCGTGGGAAAGACATCCCACGCTTGGGTACCACGTGCTTGAGGCGACATATGACCACCTGCCATGCATCCCATTGGCACAAAACTTTGCATAGGTCCTCCTCCTCCTCATCTGTCTCTACCCCACTATATGTCCTGCCATGTCATTGCCTACAACCTCCACTGACAGGGATGATGCTACAGTAATGGGTGTACCAGGTCCTTCCTCAGAATGTGACAGCATCCCATCAGCTGAAGATTTACGCAGTCAGATTACGTTGCTCATCACTACTGCTCGGCTCATCACTACTGCCTTACAGATGAGTGCTATATCGCTGTCTTTCAGGTGAGTGTTCTATCGCTTGTCTTTCAGTGGAGCATTATATTGCTACTTTTCAGGTGAGTGTTATATCACTTGTCTTTCAGGTGAGTGTTATATTGCTGTCTTTCAGGTGAGTGTTATATCGCTGCATTTCAGGTGAGTGTTATATCGCTGCCTTTCAGGTGAGTGTTATATTGCTGTCTTTCAGGGGAACATTATATCGCTACCTTTCAGGTGAGTGTTATATCGCTTGTCTTTCAAGTGAGTGTTATATCTCTTGACTTTCAGGTGAGCATTATATCGCTGCCTTTCAGGTGAGTGTTATATCGCTGCCTTTCAGGTGAGTGTTATATCGCTTTCTTTCAGGTGAGTGTTATATCGCTGCCTTTCAGGTGAGTGTTATATTGCTTTCTTTCAGGTGAGTGTTATATCGCTGCCTTTCAGGTGAGTGTTATATCGCTGCCTTTCAGGTGAGTGTTATATTGCTTGTCTTTAAAGTGAGCGTTATATTGCTGTCTTTAAGGTGAGCGTTATATCGCTGCCTTTCAGGTGAGTGTTATATCGCTTTCTTTCAGGTGAGTGTTCTATCGCTTTCTTTCAGGTGAGTGTTATATCGCTGCCTTTCAGCTGAGAATTATATTGCTTTCTTTTAGGTGAGTGTTATATCGCTGCGTTTCAGGTGAGTGTTATATTGCTTTCTTTCAGGTGAGTGTTATATCGATGCCTTTCAGGTGAGTGTTATATCGCTGCCTTTCAGGTGAGTGTTATATCGTTTGTCTTTCAGGTGAGTGTTATATCGCTGCCTTTCAGGTGAGTGTTATATTGCTTTCTTTCAGGTGAGTGTTATATCGCTGTGTTTCAGGTGAGCGTTATATTGCTGTCTTTCAGGGGAGCATTATATCGCTGCCGTTCAGGTGAGTGTTATATCGCTTGTCTTTCAGGTGAGCATTATATCGCTGCATTTCAGGTGAGCATTATATCGCTGCCTTTCAGGTGAGTGTTATATCGCTTGTCTTTCAAGTGAGCGTTATATTACTGTGTTTAAGGTGAGTGTTATATCGCTGCCTTTCAGGTGAGTGTTATATCGCTTTCTTTTTTCAGGTGAGTGTTATATCGCTGCCTTTCAGGTGAGTGTTATATCGTTTGTCTTTCAGGTGAGTGTTATATCGCTGCCTTTCAGGTGAGTGTTATATTGCTTTCTTTCAGGTGAGTGTTATATCGCTGTGTTTCAGGTGAGCGTTATATTGCTGTCTTTCAGGGGAGCATTATATCGCTGCCGTTCAGGTGAGTGTTATATCGCTTGTCTTTCAGGTGAGCATTATATCGCTGCATTTCAGGTGAGCATTATATCGCTGCCTTTCAGGTGAGTGTTATATCGCTTGTCTTTCAAGTGAGCGTTATATTACTGTCTTTAAGGTGAGTGTTATATCGCTGCCTTTCAGGTGAGTGTTATATCGCTTTCTTTTAGGTGAGTGTTATATCGCTTTCTTTTTTCAGCTGAGAATTATATCGCTGCCTTTCAGGTGAGCATTATATCGCTTTCTTTTAGGTGAGTGTTATATCGCTTGTCTTTCAGGTGAGTGTTATATCGCTTTCTTTTAGGTGAGTGTTACATCGCTGCTTTTCAGGTGAGTGTTATATCGCTTGTCTTTCAGGTGAGTGTTATATCGCTGCCTTTCAGGTGGATCTTATATCTCGGCTAAAATGCTTCTTTGTGCACAGAATTCTCTCGTTTGTTGAAATAATCCGACTCACTTTGTGGAATTCAATCTCCGCGTTACGCGTCGCTCATACTGGGGAGTCAGTGTTTAACGCTTACAATAATACTGCTTTTGGATACAGTGCACAGACTCCAGGGATTTTCTTCCTAAAAAAATGGGGCTTGTGTTTAGGGCCGTTAAGTAGAAGTAGTGAGACCTTATATAAACATAATATGCGGTGATACAGCCTGAACGCAGAAAGGGACATAATTCCCCTTTATTCAGCGTATGATTACAGATTAGACATACAAATGTCGCTCTGTTTCACTGAAATTGGCTATTAAATTCCCAAACATTCGCTAACCCCATAAATCTCCAGAAGTTTGGATTTTTTTGGGCCAAGCAGGTCTTACATATACTGAGGCCAGCGTTACTTTCCACAACCGGCTTATTGTCCGCACTTTGCTCGTGTTTATTTAGTGCGTTGAATGGGAAACACGAGATGAGGGATATTTCTTCCATTTAAACTTCTCCAACACATTCGCTGCTCAGGTCACATAAAAGGGTTTATTCACTAAGCGGCGAACTTGCCACCGAATTGCATCGACTGTTGAATTTCATTGTACGGTGCAATATCGTGCCAGTTCGTCTATTCACATAGCTGTCAATTCACCAAACAATGGTGAACTGACGGTGAAATACGGTGCAATTCAACACAATTCGGTGAACTTCTGCAGCATCGAAATTATCCCCAGAAATAATGGTTAATCTATTCACAGACGCCAAAACTGCACCGAAATGTCTTTGAAATGACCAGATTTCAGTGATTCAGGTCGACAGCTTTAAATCAGGAGAATCTCATAGGATCAATGGAAAAAAGTAACAATTTGTAATTTTAGTAAAATAAAACATTTAGGGCTAAATTACATTCTTCGCGTTAAAACGCTTGCGCAATGCATGAATTTGTGCGCCAAGCGTTAATCGTTTACGCGTGCAAATCACCGCTGGAATTACAATCTTCGCGCATTTTTTCAACCGTCGAGCAATAACACACGTAAACCGGACATGCACAAATGCTCGCACAATACCGTTGCGTGCAGAAATAAGTGTGCGCACAGTTTTTTTCAAGCGATTCAGCCAATCAGAATTAGGAACTACAATTGACAGGCGCAAAAACTTAACGTGAGACAAAGTCAATCTGCGCATATATGCTGCATCAATAATAAAAACACACACAACTTATCCATTTTATTGTTTGGGTATGTGTAGAATGTGTAACTATACTTTTCTGTATTGTTTTTTGGGCTGGTGTATTTGGGTTCGGCAGGTTGGTAGAATTTGCCATTAACACCAGCTTTTAGGAGTTGCTAAAATTATGCGCGGAAAGGCTGTGCGTTACAAACTGCGCATAGATTGTAATACCATTCGCATACCAGCGCACAAACGCATTTGCGCTCACAATGTTAAGTGTAGCACGCGCAGTACAGTAAGCTCGCAAAGGGTTCGCACAGGTTCACCCGCGGTAGACGATTACGTGCGTTTGTTGCGCTGACAATGTAAAACAGCATTCGGCACAAAGGGTTTTACCCCTCACGTTAATGCGTTTTTGCACCGGCACAAACGTTTGCGCGAAGATTGTAAATTAGCCCTAAATCTTTTCATTTTCAGCACAAACTCTTTTTATTTATTTTTACTCTTTTTTATTGTTTAAAACCTCCATTTGTATTTGTTTTATTTTTTAGATGAGATTTTTGATTCCCATTTTTAAAAACAATTGTTTTCTTTAATTCTGTAACAGACCTGTTTATTATTTTTTAAAGGGCCTTTATATTATTTAAGGGGTCTGTCAGAGAGCAGCGAAATGTTGCAACATTTCAGTGCTCTCTCATTTGCTGCACTTCTGCGAGTAAAATTCGCCGTCCTTGTGATGGACGCCGCTACTCGGAGGGAGTAGATCCGCCTTAGGTGCCGGGGTTGCGCTGCAGTGAGCAGAGGTTGCGAGCCGGCGTCAGGTTCCTTGCTGGAATATATCGAGTCAGCCAGGAGGAAATACCTAGCAGATAGTCCCTCTTCCCAAATACTCGTCGAGACGCAGTATAGGTTAAGCAAGTTGGTTTATTGTAAAACAGCACATACACGGTCCATTTATATGGTACAGTCCCATTGTTCTCGCCCATGCCCGCCCCCAGCCACCCCGGCGCCAGTTCTGCCACTGCCTCTATCCCGAGCCCTTATTGTATGTTTAACAGGGTCCCAGCTCTTGGTGCCACACTGTCTGGCCCGCCCTGGGCTGCTCCCCGCCCGGGCAATTCCACCCCCTGGAGTGCGAGCTCTGACTCCAGCGCCGGATCTCCTCTGCGGCTGGGAAACCCAACCTGAGTTCAGCGACTGATTTGGGGGTGATCTCGATGGCGCTGGTCTCTAGAACTCACCCCACAGTGGTGCCAGGTTCCCAGAGCCCCTCTGCCCAAAAAGCACTCCGGTGGCAGGAACAGGGGCTGAGCGGTGCAGGGTGCAAGGCATGTCGGCTGTGCTTGGTTTTAGCCGGCGCCAGCTGCAGCAGGGTTGCGCTGGGAAGATAACCTGCGATGGCTGGGCAAGGCAGATTTGGCAATGAACCCAATAAACAACCATACACATACAGGCACAAATTGTACTAACGCATTCTACACTTGGGGGAACGAAAACTGGGCAATTTGGGTGTTATTAAATTGTGAAGGATTGCAGTCGCGTTTGGTGCGGGGAATTTGCGAGGGGAAACACAATACACCCAGGGATCATACAGACATAAATTGTATAAACGAAATTTGACCTTAAACAAACGAACTATTAACTTTTTATGGGCTAATAAATTGAACGTGATGGCTGTTCTGTCACAGTCCTTGCAATGAATTCAGAAAGCATTATTTTACTGAGCGGGTGGTGGATACATGGAACAGTCTTCCAGTTGAAGTGGTAGAGGCCAAAACAGTAATTGAATTTAAGCAGGCATGGGATAGGCATAAGGCTATCCTAAACAAAAGATAAATCCAGGTAAAGTATCCATGTAATTGGGCGACTAGATGGGCCGAAAGGTTCTTATCTGCCGACATTTTTCTATGTTTCTATGTTTCTAATTCAGCAGTCACCGCAGAGTCCCTGAAATGCAGCAAATAGACCTGACGAAAGCATTCTCACAAGGCCGCAAAACCACCTTTTCTGTGACAAGTTTCCCTGTCACCTCCGGAACACCCTCCACTCCATCTCCCTCTGTCTGTCAGGTCTCCCCACGACGAGTTTCCCTGTCACCTCCTGAACACTCTCCACTCCGTCTCCCTCTGTCTGTCAGTAGACATGTGCACAGCACAAAATTTCGTTTTGAACTAATGGATTAATCCTAAAATGCAATTTATTTAGTTGCTAAAGAAATTCGTTTTCAGTTCTTTAGTATGAAAACTAATTTCGTTCATCCGAAAACCAGTGGATACAATTACTATTGTAGTGGTGGCTCCTCAGAAGGCTGAGATCGCTGCTTGTTACACAATGTGGGCCATATTACATAGTTGGTGCTAACTTAACCAGAGCTGTTGTAAACTTCCCAGAGCTATTATAGCCTATGGAGGTTTTCAGTTTACAACAGCTCTGGTTAAGTTAGCACCAACATTGTAATACTGCCCGTGTCAGGCAAAGCTGTTACAGTAACTGACTGCTGCTCATCACAGCGCTCAGAGTTTCTGTAAAACTAGTAAATAATATTTTTATATATAAGAGGTTAGAACAATATTATTTCCTTGTTTTACTGAAACTCTGAGCGCTGTTACAGTCAGTTACTGTAACAACTGAGCCTGATACATTGTACTGAGAGATAATGTAACAAGCAGCCGATCTCAGCGCTCACAGCCACTGGATTTAAAGGGCTAAAAAAAAAAAAAAGGTTCATCTCTGTATAATGCTTAGAACATCCTCCTGCATTAATTAATACCCCTCTTTGTATAATGTAGATAACATCCTCCTGCATTAATGTCCCTCTCTGTATAGAACATTCTCCTCAATTTATACCTTTCTCTGTATAATGTATATACATCCTCCTGCATTAATACCCCTCTCTGTATAATGTATAGAACATACTCCTGCATTAATTAATGCCACTCTCTGTATAGAACATCCTACTGCATTGGCATGTGGAGGGTGCAGAACTTCGGATGTTGCGATGTTGCGATCTTCATTGCTGGTCTCCTTCACTCAATGTAATATCACAAAAAGGACTGAAACTAAAATGTAGTGCATTTTGTTTTAGTTTCTTTCGTTTTTTGTACTGAGCAGTTTCGTTTCTCTTGAGTCATACGAAAACTAAATTATCCCAAAATTCGGACTAAATCGTTTTAGTACTAAAACGAATGCACATGTCTATCTGTCAGGTCTCCCCATGACAAGTTTCCCTGGCACCTCCTGAACACCCTCAACTCCATCTCCCTCTGTCTGTCAGGTCTCCCCACGACGAGTTTCCCTGTCACCTCCTGAACACCCTCCACTCTGTCTCCCTCTGTCTGTCAGGTCTCCTCATGACGAGTTTCCGTGTCACCTCCTGAACATCCTCCACTCCATCTCCCTCTGTCTGTCAGGTCTCCCCACGACGAGTTTCCCTGTCACCTCCTGAACACCCTCAACTCCGTCTCCCTCTGTCTGTCAGGTCTCCCCATGACAAGTTTCCCTGGCACCTCCTGAAGACCCTCCACTCCATCTCCCTTAATTTAAGCAGGCATGGGATAGGCATAAGGCTATCCTAAACAAAAGATAAATCCAGGTAAAGTATCCATGTAATTGGGCGACTAGATGGGCCGAAAGGTTCTTATCTGCCGACATTTTCTATGTTTCTATGTTTCTGTCAGGTCTCCCCATGACGAGTTTCCCTGTCACCTCCTGAACACCCTCCACCCAGTCTCTGCATCAGACCTGGAAAGTGATGAATCACTCACTCAGCAGGGCAGTCACTATTTCCTCCATGTTTTCAATGAAGCTGCTGAGATGTTGTGTGAAGGTGAGATGCGGAGATGTGATCTGCGCTATAACCGCCGCGGCCTCCGCTCTGCAGGCCTCACTTTGCGATTCATCGGTGAGTATGTCTGTCAGACACAGAATCCCATCAACCTGCAAGAAAAAGATCTGCATTATGGACAAGTCAATGGAAGTCAATGGAAGTACGGTAACACGACACAATGATAAAATGTTCTCCCAGCAGAAGCCCCGTCTATCCGCTCCCCCCCCCCAGATATTATGAGCTTGCTTTGCACGATGCCAGCTCTGCAGATTCAGTGAGGAGTATCAGTGGTGTTTGGCCTTTTCAGCAGGGCCGGCACTGGGGGAATACACAAGCCATACCATGCGATTCTCTATGCGATATGACAGGACATTCACCAGGCACCACTGAGCCAGAAAAAGTTACACTGCGTTTGCAAAACAATGTTAAAAATCACCGTTACCGCAGCTATGGGGAACTCTGAGAGAAGCAAAGTTACACAAAGGCAGGAGAAGGTCCTTCACACAACGGGGACCAATGACACCAGCTTTATTCCTCAGTAAAGCGTGTCAGCTGCGGCTGTTCCTCATTCAGTGCAAATCTGCTCCTGTGATCTCCACTGAACTCCAATAGACACCATGACCATCCATAGACAATATGGTGAAACCATTGGCAAAAATGCTGGACGGCTATGACTGACACTATGGAGGAAAATACAATGAAAGGTTCTAAAACATTTCCACAGAATCTACAGAGGAACGAGCGGAGAGACAAGTGGCGAGAAGAGCGGAGAGACGAGCGGAGAGACGAGCGGAGAGATGAGCGGCGAGACGAGCGGCGAGACGAGCGGCGAGACGAGCGGGGAGAGGAGCAGCGAGACGAGTGTAGAGATGAGTGGTGAGAGGAGTGGAGAGACGAGTGGCGAGATGAGCAACGAGACAAGCAGAGAGACGAGCGGAGAGACGAGAAATGAGACGAGCGGCGAGACGAGCGGAGAGACGAGCGGCGAGAAGAGTGGAGAGAGGAGCGACAAGACGAGCAACGAGACGAGCAGAGAGACGAGCAGAGAGATGAGCAGAGAGACGAGCAATGAGACGAGCGGCGAGACGAGCGGAGAGACGAGCAGCGAGACGAGCAGCAGGACGAGCGGCGAGACGAGCAGAGAGACGAGCGGAGAGACGAGAGGAGAGATGAGCGGAGAGACGAGCAGCGAGACGAGCAGAGAGACGAGCGGCGAGACGAGCGACGAGAGGAGCAGCGAGACGAGTGTAGAGACGAGTGGTGAGAGGAGTGGAGAGACGAGTGGCGAGATGAGCAACGAGACGAGCAGAGAGACAAGCAGAGAGACGAGCGGAGAGACGAGCAATGAGACGAGCGGCGAGACGAGCGGAGAGACGAGCGGTGAGACGAGTGGAGAGACGAGTGACAAGACGAGCAACGAGACGAGCAGAGAGACGAGCAGAGAGATGAGCGGAGAGACGAGCAATGAGACGAGCGGCGAGACGAGCAGAGAGACGAGCGGCAAGACGAGCGGAGAGACGAGCGGCGAGATGAGCAGCAGGACGAGCGGCGAGACGAGCAGAGAGACGAGCGGAGAGATGAGTGGAGAGACGAGCGGCGAGACGAGCAGAGAGACGAGCGGTGAGATGAGCGGAGAGATGAGTAAGGAGAGGAGCGGCGAGACAAGTGAAGAGACGAGTGGCGAGATGAGCGGAGAGATGAGCGGCGAGACGAGCGGCGAGACGAGCGGGGAGAGGAGCAGCGAGACGAGCGGAGAGATGAGTGGCCAGAGGAGTGGAGAGACGAGTGGCGAGATGAGCGCCGAGACGAGCAGAGAGACAAATGACGAGACGAGCGACGAGACGAGCAACGAGACGAGCAGAGAGACGAGCAGAGAGATGAGCAGAGAGACGAGCGTAGAGACGAGTGGCGAGAGGAGTGGAGAGACGAGCGGCGAGACGAGCGGAGAGATGAGCAGCGAGAGGAGTGGCAGGAGGAGCGGCAGGACGAGCGGCGAGACGAGCAGCGAGACGAGCGGAGAGACGAGCAGGTAGAGGAGCGGCTAGACGAGCGGCGAGAGGAGCGGCGAGAGGAGCGGCGAGAGGAGCAGAGAGACGAGCAGCGAGATGAGCAGCAGGACGAGCGGCGAGAGGAGCGACGAGACGAGCGGCGAGACGAGCGGCGAGACGAGCGGGGAGACGAGCGGCGAGACGAGCGGCGAGACGAGACGAGCGGCGAGACGAGCGGGGAGACGAGCGGCGAGACGAGCGGCGAGAAGAGCGGCGAGAAGAGCGGAGAGAAAAGCGATGAGACGAGCGATGAGACGAGCGATGAGACGAGCGAAGAGACGAGCGGTGAGATGAGTAGCGAGACAAGTGAAGAGACGAGTGGCGAGACGAGTGGCGAGACGAGTGGCGAGACGAGCGGCGAGACGAGCGGCGAGACGAGCGGCGAGACGAGCGGCGAGACGAGCGGCAAACTGCAGGGACTTTGCTGAATATTGGATTCACTGATGTGTGATTGTACTTGATCCACTTTAGTTCCTCAAAATAAAAGCAGCAATAAATCAATGAAAGAACGATGCTTATAGTGAATAAACTCTACATTAAATAACCCCACTTTATCGGCAACAGTCAGAGGTGCCGCCGACAGCGGAAATTGACTCAGTATGTTAACATTGGAGAGCGTTAACTTGTTCATTACAGGATCTTAAAGCTCCGCGGCGAGAGTTACTGCCGCGGAAACTGTATTAGATCAGTGAAAGAAAGTATAATGTAAATATGATAATATAAAGCAATGTTTTATCATGTAAACTCAACCAGAAAGAGAACAGCCAATCAGAGTGAAAGATTTTACTATGATGTCATTTTGTCATTTGGTGATAAAGCTATGACATATTTTACTCCTTAATTCTGCGATTTCCCCTCAGCCTCAGCATTGTACGGGAGCCCGCGAGGCGCATTCCAGCAGCCGCTCACTGGGACAAGGAGGTAAAGGCCCCAAATCGCAGGATAGAGGATAAAAAGTAGCAGGGTAATTCCAAGAGAATCGAGTCACCGCTCGCGGGTGGGTGGGACAGCAGAGGGGAAAAATGGTATATGTGTGTGGCTGTGGATGGAGACAAATACAGAGTTTAGAGGGGGAGCCATTTGTTCATACAGAGTATTTAAAAAAAGCTTTTTTTCAGACTACTTTACCTCGAGTCCAAAAATTTACACAAGTATGATGTGAAAATGAGCAGGATGTAATCTGATGTCACACGATGACATCAGCAGGTTTTCTGGATCTGTGTCTAGGCCTGGATATTCCAGGTCACTATTTTATAGCAGGTAACCTGGCAGGAGGATTTATTCTCTCACCTGCTTAGGCCGGGGTCAGACGAGTGTTTTTAAGAGCGGAAGGAACGTCCATGAGAGTGAACATTCCTTCCCCTCTGACGCCCGTCTGGCCGCCTCACTGAGCGCAGTTAGTTCCTCCTATGGAGGATCGCACTTTGTAGCCCCTTCGAACGCACGTTTGTGGCGCTTCAATGGGGAGGCTTTCAGCACAGCCGCAGCACGTCCGCTGTAGCACATGCAATACGTGCGCTACAGCGTGTGGCTGGCCCCATCAAAGCGTCACGTCACTGCAACAGACGTCGGGAGGAACACCAATAGGGGCGCACGCAGTGCACTCTTCTGACCCCGGCCTTAATGTTGGTTAAGTCCCATTTTGGATGGGATCGCTCGCCCCCTGGTCCCGGGTGACTTGAGTTCAGTCAGGTCCACCTGGAGTTGGTGGCTAAGGCTAGGGACAGATGAGCGCATTTTCTGCAGCCACCGTCAAAATGTACGTCGATGCGTGCGCACGCATTTTTTCACGGAATACGCTTAAGTGGTCAGACGATGCGCAATTCTGGACGTATTTCATGACGGTGGGGTAAAAAGAAGTCTAGGGAAATCCGGCTGTTTGAACGTTATGTTGGCCGCACACTAGCAGCGTCTGACGTCTCCTAATCACGCACACACGCTGCTATGCGGCCGCAGCGCACTTTGTACGTCAGTAGCAGCGGTTTCACGTTCTGATAAAAATGCGTTCATTTGCTGGTTGCGTGGTGTCGGCGCACTTTCGTACGCACGTACTGCGTATATTGGCCGTCATTGGCCGTTATGTGCTGCTACTGCCGCCGTGATTTAGTGCGCCTGCACGCGCGTTCCGACTGCCCCACTCTGACCCTAGCCTAATAATGAAGAGAAGCCACATGCCAATAAACAGGAGTCGCCGCGCTGCGGAGTGTTTGTAATTCAGGGATTTCTTGTTGATGGGAACGTGAATTCTTCTTGTTTTTCTATTTGTGCTCTATGCGCTTTATCATCGCGTTTATACCATCCAGGGTTAACGCTGCCTTTCATACTCAGGTTATTTCCCATATTTTCAGCTTGTATAGAAATCGGGTTATTTTTCTCGTCTCCCTAAATTAAATTCACATTAATAAATCTTTAATTGATTCATTAGTCATGGTTGTTTGGGTTTTATTTATGTCAGGATTAATTACCGTTATCTTAGCGAGAGAATCTTTAATCAGTTTGACTGTTATTCCGAGTGGGATTAAACGAGAAAACATTTTATCTTCTATTTTAAAACCCAGATCGATGACAATGCAGCGAATGTGAGTCTACCAGCCAAAGAACAGGGGGACCGGACCTCGTAATAAGGGCCTTTATGGATGGAGGGGGTGACCCAGTAATAAAGGCCTTGATGGATGGAGGGGCGACCCAGTAATAAGGGCCTTGATGGATGGAGAGGGTGACCCAGTAATAACAAGGGCCTTGATGGAAGTAGGGGCGACCCAGTAATAAGGGCCTTGATGGATGGGTGACCCAGTAATAAGGGCCTCAAAGGATGGAGTGGACGACCCACTAATAAGGGCCTTGATGGATGGAGGGGGGTGACCCAGTAATAAAGACCTTGATGGATGTAGGGGCGACCCAGTAATATGGGCCTTGATGGATGGAGGGGGAGACCCAGTAATAAGGGCCTTGATGGAAGAAAGGGGTGATCCAGTAATAAGGGCCTCGCTGCATGGAGGGGGTGACCCAGTAATAAGGGCCTTGATGGATGAAAGGGCGACCCAGTAATAAGGGCCTTGATGGATGAAGGGGCGACCCAGTAATAAGGGCCTTGATGGAAGAAGGGGGTGATCCAGTAATAAGGGTATAGCTGGATGGAGGGGGTGACCCAGTAATAAGGGCCTTGATGGATGGAAGGCCGACCCAGTAATAAGGGCCTTGATGGATGGAGGGGTGACCCAGTAATAAGGGCATTGATGGATGGAGGGGCGACCCAGTAATAAGGGCATTGATGGATGCAGGGGCGACCCAGTAAAAAGGGCCTTGATGGAGGGAGGGGCGACCCAGTAATAAGGGCCTTGACGGATGCAGGGGCGACCCAGTAATAAGGGCCTTGATGGATGCAGGGGCGACCCAGTAATAAGGGCCTTGATGGATGGAGGGGTGACCCAGTAATAAGGGCCTTGATGGATGGAGGGATGACCCAGTAATAAGGACATTGCTGGATTCAGTAATAAGTACATCACTGAATGGAGAGGGCGACCCAGAAATCAGGGCCTCAATGGATGGAGTGGGCGACCCAGTAATAAAGGTCTTGATGGATGTAGGGGCGACCCAGTAATAAAGGCCTTGACAGATGTAGGGGCGACCCAGTAATAAGGGCCTCACTGGATGGAGGGGGTGACGCAGTAATAAGGGCCTTGATGGATGGAAGGGCGACCCAGTAATAAGGGCCTTGATGGATAGAGGGGTGACCCAGTAATAAGGGCATTGATGGATAGAGGGGCGACCCAGTAATAAGGGCCTTGATGAATGCAGGGGCGTCCCAGTAGTAAGGACCTTGATGGATGCAGGGGCGACCCAGTAATAAGGGCCTCGATGGATGGAGGGGGCGACCCAGTAATAAGGGCCTTGATGGAAGTAGGGGCGACCCAGTAATAAGGGCCTTGATGGATGGGTGACCCAGTAATAAGGGCCTCAAAGGATGGAGTGGACAACCCACTAATAAGGGCCTTGATGGATGGAGGGGGGTGACCCAGTAATAAAGACCTTGATGGATGTAGGGGCGACCCAGTAATATGGGCCTTGATGGATGGAGGGGGAGACCCAGTAATAAGGGCCTTGATGGAAGAAAGGGGTGATTCAGTAATAAGGGCCTCGCTGCATGGAGGGGGTGACCCAGTAATAAGGGCCTTGATGGATGAAAGGGCGACCCAGTAATAAGGGCCTTGATGGATGAAGGGGCGACCCAGTAATAAGGGCCTTGATGGAAGAAGGGGGTGATCCAGTAATAAGGGCCTCGCTGGATGGAGGGGGTGACCCAGTAATAAGGGCCTCAATGGATGGAGGGGGTGACCCAGTAATAAGGGCCTCAATGGATGGAGTGGGCGACCCAGTAACAAGGGCCTCAATTGATGGAGGGGTGACCCAGTGATAAGGGCCTCAATGGATGGAGTGGACGACCCAGTAATAAGGACCTTGATGGATGGAGGGGGGTAACCCAGTAATAAAGGCCTTGATGGATGTAGGGGCGACTCACTAATAAGGGCCTTGATGGATGGAGGGGGAGACCCAGTAATAAGGGCCTTGATGGAAGAAGGGGGTGATCCAGTAATAAGGGTATAGCTGGATGGAGGGGGTGACCAGTAATAAGGGCCTTGATGATGGAAGGCCGACCCAGTAATAAGGGCCTTGATGGATGGAGGGGTGACCCAGTAATAAGGGCATTGATGGATGGAGGGGCGACCCAGTAAAAAGGGCCTTGATGGATGCAGGGGCGACCCAGTAAAAAGGGCCTTGATGGAGGGAGGGGCGACCCAGTAATAAGGGCCTTGACGGATGCAGGGGCGACCCAGTAATAAGGGCCTTGATGGATGCAGGGGCGACCCAGTAATAAGGGCCTTGATGGATGGAGGGGTGACCCAGTAATAAGGGCCTTGATGGATGGAGGGATGACCCAGTAATAAGGACATTGCTGGATTCAGTAATAAGTACATCACTGAATGGAGAGGGCGACCCAGAAATCAGGGCCTCAATGGATGGAGTGGGCGACCCAGTAATAAAGGTCTTGATGGATGTAGGGGCGACCCAGTAATAAAGGCCTTGACAGATGTAGGGGCGACCCAGTAATAAGGGCCTCACTGGATGGAGGGGGTGACACAGTAATAAGGGCCTTGATGGATGGAAGGGCGACCCAGTAATAAGGGCCTTGATGGATAGAGGGGTGACCCAGTAATAAGGGCATTGATGGATAGAGGGGCGACCCAGTAATAAGGGCCTTGATGAATGCAGGGGCGTCCCAGTAGTAAGGATCTTGATGGATGCAGGGGCGACCCAGTAATAAGGGCCTCGATGGATGGAGGGGGCGACCCAGTAATAAGGGCCTTGATGGAAGTAGGGGCGACCCAGTAATAAGGGCCTTGATGGATGGGTGACCCAGTAATAAGGGCCTCAAAGGATGGAGTGGACGACCCACTAATAAGGGCCTTGATGGATGGAGGGGGGTGACCCAGTAATAAAGACCTTGATGGATGTAGGGGCGACCCAGTAATATGGGCCTTGATGGATGGAGGGGGAGACCCAGTAATAAGGGCCTTGATGGAAGAAAGGGGTGATTCAGTAATAAGGGCCTCGCTGCATGGAGGGGGTGACCCAGTAATAAGGGCCTTGATGGATGAAAGGGCGACCCAGTAATAAGGGCCTTGATGGATGAAGGGGCGACCCAGTAATAAGGGCCTTGATGGAAGAAGGGGGTGATCCAGTAATAAGGGCCTCGCTGGATGGAGGGGGTGACCCAGTAATAAGGGCCTCAATGGATGGAGGGGGTGACCCAGTAATAAGGGCCTCAATGGATGGAGTGGGCGACCCAGTAACAAGGGCCTCAATTGATGGAGGGGTGACCCAGTGATAAGGGCCTCAATGGATGGAGTGGACGACCCAGTAATAAGGACCTTGATGGATGGAGGGGGGTAACCCAGTAATAAAGGCCTTGATGGATGTAGGGGCGACTCACTAATAAGGGCCTTGATGGATGGAGGGGGAGACCCAGTAATAAGGGCCTTGATGGAAGAAGGGGGTGATCCAGTAATAAGGGTATAGCTGGATGGAGGGTGTGACCCAGTAATAAGGGCCTTGATGGATGGAAGGCCGACCCAGTAATAAGGGCCTTGATGGATGGAGGGGTGACCCAGTAATAAGGGCCTTGATGGATGGAAGGCCGACCCAGTAATAAGGGCCTTGATGGATGGAAGGCCGACCCAGTAATAAGGGCATTGATGGATTGAGGGGCGACCCAGTAATAAGGGCATTGATGGATGCAGGGGCGACCCAGTAAAAAGGGCCTTGATGGTGGGAGGGGCGACCCAGTAATAAGGGCCTTGACGGATGCAGGGGCGACCCAGTAATAAGGGCCTTGATGGATGCAGGGGCGACCCAGTAATAAGGGCCTTGATGGATGGAGGGGTGACCCAGTAATAAGGGCCTTGATGGATGGAGGGATGACCCAGTAATAAGGACATTGCTGGATTCAGTAATAAGTACATCACTGAATGGAGAGGGCGACCCAGAAATCAGGGCCTCATCGGATGGAGTGGGCGACCCAGTAATAAAGGTCTTGATGGATGTAGGGGCGACCCAGTAATAAAGGCCTTGACAGATGTAGGGGCGACCCAGTAATAAGGGCCTCACTGGATGGAGGGGGTGACACAGTAATAAGGGCCTTGATGGATGGAAGGGCGACCCAGTAATAAGGGCCTTGATGGATAGAGGGGTGACCCAGTAATAAGGGCATTGATGGATAGAGGGGCGACCCAGTAATAAGGGCCTTGATGAATGCAGGGGCGTCCCAGTAGTAAGGACCTCAATGGATGCAGGGGCGACCCAGTAAAAAGGACCTTGATGGATGCAGGGGCGACCCAGTAATAAGGGCCTCGATGGATGGAGGGGGCGACCCAGTAATAAGGGCCTCAATGGATGGAGGGGTGACCCAGTAATAAGGGCCTCAATGGATGGAGTGGACGACCCAGTTATAAGGGCCTTGATGGATGGATGGAGGGGGGTTACCCTGTAATAAAGACCTTGATGGATGTAGAGGCGACCCAGTAATATGTGCCTTGATGGATGGAGGGGGTGACCCAGTAATAAGGGTCTTGATGGAAGGAGGAGGTGACCCAGTAATAAGGTCCTCGCTGGATGGAGGGGGTGACACAGTAATAATGGCCTTGATGGATGGAAGGGCGACCCAGTAATAAGGGCCTTGATGGATGGAGGGGCGACTCAGTAATAAGGGCATTGATGGATAGAGGGGCGACCCAGTAATAAGGGCCTTGACGGATGCAGGGGCGACCCAGTAATTAGGGCCTCAATGGATGCAGGGGCAACCCAGTAATAAGGGCCTTGATGGATGGAGGGGTGACCCAGTAAAAGGGCCTTGATGGATGGAGGGGTGGCCCAGTAATAAGGGCCTCAATGGATGCAGGGGTGACCCAGTAATAAAGGCCTTGATGAATGGAGGGGGTGACCCAGTAATAAGGGCCTTGATGGATGGAGGGGCGACCTAGTAATAAGGGCCTTGATGGATGGGTGACCCAGTAATAAGGACATTGCTGGATCCAGTAATAAGGACATCGCTGAAAGGAGAGGGTGACCCAATAATAAGGGCCTCAATGGATGGAGGGGGTGACCCAGTAATAAGGGCCTCAATGGATGGAGTGGGCAACCCAGTAATAAGGGACTCAATGGATGGAGGGGTGACCCAGTAATAAGGGCCTCAATGGATGGAGTGGATGACCCAGTAACAAGGGCCTTGATGGATGGAGGGAGGTGACCCAGTAATAAGACCTTGATAAATGTAGGAGTGACCCAGTAATATGGGCCTTGATGGATGGAGGGGGTGACCCAGTAATAAGGGTCTTGATGGATGGAGGGGGTGACCCAGTAATAAGGGCCTCAATGGATGGAGGGGGTGACCCAGTAATAAGGGCCTCAATGGATGGAGTGGGCAACCCAGTAATAAGGGACTCAATGGATGGAGGGGTGACCCAGTAATAAGGGCCTCAATGGATGGAGTGGACAACCCAGTAATAAGGGCCTTGATGGATGGAGGGAGGTGACCCAGTAATAAAGACCTTGATAAATGTAGGGGTGACCCAGTAATATGGGTCTTGATGGATGGAGGGGGTGACCCAGTAATAAGGGCCTCAATGGATGGAGTGGGCAACCCAGTAATAAGGGACTCAATGGATGGAGTGGACAACCCAGTAATAAGGGCCTTGATGGATGGAGGGAGGTGACCCAGTAATAAAGACCTTGATAAATGTAGGGGTGACCCAGTAATAAGGGTCTTGATGGATGGAGGGGATGACCCAGTAATAAGGGCCTCGATGGATGGAGGGGTGACCCAGTAATAAGGGCCTTGATGGATGGAGTGGTGACCCAATAATAAGGACATTGCTGGATCCAGTAATAAGAACATCACTGAATGGAGAGGGCGACCCGGACCCAGTAATAAGGGCCTCAATGGATGGAGGGGGCGACCCAGTAATAAGGACCTCACGGGATGGAGGGGGTGACCCAGTAATAAGGGCCTCAATGGATGGAGTGAGCGACCCAGTAATAAGGGCCTCAATGGATGGAGGGGCAACCCTGTAATAAGGGCATTGATGGATGAAGGGGCGACCCAGTAATAGGGGCCTTGATGGATGGAGGGGCGACCCAGTAATAAGGGCCTTGATGGATGGAGGGGCGACCTAGTAATAAGGGACATGATGGATGGAGGGGTGACCCAGTAATAAAGGCCTTGATGGATGGAGGGGCGACCCAGTAATAAGGGCCTTGATGGATGGAGGGGCGACTCAGTAATAAGGGCCTTGATGGATGGAGGGGCACCCAGTAATAAGGGCCTTGATGGATGGAGGGGCGACCCAGTAATAAGGGCCTCGCTGGATGGAGTGGGCGACCCAGTAATAAGGGCCTCGCTGGATGGAGTAGGCAACCCATTAATAAGGGCCTTGATGGATGGAGGGGTTACCCAGTAATAAGGGTCTCGATGGATGGAGGGGCTACCCAGTAATAAGGGCCTTGATGAATGGAGGGGCAACCCAATAATAAGGGCATTGATGGATGGAGGGGCGACCCAGTAATAAGGACCTTGATGGATGGAGGGGCGACCCAGTAATAAGGGCATTGATGGATGGAGGGGCGACCGAGTAATAAAGGCCTTGATGGATGGAGGGGCGACCCAGTAATAAGGGCCTTGATGGATGGAGGGGCGACCCAGTAATAAGGACCTTGATGGATGGAGGGGCGACCCAGTAATAAGGGCCTTGATGGATGGAGGGGCAACCTAGTAATAAGGGACTGGATGGATGGAGGGGGTGACCCAGTAATAAAGGCCTTGAAGGATGAATGGGATGACCCAGTAATAAGGGCCTTGATGGATGGAGGGGGTGACCCAGTAATAAAGGTCTTGATGGATGGAGGGGATGACCCAGTAATAAGGACCTTGATGGACGGAAAGGTGATCCAGTAATAAGGGCCTTGATGGATGGAGGGGGTGACACAGTAATAAGGGCCTTGATGGATGGAGGGGGTGACCCAGTAATAAGGGCCTTGATGGATGGAGGGGTGACCCAGTAATAAGGGCCTTGATGGATGGAGGGGCTGACCCAGTAATAAGAGCCTTGATGGATGGAGGGGTGACCCAGTAATAAGGGCCTCTATGGATGGAGGGGTGACCCAGTAATTAGGGATGAGCCGAACATGCCCCGAGTTCGGTTCGAGCCCGAACCCGAACTTCCCATTTGTTCGGGTCCGAACCCGAACCCGTACCCCCATGCAGGTCAATGGGGCTGAAAATTCGGTTTTTAGAGTGTCCTCCAAGAGGGCATATATGCTACATATTTGCCATAAAAGGTGTATGGGGGTCCGGGTAGTGCCCTGGGGGACAGGAAACAAGGACAAAAAGTTTTAAAAAAAACGTTTTTAAAGGGACAGTGAGTTTTCCATGAAATAAGGGTTAAAAATAAAAATGAAAAATTCCTTCAAATATCGTGCCTAGGAGGTCCCCATAACCTGCCCGTGAAGTGGCGGATTTCTAGGAGGTATAAAATATGTAAAAACCAAAAAATGACATTTCAAATGACGGTAAATGCTTTTCCTTTAATCTATCCATAAACAACTGCTTGGGGCGGCAGTCTGTATGAAAAGAGGAGACATTTTCGGACACGCAGAAAAAGTTTACTGATTTTTTGGCGGTGAAAAGCAGGAGAATGGAAACTTCTAGACCAAAAAGCCGATTTGGAAAGTGAGATAAATGGGAGAATTTTTCTGGTTCGGCTATTCTGACCTAGAATTTTCCATTCTCCAGTCATTCTCCTGAGTTTCACCTTTCTCTGAATAACCCTGTCAGGGTTATTCAGAGAGCGGTGAAGAGCAGGAGAATGACTGGAGAATGGAAAATTCTAGGTCAAAATAGCCAAACCAGAAAAATTCTCCCATTTAGGCTAGGGTCAGACTAGCGAATTTTTAACGTGCGTTTAGGCGCACTTAATCACGGCCACACTAGCAGCAAATGACAGGCAATGACGACCAATATACAAAGTACGGTCGCACGAAGGTCCGGCTGCGCAACGCAAGTGGAAAATGAACGCGTTTTTTTGAGAACGCAGAACCGCTAGTACGGATGTACAGAGTGCGCTGCGTCCACTTGCGGCGTGTGTGCGTGATTTGGAGACGTCAGTCCCTGCTCATGTCCGGCCAACATAACGTCCAGACACCCAAAGTTTCCTGGTTTGGATCCGTAAAATATCACGCCCAAAAATGCGCGTATCGTATGACCGTTTTCGCTCAATCCGTGAAAAAATACGGCAATGCGTTCGGACGCACTTTTTGACGGTCGCTGCGAAAAATGCGTTAGTCTGACCCTAGCCTTATCTCACTTTCCTAATCGGCTATTTGGTCCAGATTGTTCTCTTTTCCTGCCATTCTCCTGGTTTTCACCTTTCTCTGAACAACCCTGAGAGAGAGGTGAAAGCCAAGAGAACTGGCAAGAGAAGAGAACAATCTAGACCAAATAGCCGATTTGGAAAGTGAGATAAATGGGAGAATTTTTCTGGTTTGGCTATTTTGACCTAGAATTTTCACTTCTCCAGCTATTCTCCTGCTTTTCACCGCTCTCTGAATAACCCTGTGAATGTTTAATCCCGAGGTGAAAAATAACATTGCTTTAGATTTTTTTCAAACACCAGTTAAATGAAGCATATTAGGATGTTTTAGGGAAATTAATTCTCAAATCTCAATCAGAAGCAGACACCAGACACCACCCCACCCTCAGTATATTGTACAATGTATCAAATTGATTACCAGACTAAAAACACCTGGTGTTATGCCCGTTTGTGAACAGAGGTCATTTAGAGTTGATAATCTTTCCACGTACACATTAGTTTTTAATTCAATATCTAATAAACCGTTGCTTATAATATTCTGCAGTAAAGAGTCTCTTTATTTCTAGATTTTTTAGTATTTTTTTAAGCATTTTCTATACTTTTTTCAAAATTTCTTTGTTTTTTTCGAACCCGAACCGAACACGCCCAAAAAGTTCGAAATTCCCGAACTTTCGAACTGCCAAAGTTCGGGTCGAACTCCGAACCGTTCAAACCTGAACAGCTCATCCCTACCAGTAATAAGGGCCTTGATGGATGGAGGTGGCGACCCAGTAATAAAGGCCTCAATGGAAGGAGGAGCAACCCAGTAATAAGGGCCTTGATGGATGGAGGGGTGACCCAGCAATGAGTAGGGATGAGCCGAACACCCCCGAGTTCGGTTCGTATTCGAACCCAAACTTTCCAAATGTTGAATCCGAACTGGAACTCGAACTCAATACAAGTCATTGGGGATGAAAATTCGATATTTAGAGTGCCCTCCAAGAGGGCATATATGCTAGATATTTGCCATAAAAGTTGTATGGGGGTCTGGGTAGTTCCCTGGGGGACAGGAAACAAGGACAAAAAGTTTTTAAAAAAATGTTTTTAAAGGGACAATGAGTTTTCCATGAAATAAGGGTTAAAAATAAAAACGAAAAATTCCTTCAAATATCGTGCCTAGGAGGTCCCCATAACCTGCCCGTGAAGTGGCGGATTTCTAGGATGTATAGAAACACTTAAAAACAAAAAAATTACGTTTCAAAAGACACACCGTCTCCCCTCTGAGGATATGAATCTGATACAGGCGTCAGTGGCAATGCACCCAAATATTGTGCTTTTGGTGCCAGGCCTGCAAGTACTATCATACAGTAACCCCTCTGTAGAATTGTGGAAGAATGCAGAGGTGGATCTTGCGGTCCTATATTAAAAAGATATGCATCTGGTAAAGGCGTCAGTGCACCCAGATATTGTGCTTTTGGTGCCAGGCCAGCAAGTGCATTCATACAGTAACCCCTCTGTGGTATTGTGGAAGAATGCAGGGGTGGACCATGTGGTCCTATATTAAAAAGATATGAATCTGGTAATGGGCATCAGTGCACCCAGATATTGTGCTTTTGGTGCCAGACTGCCAGGACAGCAGGTACTATCATACAGTAACCCCTCTGTAGTATTGTGGAAGAGTGCAGGGTTGGACCCTGCGGTTCAAAAAATTAAAATGATATAAATGTGGCACAGGCGTCAGTGCAGCCAAATATTGTGCCTTTCATGGCAGCAAGTGCCTTCACACCGTAACCCTTTTGTGGTATTGTGGAAGAGTTCAGTGCTGGAGGTTTTGTGAATGCAGAAGACATCCCCGATCTATTCCGTTACTTCCACATCAGGGGATTGATAGCTGCTGATCCAGGACTGATTCATTTTTATAAATGTCAGCCGGTCTACAGAGTCGGTGGACAGATGCACTCTTTTGTGTGTGACAAAACCTCCAGCAGCACTGAACGTCCATTCAGAAAGCACGCTAGATGAAGGGCAACCTAGTAGCTGCATAGCATATTGGCTAAATTCTGGCCAGTGATCCAATCTCAACACCCAGTAAGCCAGTGGATCATCTGCTGGAACCGTATCCAGGTCTGCCCTTGCCCCTAGGTAGTCCTGCACCATATGGTGAAGACGCTGGCAATGGGTGCGCACATTTGACGTCCCTGGGCTTCGTGCACTAAAAAAATTAAAAAATGCAACAGTCAAGCGGCCCCGGCCTTCACCACTATTCCTCTGATCATCCGCAGCCTCAGAAGCACATGTGTCATCACTTGGTAACCTACCAGTGCCTGGAAAGGTGTTACACAAGTGTCGCTTTAGAGCATCCTCAAGTTTTTTCATCCTGTGCTCCCTCTGTGCGGGCCGGATTGAGCTCTGCAACTTTTTCCTTGTATCGTGGATCAAGAAGGGTTGCCAAACAGTAATGATCCCTCTCCTTGATAGCACGAATCCTGGGGTCCTTTAGCAGGCTTTGCATTATAAGGGAGCCCATGCAGCGTAGGTTGGAGGTGGCATTAGCTTCCAAGTCTTCCTGGTCAATGAGGATGACCCCATCGTGCACTTCCTCCTCCCAGCCACGCACTAGCCCTTGTGTTTCTGGGCACACAAAACCCTCCCTTGAGGAATCCCCACCTTCAATGCCCCCACTACTTAAATATTCCTCCTCCTCATCCTCCTCCTGTCTGATTTGAGTAGGACCCGCTGGAATGCTGTCTGCAGAAAGACTGGGGCCTTCAGAACTAGGGAAGGCCTCCTCTTCCTCCCGCTGCTCTGCCTCTAGAGCCACATCTATAATTCCCCGCAGAGTGTGCTCCAGCAGGAACACTAAAGGAATTGTGTCACTGATGCATGCACTGTCCCTGCTCACCATCCTCGTTGCCTCCTCAAATGGTGACAGTACAGTGCATGCATCCTTGATCATCAGCCACTGCGGGGGGGAAAAAAAACCAAGTTGACCTGAACCTGTCCTTGTGCCATACTCACACAGGTACTCGTTGATGGCCCTCTGCTGCTTGTGCAGACGCTGCAGCATTGCCAATGTCGAGTTCCACCTGGTGGGCATGTCACAGATCAGACGGTTTGTGGGAAGGTGGAATTCTCTTTGAATTTCTGCCAGGCGAACGCTTGCTGGGAATGACCGTCTAAAGTGGCTGCAGACTTTTCTGGCCTGGCTGAGAAGCTCTGGCAGCCCTGGGTACTTGGTTAGGAAACGCTGTACCACTATATTTAGGACGTGTGCTAGGCAAGGCATGGTACATGCGTCAATTTACCCTTGCGTAGGGCGGAGAGAAGGTTGCTGCCATTATCACAGACGATCATTCCCAGCTGAAGCTGGCGTGGTGTTAACCATCTCTGCACCTGGCCCTGCAGAGCTGACAGAATTTCTGGCCCGGTGTGGCTCCTGTCCCCTAAACAAACCAGCTCAAGTACAGTATGGCTTCTTTTTGCTTGAGCCATTGCGTAGACCCTGTCAGGCGTCGGTTTAACTGTCGCTTTGCCAGAGACAGAGAAGGAGGAGGAGGAGGAGGAAGAGGGAGAGGTGGTGGTGGTGGAGCAGACTGACCTCATACAAACAGCTTTCTGGAGGCGTGGTGGATGAACAAGCTCCAGCACAGAGCCCCGTCTTGGATCCCTCCCAGCTGCAATCAGAGTTACCCAGTGTGCCGTGAAGGAAATGTAACGACCCTGTCCATGCTTGCTGGACCGCGTGTCTAAAGTCACATGCACCTTGCTGCTGACTGCCTTTCCCAATGACTCGATAACATTGTCTTCCACGTGCTGGTATAGTGCTGGAATGGCCTTGCGTGAAAAGTAATGGCGTTTTGGAACCTGCCACTGTGGTACAGCACATTCAGCAAATTCACGGAAGGGAGCAGAGTCCACCAGCTGGAAAGGCAGCAGCTGCAATGTGAGTAATTTTGCTAAGCTGGCATTTAGATGCTGTGCTTGGGGATGGTTGGGACTATATTTTTTCTTATGCTGCAGCAGCTGCGGCAACGTAATCTGACTGCGTAAATCTTCAGCTGAAGGGATGATGTCACATTTTGAGGAAGGACCTGGTACATCCATTACTGTAGCATCATCCTTGTCAGTGGAGGTTTTAGGCAATGACATGGCAGGACATACAGTGGGGGTACAGACAGATGAGGAGGAGGCGGACCTACGCAAAGTTTTACGCCAACGGGATGCGTGGCAGATGTTCATATGTCGCCTCAAGCACGTGGTACCCAAGCGTCCGGTGTCTTTCCCACGCTTGAGCCTCATCTGACATAGATTACAAATAGCAACAGTGTGCTCTGCTGCTTCATTTCTTAAAGAACTCCCAGACAGCAGAGTTCCTGCATGTGTGCTTTGAGACAACAGCGCTCTGCACCTGGGCAGCTCTGACATCTGATGCCTTGGACTGGCTAGTGCTACAGTTGGTCATAGAGGATGTTGTGCCTTGTGTTTGCTGTGCCTCCTCCTCCTCCCCCTCCTCACTTGACTCCTCTGTATGATCAGGCAACGAGGTGAAGTCAGTGACCTCATCATCGTCATCACCCCCTATCTCCTTGTCACTGGAGCCAACTTGGCAGTATGCTGCAGCTGCTGGGGCAACATGAGTGCCAGTTATTTGTGTGTCATCATCACTGGCACCCCCTTCCTCTAGGTTGATTATACTCCCTTCCTCAACCTCAGAGATTGAATCAGAGCACTGTACTTGCTGCGCATCCTCAAGCAGCATGTCACTGTCATTGTAGTCAAACAATTCAGCTGACTCCTCCGTGTGTGATAGCGAGGCTACGGCAGGAGTAGCTGTGGATATGGAGTCTGCATTAGATGCTTTGGCAGCTGAGGTGTACTGTAAACCACTATAAGCCTGGCTGGCAGAGGACTCGGAGGATGAGGATGGCCTGGTTAGCCAATCCACCAAATCCTCTGTATGTTGCTGCTGCTTAAGACGGCCAGCACCAGTTAGAAAGGACAAGCGTGCCCCTGCAGAGGATGCACCACGTCCACCACGACCAGAGGCACAGCCTCCCGACACAGGGGCTGCTCGCCCTCTTATCTGTGTCTGGGAGCGTCTGCCTGTCCTTTTTGTTCTTTCAGACATGGTGAGTGATATATAGATTAAATATATACAGAACTCTGATTGAACTCTGGTATAAAGATTAAAGATTTACAGAACTCTGGTATAACTCAGTGAGACACCCTGATAGCTGGCAGTCAGTGACAAGACACAGATTACAATTCCCTCCTATAAATCAGTGTGACCCCCTGATAGTTGGCAGTGAGGAGACATAAATTACAATCCGCATAAATCTGCTAGAAGTATGTGGGACCCCCTGATGGGTGGCAGTGAGAAGCCACATATTACAAGTCTCAGAAACCTCCTATAAATCAGTGTGACCCCCTGATGGGTGGCAGCCAGTGAGAACACACGGATTATAGCAATTCCCAAAAATTTGGTAGAAATTAGTGACCCCAAAAATACTTGCTGGCAGTGACAAGAGACAGATCACCTCAATTCCCAGATATTTTGTAAAAATTAGTGACCCCCCAAAATACTGCGTGGCACTGGCTGTGTGACAAGACACAGATCACCTCAATTCCCAAATATTTTGTAGAAATTTGTAACCCCCAAAATACTTGCTGGCAGTGACAAGACACACATCACCTCAATTCCCAGATATTTGGTAGAAATGAGACCCCCCCAGACCCCCCCAGTAGCGTGGCAGACCGGCAGTAAGAACACACAACAATCTTCTATGAAATCTCCTCTCAAATGCGTGCAGAAGCGCTGCGTGGAAACCTTATATAGTGTGCTGCGGGACTTAGCTCTGTGAGCCCATGATTGGGCAAAATTTGCCCAATCAGGACTCTGAGCCGTGATTGGCATACAGGGTTATTCAAAGAGATTCGAAAAGTCACTGCACGTTCGGTGACTTTTCATTCTCTTCAATTCGGTTCCTTTTGCCGATCCCATTTCGGTGACCCTGCGGTGTATTCAGCAAACACCACAGGGCCCCCGAATTGCAGGGAAAGGCTGCCGCAAACCCGACGAAAACGAACCGCAAAACCCACCGAATGCACTCTGAAAACCCCCAAAAACATCTGGATTAACCTGCCGAAAACCACAGAAAAAGCCCGAGCAGGAGCCGATCGCACACAGCCGAAGCAGCTGAGACGCAGACGAGGGAGGTGAATAAATTAGCAAAATAGTTTGTATGAATCTGTGAAAGTGAAACTCTGTTTGCAAACAAACTACTGAGCGAAAATGTCTGAAATTTGCACAGGAGATCCAGGGAATGATAATAAAGAGGCTGTTACAGAAAAAATAAGTAAACTGAAAAAAAAAAAATCGGACTTTAAAAAAAAAAAAAAAATCTGAAAAATGCTTAAGCTTTTTTCGTTCCCATCCAGTCTCTCATCAGTGCAAAATATCCTAAAAAATCTATAAATAAAGAGGCTCTTTACTGCAGAATTTTATAATGAACGGTTTATTAGATACAAGGTGGAAAGCCTGCCCAGAGGGCAGTCTATTGTGGATATACTGCCCTCAGCTCATGGATACTGCCCTCAGCTCGTGGATACTGCCCTCAGCTCGTGGATACTGCCCTCAGCTCATGGATACTGCCCTCAGCTCGTGGATACTGCCCCAACACGTGGATATTGCCCCAACACGTGGATATTGCCCCCCAGCTCAGACCCCAGACCAGACATGGGGCGGCTGTTCGAATGCTCTATCGGCATTCGGACAGCCGCCCCACGAGCTCCACATACTTACCTTCCCGAGCGGCGAAGTGAAAGTTTCCCTGCTTCCGCTTGTTGAAGGACCCAAGCCGCGGTCACGTGGGACTCCAACGTGACCGCGGCTTGGGTCCTTCAAAGAGCGGAAGCAAGGGAACTTTCCCTTCGCCGCTCGGGGGTTGGATGCGTGCGGCAGCCGGGTAGAGGCTGCGAGCGCAGCCTCTACCCGGCTACTGCGTGTGCATCTTGTAACCGCCGCGGCGAGCGCACAGCTGGCTCGTGCCACGGCGGTTGCATGCGCGCACAACCAACCGCCGCTGGTTGCGCGCGCATGCGCAGAGTAAGGCTTGGCGACGGACATGCCAAGCCTTACTCAATTATAGTATAGATTGAATTAAAACGGGAATATTTTTAACATTGAAGTCTATGGGATTCGCCTGAATAAACCTGTCAAATGAAACCACCGAATGGCAGGGCATTAGGGGAACCTTTCACTGCTGGTTTGTGTTCTCTGAATAGCCGAAGCAGTGCTTTTTCATGGGGATTTCTCTGCCCTCGAACAGGCACCGAACAGGCACCGTATGTGCAGGCAATTCGCCAGGATTTGGCGAATTGCCTGCTCTCTGGATAGCCGAATGGCCAGGAAAGGTAACCGAACGCTGATTTTCAGCGTTCGGTTACCTTTCTCAAGCAATTCGGATCTCTTTGGATAACCCTGATAGTGTTGAACCTGTCTTGCACCAGACCTGTGGTCAGGTGCAAGGTTGTAGCCCATAACGAGCTTCAGGCCAGTGGGAAAGTGCATTGTGGTCCATTGTGGTGCATTGTGGGCGAACACGCGGCGAACACCCGGAAATGTTCGGAGTTCGCGAACAAACGAACAGGCTATGTTCGATGCCAACTCCGAACCGTCCGAACCGAACAGCTCATCCCTAGTAATGAGGTGCCCCGAGACTGAGCACAGAAATCGCTGCTGCCGCCTGCATAATAATCAGAGGAGACGTGATGTTTCACACGGACAGTGTTAATTTCCTCCGCTTTGGGCCTCAGCTTTTGACCGGATTCCTGCTGGAGGGTTTGAAGAACAAACTCTGTCTGTGGTGACGATGTTTGCTGCTGACTTTGTCATATCGCCCCGTCTGATATCCTAATCAAAGCGCTTCCAATTACCAGCTCTCCAGATTGGACGGTCTCAGGACCTTAAATAATTCATGGTGGCAGTTTGTGAGGAGGAGACGGCAGAGCTGGACGCGGAGCTGTCACTTCATGGGATAATAGCGTTACCTCGGAGCCATAAAGCCGGTCAAACGTACAGAGCCGTGAGCCGCGTCCCCGTCACCTCGGGCCTTTTCGGCCTCATGAAACGGATGCGCTTAGTCTACATGCGACGTGGGATGTCTCTGCTGAAACACATGACATCAGAGCGCGGTGACCGAGCGCTGGATTAATAATGTATGTGGGAGCCGCTCCTGTGATCCCCCCATTAATCCGCACAAACACCTGACATTTTTTGTGGACTTGCATTTTAGACACATTCAAAGCACTTTCCCTAATGATGTCTTCTTCCTCCTGAACAAAAACCCAATTTGTGGTCAGCCAGGTGGCTTCAAACCGTCCGCAAGCACCAGAGGAAGGAAAGCCAGGGGGCTTTGAGGCAAACATCTGATGCATTGCAGAGGTGACCTATGGCTTCTAGTGACCAAGTGATGTGAGAACGTACACTGCAAAACCTCTTCTGAGGGACGTCTCGCTACAGGTCCATGGAAAATCGCATTTGGCCGATATACCGGAAAGCACTTTCCTGCACTTCCTGCTTGGACGCAACATCACCAAATCACCGCACGATCAGGGTTATTCACAGAGAACCGATCTGGCCCCAAATTGCACCGAATAGTGAATTTCCCGTATGTGTATTTTGTGGCCATTCAGATATTCAGAGAGCAGGTGATTTGCCAAATTTTGGCGAATTGCCAGCAAAATATGGTGTCTGTTCGGCGGCAGTGAATTACGGTGCCTGTTCGGCGGCAGTGAAATACGGTGCTGTTCGACGACAGTGAAATACGGTGACCTCAGGGGTCAGTACTTGGACCCATTCTCTTTAATATTTTTATTAGTGATATTGCAGAAGGTATTAATGGTAAAGTATGTCTTTTTGCTGATGACACAAAGATTTGCAACAGGGTTGACGTTCCTGGAGGGATCAGCCAAATGACAAATGATTTAGGTAAACTAAAAAAATGGTGGGAGTTGTGGCAATTGAGTTTTAATGTGGATAAGTGCAAGATAATGCACCTGGGACGTAAAAACCCAAGGGCTGAATATAGAATATTTGATACAGTCCTAACCTCAACATCTGAGGATTGGGATTAGGGTTATTATTTCAGAGGATCTAAGGGTAAGTAGTCAATGTAATAGAGCAGCAGGAAATGCTGGCAGAATGCTTGGAAATGCTGGCAGAATGCTTGGTTGTGTAGGGAGAGCCTGTATTAGCAGTAGGAAAAGGGAAGTGCTCATGCCACTGTACAGAGCACTGGTGAGACCTCACTTGGAGTACTGTGTGCAGTACTGGAGACCGTATCTCCAGAAGGATATAGACATCTTAGAGAGAGTTCAGAGAAGGGCTACTAAAATGGTGTACGGCTTGAAGGAGAAAAGTTACCAGGAAAGGCTTAATGATCTTAACATGTACAGCTTAGAAAAAAGACGAGACAGAGGAGATATGATAGAAACATTTAAATACGTAAAGGGAATCCACAAGGTAGAGGAAGGGAGAATATTTAAAAGGAAACAAAGTAGCAAAACAAGAGGACATAGTCTTAGATTAGAGGGGCAAAGGTTTAAAAGTAACATCAGGAAGCATTATTTTACTGAGAGGGTGGTGGATACATGGAACAGTCTTCCAGTAGAAGTGGTAGAGGCCAAAACAGTGATTGAATTTAAGCAAGCATGGGATAGGCATAAGGCTATCCTAAACAAAAGATAAATCCAGGTAAAGTATCCATGTAATTGGGCGACTAGATGGGCCGAAAGGTTCTTATCTGCCGACATTTTTCTATGTTTCTATGTTTCTGTTCGGCGGCAGTGAAATACGGTGCTGTTCGGCGGCAGTAAAATACGGTGCTGTTTGGTGGTAGTGAAATACAGTGTCTGTTCGGCGGCAGTGAAATATGGCGCCTGTTCGGCGGCAGTTAAATACAGTGCCTGTTCGGCGGCAGTGAAATACGGTGCCTGTTCGGCGGCAGTGAAATTACGGTGCTGTTCAGCAGTAGTGAAATACGGTGCTGTTCGGCGGCAGGGAAATACGGTGCTGTTCGGCGGCAGTGAAATCCCCCATAGAGAAGCAATGGTTAATCTATTCACATTGAACATCAGAGAAATGTCAGTGAAATGCCCTGATGTTCAGTGGTTTCATTCGACAGGTTTAATCAGGCGAATCCCATAGGCTTCAATGTTACAATATTCCCATTTTAATCCAATATCTAATAAACCGTTTATTATTTTAATCTGCAGCAAAAAGTCTCGTTATTTATTTTAGAAAAATTTTCGGCAAACTTTTGTAGCGCTCACTCCCGGAGGAGCCGCTGAATAATTCTCGGGTTAGGTTGGTGTCAGACGAGCGTAGTATTCACGTCCGTGATTGCGCCTAAAAGTACGTCCGTGATAGCATGACAGAAAGCCCATTGGAGCCTGTTACACAAAGTACGTCCGCACTGAACTGCGGACGCACCACGGCCGCGGCAAACGGACGCAAGGCAGGCAAGAACGTACAACCGCTAGAACGGCCGCACAAAGTGTGCTGCGTCCGCAACGTCCGCATAGCTTTGTGTGTGAGTGATGGAACGTGGTCAGACGGACTGCATTTATACGTCCAGCATTTTTCACGGACAAAATGGTTTTGCTTTTTAATTTATTTTCTCTCCTACATCCGTCAAAATATACGTCAGTGAATAAACGGACTGTGTGGCCACTACTGTGTCTTCCGTACTGACGTACGTCCGTGTGCACGGACGTACAGTCCGTAGAAATCACGCTCGTCTGACCCCAGCCTTAGTCTCACCGCACTAGGGAATAACTATACACCAGCACTGTTGTGGATTTTTATTTATTATATTCTTTACTGATCCCAATAAAGCAGCATATAATAAGCATATACGGTATTTGAGTGACAAGAATTCGTAACGCGGGAAAAACACGCGGCGGTAAAAGAAAACGGTTAACCCCCTCAGTTCTGGAGTGTAAGTCCCGTGAATAATAGCTCAAAAATGTGTATGTGTGTTGTCTCGGGTACCCGGGTACTGTTTTCAACTGGCCAGTGAATGAAACAAAACAATCTTCGTCTAGTCACCGTTGTGGCCCTGTGGATTTAAACAATATTGCAGCGTGCGTTTCTTATTTGGGAACTGCGGCTTGGGAGGCCTCTCACCCATCCGATGAACGAGACTGTCCAGCACCCGATGCCTCAATCATAGGATCTTCTCCACTGTACACTGGGACTCTGTGCCACTGAATCTGCTCCCTGCTTGCCAAATCTCCGCAACTGGAACAACGATCCACCGCCTGCACTCCCCATCGATCAGCGCGGTCTCCTAACTCAGGGTCCTGCCGGATCTAACTCTTCCTCCAGACCTCTCAGCGCTGCGCAGGTAGGTCTTAACACGGTCACTGTCCCGATCCCCAGCACCAGTAAGACAGCGTCTGTACTCCGGCCTGGTTGCGATCCCTGACAGCTCCAATGTGCGTCCTCCACCTTTCACTGCTCCACTCACTCTGCTTCTCCCCTGCATGAGGCTGCTGATCTCCTTCCTCTTCCTGTACCACACGCAAAGGATGATGGTAGAGGTAGTTCAGGTTTGTCCAGCATAGTCTAACAATGTCTCTGTCTCCCTCTGGTGGCAGCAATAGTTCAATGCACCAGAATACAGTGTTTTTAAAGCAGCGCTACACTTTTTTAAATATTGTTTTGTCATTTTTCTGTAACAGCCCTTTTTATTATCATTCATATGATCTTTATATGTAAATTCCAGGCATTTTCGTACAGTAGTTCTTTTGCAAACAGCGTTTAAAATATGGAAATTTTCAATAGTTTTTTTTTTTTTTACCCAGTTTGTTGACTTTCTCCAGTGACTGGTCGGCGCTGTGTTCGGTGGATCGTCGACTATTTTCAGATGTTTCGAATCAATCCGAATTTTCTGATCGTTTTTGCGGTTTTTCGGATCCGTTCCTTGTGTTTTGGTGAATGCTGAATTCACCGCAGGGTCTGGGAATTTGAATACCCGAAGTGCAGGGAACGAGAGAGCACCGGACTCTCTAATTAACCCCTTCTATGTCTCCAGGGAACGTGTGGGACACAATCAGGGTTATTCAAAGAGATCCGAATTGCTGGCGAAAGGTAAGCGAACAGTGAAATTCAGGGTACGGTTACCTTTCCTGGCCATTCGGCTATTCAGAGAGCAGGCAGTTCACCAAATGTTTCTTGAATTGCCTGCACATACGGTGCCTGTTCGGTGCCTGTTCGAGGGCAGTGAATCCCCATAGAGAAGCAATGCTTCATCTATTCAGAGAACACAAACCAGCAGAGAAAAGTTGCCGAATTGCCCTGGTGTTCAGTGGTTTCATTCGACAGGTTTATTCAGGCGAATCCCATAGGTTTCAATGGAAAAAATATTCTCCTTTTAATTCAATATCTAATAAACCGTTTATTATAAGATTCTGCAGTAAAGAGTCTCTTTATTGTTAGATTTTTTAGGATCTCTTAGGCATTTTTCGGTATTTTTTTGCGGAAAAAATTTCTTCAATATTTTTTTAAATTCGTCTTTTCTTTTTTCTGTAACAGCCCTTTTTATTATCATTCATTGGATTTTATATGTAAATTTCAGACATTTTCGCACAGGAGTGTCTTTGCAAACAGCGTTTCACTTTTCAAACATTCAAGCAAACTGTTTTTATTTTCACCACATTCGTCTGCATGTCGGGTTTTTCCGGCGGCTGCTCTGCACTGTGATTGGCTCCTGCTTGGGTTTCTCCGGCGTGTTCGGCGGGTTAATCCAGATGTTTTTGCGGGTTTTGGTGTGCGTTCGCCGGGTTTTGCAGTGAGTTTGCGGTGGCTTTTCCCTGCATTACGGCGGCCCTGTGGTGCTTGCTGAATTCACCGCAGGGTCGCCGAAATGGGATTGCCAAATCACGCCGAATTGAAGAGAACGAAAAGTCACCGAACGTGCGATGACTTTTCGATTCTCTTTGAATAACCCTGAATGTCTCTGAATGTGGCAGCTGGATTACTGAATGACATAGTTACATAGTTACATAGTTACATAGTTACATAGGCTGAAAAAAGACATGCGTCCATCGGGTTCAGCCTCTCCCACATCACCTACTGCTGTTGATCCAAAAGAAGGCAAAAGCACAGTCTGAAATGCTCTCCAATATGTAACATACTGGGAACATTCCTTCTTGCCCCCAGATGGCGTCAGATTTCTCCTTGGATCAAGAAGCTTTTACCCACATATTAAATATTATAACCCTTAATATTCTGTGTCTAAGCGTTTAAATACAGTGTATCCTCTCAGAATTCAGCACACAATACAGAGGGTGGGGGTGGGGGGCAGATTGAAGGGACCGTGTGCATGTATATTAATGCAGAGGGGCCGGAGTTCCCATAAGTCCCACACACTATAAAGTCTGTATTCAGAAGATCAGTCGTATGTTACTCTGTTAAGACACAATAAGTAAAATACGCACATATCATACTATGTATAAATATGTCAGGTTTGAGTGTGTGTTTGTGTTACGCAGGAGATGACACTCGCTGACTTGGGGTCAGGATTCTTGCTCAGGTCCCTCGTGTATTTTTGTAGCAGTGGATCCTTGGGGGGGGGATTGAGGTTTGCAGTGTCTGCAGTATTTTTAATATGAATAATATTTCTCCGACCCCCCCTTTGTCTGATTAACCCTTTACTTTCTTCCCTTTTTTTTCTCGCTTTCAGCTTTTATTCTCTCCTTTTCTGAGATAGATTTATATTTGTTTTGTTTGTATTGATGTGTTTATATATATATATATATATATGTCTCCTGAGCAGCGTTTTAATGTCGCCGGTTTAGCAGCCATTGCTTTTACGAGCAGTTTGCATTCTGGGATTTAAAGTGCGGATTTCCCAGCAGGCTTTGCGAAGCAGGCCACGCGGGGGCAGGTTTGTGTCCCCGGTGTTTGTCTCTATTTGTTGTTGTTTTGTGGTTTATCGTTTATGAACAAACACTCCGGCTTCTGTATTCAATGTGTGCCCATAAATATTTGATTCGAGTCCATCGTTTTACAGACGTGAAATCATCTCTGGATGCAATTTGTGATGCTGAACGCGGCAGAGTGCGGCTCGGTGTCCGTCCGCCGCTGCCTAATTGTCAGCTTTTAGCTTTAATGGATGTGAAACGTAATAATCTAATGTTCTTGTACTTTTTCCAGCTCTGGGATTTCATTTTTTTAGGAAAGTTTTGTGGTTGGTTTTGCTGCGTTTTTCAACTTTCAGTCGGTTTTCTGAAGGGAAAACAAAATCGACTACAGCAATAATACTCAAAGTAGGAGTTTAAGATTTCCTTAACCCCTTCATTACCAAATGATTTCTATTGAAAAACATATCATAAAATTTACCTGAAACATGGGATGTTCGGGCAATGATCACATAGTGGAAAATTGCCATTTCATCCTCTGACTTTATTATTCTGAGAAAAAAAATGATGTAAATTTGCTAATTTTTATTTTTCATGTATTGGTTTATCCTTTAGAGAAATCTCACTGGGATAAAAGGTTGTAAACTCTAGATGGCGTCCCTTATCTGGTACGGTGTCACACAAGGGTCTGCATTATCAGCATACCGGCAGAAATCTCACTGGGATGAAAGGCTGTAAACTCTAGATGGCGTCCCTTATCTGGCACGGTGTCACACAAGGGTCTGCATTATCAGCATACCGGCAGAAATCTCACTGGGATGAAAGGCTGTAAACTCTAGATGGCGTCCCTTATCTGGTACGGTGTCACACGAGGGTCTGCATTATCAGCATACCGGCAGAAATCTCACTGGGATGAAAGGCTGTAAACTCTAGATGGCGTCCCTTATCTGGCACGGTGTCACACGAGCGTCTGCATTATCAGCATACTGGCAGAAATCTCACTGGGAAGAAAATGTTATGATATTTTTTTGTATTTTCGTTTTGTTTGTAAAATATTTGGATTTCCAGAAAATATTACGGCTTAATGTCATAATTCCGGAGATTCCGCTTCTCACGTTTTGTCATTTTTACCTAAAATCCGTGATTCCCGTTTCATGATTCACAGCATATAAAGTGGTTTTGTTAGCTGTAAAACTCAGAGCCAGCAGGAAGGTGACGGCTGTAGGTTTGGGGACGGAAGGAGAGTCTGCGCCGCTTCACGTAAACATGGCAAGAGATGTGAACATTCAGGGACGCTCCAGGCACCGTGACCAATGAATGTGAACTGAGCGGTCGCGGTGCCCTGAGTGTCCTCACTCCTCTCCTCCCTCAGGGCGGCTCCCTCTGATTTACCCTCTGCGTGCAGGGAATGATCTCAGCTTCAGGAGGACTTCTCGGAAGTGGGACCTTTTTTGGGGCCTCCAGCCTTCCATGGTCATGTGACATGCTCTGTCTTACAGGATAGAGGAAGGGTTAAATGAGAGGGGTTAATGTTTAGCCCCTCTCTCCCGCCTCCCTGGTCCCTTTTTAACCCTCGACTGTCCGTTTAAGGGAGACTTTGTCACGTTGCCAAATCGCACGAAGATAATACAGGGTTTTACACCGGGAGCCGGGGAACGGCCGGTCAGGGGACTAGTCCTAGAACACCCGTGCAGGAGCTCTCCAAGGTTTCTGCCTCCCAACGCAATGTGTTTAAACAAGCTTTGCCTAAAAGCGACCTGTGAGAATTTTAATAAGTATCATTTATTTCTGGTGACTCGAAACGTGCGATTTGAAGTATATAAAGGGAACGCTGCTCCTGCTGAGGAAAGGGTGGAGGAACTGAATTCCCACCCGTTCCCTCTCGACTTGACCCCTGCAAGCTGCCGTATTTTTTGGGCCCCATTAGATTCTTCACGCACAATTGTGCGCTCGTGTGTAATCACATTACAGCAAGGGGAAAAAGCCTTTGCGCTGAAAATCGTACTGCGACGCTCGCGCACAAAATGCACGTTAACGTCTTACGCGAGTGACCCTGCGCGTACCCTTTGCGAGCGCAATTTAGTGCGCGCATCCTATACTTAACATTGTGCGCTGGTGCGCGCATGGTATTACAATCTTAGCGCAAAATTTAACGGACAGCGTTTGCGCATAATTTTAACGTCTTTGAAAAGCTGGTGGTAACGGCAAATTGTAACAACCTGACCGAACCAAACTGCGGATTCACGACGGAGAACGACGATGCGCAGGTTTTCTTTTACTAGATCCATCAAAAATGACGGCCACTACCTTGTCTTCCGTCAGGAACGTACGTCTCTTGTGCGCAGTCCACCCAAAATGACGGACTCGCGCTAAAAATTACATTGCGCTCACTAGTTTCTGCGCACAACGGTACTTTGGTGCATCGGTTTTACGAGCGCAATTTCCCGACGGATGAAAAAATGCGCGAGGAATGTAATTCCAGCAGTGATTTTCGTGCGTTAATGTTTAACGCTTTGCACAAAAAAAAAACAGGCGTTTAACGTGCGTTTTTGCGTTCAGAATGTAATAGGGCCCTTTATGTCTTATAAGCTTAAAATACGGAAATATTAAACAGGTCGAGTTTGAGTATAAACCGAACCAGTTCCGCTGCTCTTAACCCCGTGCTGTCCAAGGCCTGTGACGGAGTCGCGCAGGTCACTGGGTCTTTGTTACAGACGAGCAAATCGAGCATCAAATTAGATGAAGGTCATTGGACTCGTCACGGTGCAGGTATCAGCATTAACCTGCAACCTAACCCCATGTATTTACTGCGCGACACAAATAAACCATCCAGGGAATAAGATTTATCCGGGAAATGGGAGCGTTTCCTGAATGTGCAATTCTAAAAACCCCCAGGAGATGGCGCTGGGATAAAGTCTAAAATATGGAATTACCACAAACTGAAAACGTCATTTTCGCCTGGCTATACGGTGCAGAGGGGGGGGGCTGTTAGAGGGATGCCCCCCACCCCATGATGTGAGTCCTGGTCTGACACATCCAGCGCAGAGCATAGGGAATTCCACAGAAAATAATCTCAAACCTGCGGCTGCACAAATCATCCAAAAGCAGAGAAGCTCCAGGAAAAACTTTTAGTATGGATTTAATATCCAAAATTATAAGTGATTGAAATTTGCAATTCATTGTTTGTCCTGTCCCCCCCCCAATCGTCCTCAGGCGCTGCGCCCGTAACTCCTGATATTGATATCCATATCGGATTGTCCCACACGTTTATTCCCCGCGACAAATTCTTTAAAAGCTGCTCCAGATAACATTCCATGATTTCTATCAACAAAATGGGAAGAAGGTGCTTCATCTATTATTATTATTATGGTTATCATTTATATGGCGCCAACAGTTTCCGCAGCGCTTTATAAAAACCAAAGAGAACAAGATAGACGGACATATGATGGAGAGAAGAGGTGTAGCGGGTCCTGCTCATAGGAGCTTACAATCTAGCGGGATTGGGGTTGAGGAAGATGAGGGGAGTTTTACTGGACGGCAGGATCATTAGTGCCAGCGTTTCGGGAATGGTGGGACCATAGAAGCAGCTTCAATCATGTGGGAGCAGAGGGATGAGTTGCGTCAGTGATGTGGTACAATAATCTGAAGAGTTGGGTTTTGAGGGATTTCTTGAAGGCCTGAAGGTCAGGGGAGAGTTTGATAGGACGAGGCAAGTCATTCCACAGGACTGGAGCTGCCTGTGAGAAGTCTGGGAGGCGAGAGTTGGCCGTGCGGGTGTAGACCGATGACAGGAGGAGATCACCTGCCGAAGTTAGAAGAAGTTGTTACAACCCTTTCTCTGTTTCTCTGGTTCTGGCATCAGATCCTCCATGTTGCCTGTAACGAATATAAACCCTGCTCTATTCCTGAATACAATGTGAAAGACATGGAGCGTGTCCGCGTCTTCATCATTTCCCATGACCGCACTCGTTAATCCCTCAGTGTATGAGTGACCAGAGATCAGAGACATGTAACCGAGAAACACAGAGACCCCCAGAAATGAGAGAGACCCTAGAAATTATATCCACTAAACGCATATCCAGGCCGGCTGTATGACTGGTAGAATAAGAGCCGCAACTCAGCCAGGCCGGCTGTATGACTGGTAGAATAAGAGCCGCAACTCAGCCAGGCCGGCTGTATGACTGGAAGAATAAGAGCCGCGACTCAGCCAGGCCGGCTGTATGACTGGTAGAATAAGAGCCGCGACTCAGCCAGGCCGGCTGTATGACTGGTAGAATAAGAGCCGCGACTCAGCCAGGCCGGCTGTATGACTGGTAGAATAAGAGCCGCAACTCAGCCAGGCCGGCTGTATGACTGGTAGAATAAGAGCCGCGTCTCAGCCAGGCCGGCTGTATGACTGGTAGAATAAGAGCCGCGTCTCAGCCAGGCCGACTGTATGACTGGAAGAATAAGAGCCGCAACTCAGCCAGGCCGGCTGTATGACTGGAAGAATAAGAGCCGCAACTCAGCCAGGCCGGCTGTATGACTGGAAGAATAAGAGCCGCGTCTCAACCAGGCCGGCTGTATGACTGGTAGAATAAGAGCCGCGTCTCAGCCAGGTCGGCTGTATGACTGGAAGAATAAGAGCCGCGTCTCAACCAGGCCGGCTGTATGACTGGTAGAATAAGAGCCGCGTCTCAACCAGGCCGGCTGTATGACTGGAAGAATAAGAGCCGCGTCTCAGCCAGGCCGTAGGTATCATAGAATGAAATGTCATCACAGAAATGATGAATCAAAGAAAAGCCGTAACAGAATATTAAGGGTTATAATATTTAATATGTGGGTAAAAGCTTCTTGATCCAAGGAGAATATGACGCCATCTGGGGGCAAGAATGAAGGTTTCCCAGTGTGTTACATATGGGCGAGCGCTTCAGACTGGGTTTTTTGCTTCTCTTGGATCAATAGCAGAAGGTGATGTGTGAGAGGCTGAACCCGATGGACGCATGTCTTTTTTTAGCCTATATAAGCCTATATGTAAGAGACTTGGAAAAGAAACACATAATACGAGTATGACAAAGGGTTTATAAAGCAAGAGATAAAACATGACCAGAGGACGAACCAGCCAGGCCAGAGCCTCAACAAGCAACATAAACCCCACCATATGACCTCACGAACTGTGCAATCAGAGGAAAGCCCAGGCTAAGGCGAGACGCCATGACCAGCGAATGGGAGAAAAGGAAAATGGAGAGGGTCTACGGGGAAAGAGGGAAGAAACACATGGGAGAGAAATAGGAGGAAATTATGGGGGCTCCGACGTGGACAGTCAGGACACAAGCAGCTTGGGGGCCACTGGGGAAATGGCTCCAAAACCACCATGTCTGGCTGTGTTATTGTAAAGGATGCTGCGAGAAGTGCCTGATCTGAGTGGGAGTCTGGTCTGGTCCGAGGGGGAGTGTGACGGAACCGTTCTTTTCCGCCTGTCCTGACTCTCCAGACACCCCTTCGTTGCACCAGCCCGGCTACTGGGAGCGCTGTCCTCAGCGCCTCGAGCAGCTTGACCCGCTGCTTTTGTTTCTCTGCCATGGAGCCGTTAGGAATTTCCAGAAGGCCGCTCTGTGCCTTCTGTGGGTGAGTGTGTAGTTGAAAGAGACACCAGACGCGGCTGTATGTTCCAACAGGATTCTCTCTCTCTGAGCTCTTTAATGAACAAATACGCCATTTTACACTAAACTAATTTAAACTAAAACCAAACAATGTAAAATATATTTAAAATCACACAATATAAATGAACATAAAGTCTCTTGGGGTTTGAAGCATGGAGCGCCATGTCAGCTTTATGACAGGGAGTCTGGTCTGGTCTGAGGGGGAGACTGGTCTGGTCCGAGGGGGAGTCTGGTCTGGTCTGAGGGGGAGTCTGGGGGATGTTTGGTCTGGTCTGGGTTGGAGTCTGGTCTGGTCTGGGTTGGAGTCTGGTCTGGTCTGAGGGGGGGGTCTGGGGGATGTTTGGTCTGGTCTGGGTTGGAGTCTGGTCTGGGTTGGTGTCTGGTCTGGTCTAAGGGGGAGTCTGGTCTGGTCTGGGTTGGAGTCTGGTCTGGTCCGAGGGGGAGTCTGGTCTGGTCTGAGGGGGAGTCTGGGGGTTGTTTGGTCTAGTCTGGGTTGGAGTCTGGTCTGGCCTGGTTTGGAGTCTGGTCTGGTCTGAGGGATGTTTGGTCTGGTCTGGTCTGGTTTGGAGTTTGGTCTGGTCTGAGGGGGACTCTGGGGGATGTTTGGTCTGGTCTGGATTGGAGTCTGGTCTGGTCTGGGTTGGAGTCTGGTCTGGTCTAAGGGGGAGTCTGGTCTGGTCTGGGTTGGAGTCTGGTCTGGTCTGGGTTGGAGTCTAGTCTGGTCTGCATCGGAGTCTGGTCTGAGTTGGAGTCTGGTCTGGTCCGAGGGGGAGTCTGGTCTGGTCTGAGGGGGAGTCTGGGGGTTGTTTGGTCTGGTCTGGGTTGGAGTCTAGTCTGGTCTGCATCGGAGTCTGGTCTGGTCTGAGTTGGAGTCTGGTCTGGTCCGAGGGGGAGTCTGGTCTGGTCTGAGGGGGAGTCTGGGGGATGTTTGGTCTGGTCTGGGTTGGAGTCTGGTCTGGTCTGGTTTGGAGTCTGGTCCGGTCTAAGGGGGAGTCTGGTCTGCTCTGGGTTGGAGTCTGGTCTGCTCTGGGTTGGAGTCTGGTCTGCTCTGGGTTGGAGTCTGGTCTGGCCTAAGGGGGAGTCTGGTCTGGTCTGGGTTAGAGTCTGGTCTGGTCTAAGGGAGAGTCTGGTCTGGGTTGGAGTCTGGTCTGGTCTGGGTTGGAGTCTGGTCTGGTCTAAGGGGAGAGTTTGGTCTGGGTTGTTCATTTGAGGTGATAAAGAGATCAAGATGTGTCATCATGTACCAGGACGTTGAGCCGCACGTGCACTGTCTACGCCATTATCGCGTGGTGTTGTTATACAGTGTAATCGAGGAGATACAAATAAACGCACGAGCACAGTCTGAGCCACAGGGACCAGCTGGAAGCTACCAGAAATGACTAAACTGTTGGTTCTTCTGCGTTTCTAATAATTGGGAAGAAGTGGGATGATTGGGATAATCCTGAACTTTCACCCAATGTTCCAAGATTTCAAGCCTGCTATAAAGCACGTGGTGGTTGAACGTGGCGTCCTCACAGGCAGCAGGTGCTGGATTACATTGTACTTTGCGGTGGATCAGGCGCAGCTTGGGCGTCTTTATGGTTTTTATACTGGAATTTGGGGATATCCTGGGATGGCTGGTGCCTCTGGGTTAGTAATTAGGGATGAGCCGAACACCCCCGAGTTTGGTTCGCATTCGAACTCAAACTTTTCAAACGTTCGAATTGGAACTCGAACACGAATTCAATACAAGTCAATGGGACTCAAAGTTCGATTTTTAGAGTGCCCTCCAAGAGGGCATATGTGACAGAACCGTTCTCTTCCATCTGTCCTGACTCTCCAGATACCCCCTTGCCAAAATCAGCCTGGCCTCTGAGTTGCTTGGAGCTCAGTGCCTCGAGCAGCCTGATCTGCAGCTCCAGATCTGCTTGATCTGAACCTCTGCCTTGGAGCCTCTTTGCATTTCCAGAAGGCCGCTCTGTGCCTTCTGAGGTTGATTGTAGGGTGGCGTAGTTGAAGGAGACACCAGGCGAGCTGTATGTTCCAACAGGATTCTCTCTTTATGGAAGATTTCACTGGATATTTATACAAAATACAGCAATGCACATTCAAACGTCTCACCCATCCCAACCGTTCTGATTAGTTGGTTCCAAGACCACTGCAGGTTTCCTTCAGGTCCTCTTCAGTTATAATTTGCATACCAAATGGTGAACATGTACCTAAAGTACATGCTAATTAGCATGTGAATCTCCTGCCCTATTGACACAGCCCATCCAGCTTCAGGTGTTTACCTTCTAACTGCCTGAATGCAATCAGTCCGCCCTATATAACCACTAACACTGGCTCCATTTGAGCCTTGGCTCTTGTGACCTCCAAGTGGCATCCTAAGTGGACGTTCAGAGTTGATTCCTAGAGTTGCGGGACTGGAGGAAGGAACTGCAAGGTCCACTTTTTACTCCGGGTAAACACACGTCTATATCATGCTTTCTCTCACCCTTCTACTCTTTACTTCTACCTTTCTCCTTAAATGGAACTCCTGCCCCTCTACCACCGACCCCTACACTATCTGCATCTCTCCCTCCCTCCTCTCGTCCCACATGACGGCCTCGCATGAGCTCCTCTGTTTCCTCAGAACATGGTCTCCCTCTAACTCTCGTGCTGCCAATCACTCCCACTCCCACAAATCCCATTCCCACCTTCTCTTTCTCACCCTCCTGCTGTTACTCTATGCAGGTGACATATCCCCTAACCCTGGCCCCACAACACATCCAATACTTCCCTCTCATCCTATCTCCAGCGCATATAAATCACCTCCCTGCAAGCCCAGCAACCTCATTCCCATAATCCCTCAGCGCCTGTCCTCTTTCTCCTGCGCCCTCTGGAACGCTCGCTCTGTGTGCAACAAACTCCCAGCAATCCATGACCTCTTCCTTTCAAACTCCTTCAACCTCCTAGCTTTAACTGAAACCTGGCTAACTCCCTCTGACACGGCCTCCGTTGCTGTTCTCTCACATGGCGGTCTACACTTGAGCCATACCCCCAGACCGGGTGAGAGAAATGGTGGCGGGGTCGGACTCCTGCTCTCTCCCACCTGCACCTACCAGCATCTCCCTCCACCCCCATCCCTCTCCTCCTTCGAGACACACTGCATCCGCCTGTTCTCTCCTCTGGCCCTCAGGGTGGCAGTCATCTACCACCCACCGGGACCAACCTCCCAGTTTTTTGACCACTTTGCTACCTGGCTTTCTCACTTCCTGTCTTCTAATCTTCCATGCCTAATTCTCGGGGACTTCAACATTCCCATTGACGATCCTTCCGCCCCTGCTGCCTCCAAAGTTCTTTCACTCACGTCCTCCCTTGGACTCACACAATCCTCCCTCCTCCCTACCCACCGCGATGGTCACGCTATTGACCTTGTCTTTTCCAACCTCTGCTCCATTTCTGAGTTCAAATGTCGCCCTTTCCCCATCTCTGACCACCACCTTCTCTCTTTCAACCTATCTGGACTTCCTAAACACCCTGCTCCCCCACCCCGCACACACACTCGCAGAAATCTACATGCTGTGGACCCCCATCAATTCTCCAACCTACTTCACCACCTCCCTCATACCTCATCCTTCACCTGCCCTGATGCTGCCACTAATCACTACAACACTATGCTTATCTCTGCTCTAGACACTCTTGCTCCTCTTCGACTCTGTAAGGCCCCACGCTGCCAGCTTCAGCCCTGGCACACCCTCCAGACTCGCTACCTGCAAAGATGCTCCCGCACCGCAGAGCGTGCCTGGAGGAAATCCCACTCTGAAGCTGATTTTGTTCACTTCAAGTTTATTCTCCGGTCATACACCTCTGCCCTCCACTTGGCCAAACAATCCTTCTTCTCATCTCTTATATCTACACTGTCCTCCAACCCTAAATGGCTCTGGTCCACCTTCAACACCCTCCTCTACCCACCTGCACCTCCCCCCACAGCTGCCTTCAGCGCTCAAGACATGGCAGACTACTTCCTCAGTAAAACTTTAACTATCAGAAGCAACATCCCAACACAAGATAGTTATCTGCCACCTCCACTCCCACAGGTCCCCTCTGCCACCCTCTGCCGCTTCCTCCCAGCCACTGAGGAGGAAGTAAATTCCTTATTGTCCTCCTCACATCTCACCACATGCCCGCTCGACCCCATTCCCTCACATCTAATTCCTCCCCTCTCCTCCTCCCTCACCCCTGCTCTCACACACATCTTCAACCTATCTCTCTCCACTGGCTCCTTTCCATCCGCCTTCAAACACGCGCTAGTTACCCCTTTACTAAAGAAACCATCCCTAGATCCCAACTCTCCATCCAACTACCGCCCTGTATCCCTGCTTCCCTTCACATCAAAGCTCTTAGAAAAACTAGTCTTCAACCGCCTCTCCCTCTTCCTGTCCTCCAATTCCCTACTTGACCCCCTGCAATCTGGCTTCCGTCCCCTACACTCAACTGAAACTGCCCTCACCAAAGTCACCAACGACCTCCTAACTGCTAAAAAACACGGCCACTATTCTTCTCATCCTGCTTGACCTCTCGGCTGCTTTTGACACTGTTGACCACCCCCTCCTTCTACAGACCCTCAACTCTCTGGGTCTCGGTGACACTGCACTTGCTTGGGTTGACTCCTATTTATCCAACAGGTCCTTCTGTGTGTCCAATGCTGGTAACTCCTCCTCCTCATTGCCTCTATCTGTTGGTGTACCTCAAGGCTCTGTCCTTGGTCCTCTGCTCTTTTCCATCTACACCTCCTCCCTGGGCAAAATCATCAACAGCTTTGGCTTTAATTACCACCTCTATGCTGATGACACTCAGATCTACCTCTCTACCCCTGATCTGTCTCCCCCTGTCCTTTCAAAAGTCAGTGACTGTTTATGTGGCATCTCCTCCTGGATGGCCTCCCACCACCTAAAGATCAACATGTCAAAGACTGAACTCCTACTTATTCCTCCCTCCAATGCCTCCCCACCTCCTGACTTCTCTATCACGGTGGAGGGTATCACCATCTCCCCATCAAACCAAGTTCGCTGCCTTGGAGTTACACTTGACTCTGCTCTTTCCTTCATCCCCCACATCAAGTCTCTTTCCTCCTCCTGCCGATACCAACTGCGTAATATTTCCAGAATTCGGCCATTTCTTACCGCTGTCACCACAAAACAACTCATACACGCCCTGGTAATCTCCCGACTCGACTATTGCAATAATCTCTTATCTGGCCTCCCTCTGTCCCGCCTCTCCCCCCTACAATCCATCCTGAACGCCTCCGCCAGGCTAATTCACCTCACCCGCCGCTCTGTCTCTGCCGCTCCCCTCTGCGAGTCCCTTCACTGGCTCCCCATCCACTGCAGAATTAAGTTCAAAATCCTTATCCTTACCTACAAAACCCTCACTAACTCAGCTCCCCACTACCTGTCCTCACTAATCACCAAATACACCCCAGCCCGCTCCCTAAGGTCAAACAGTGACCTGCGCCTAGCTTCCCCGCATCACCTCTTCCCATGATAGACTGCAGGATTTCTCACGCGCAGCCCCCACTCTCTGGAACGCTCTCCCTCGTACTGTCAGACTTTCCCCTAACTTCTCTTCCTTCAAACGCTCCCTGAAAACATTCCTATTTAGGGAAGCCGACCCCCCAACTCACTGACACAACCATCAATCACTCTCACCTTACAGTCCTCTCCTCCTGTTTCCAACCCCAACCCTCCCAGATTGTGAGTTCCTACGGGAATAGGGCCCTCATCTCCTCCTGTACTGTTTGTCAAATGTTGTTCAATGTATTGTAACCCTGTCTATACTGTGCTTATTGTACAGTGCTGCGGAATATGCTGGCGCTTTATAAATAAAGAATAATAATAATAATGTCAGTTAGATTTTTACAATAAACATTCTTTAGCTCACACAACATTTACATAATCTATTGTTCTAACACATCAGATTAAAGACAAACACTATCGCAGACTTCTTGAATCAAACATGCAGCCAGATAAGGGGAAAAGCCCTTTTGCATAAATCACACACTACTCAAGCTTGTTTACTGGCTACACAAAACACATTTACCTCCAGAAATATAAGTCTATTTAAAACTAAAGCTACGCAATTTACACTAAACTAATTTAAACTAAAACCAAGCAATGTAAAATATATTTAAAATCACACGATATAAATTAACATAAAGTCTCTTGGAGTTTGAAGCGTGAAGCGTTACGTCAGTTCCATGACATATGTCCCCCCTTCCAGAACGGCAGGGCAAGCTTAGATCCAAAACGGATCGCTTGCCACTGACGAGACCTCTCACTTTGTCCCTTTTCTGCGCCATCTTCAAAGTTCCAGGTTGCGGGCACATAAGCAAAGTCAGCAGGGTCTGACGGTCGCCACAGGGTATGCCTGGATGTGGGTCCATAGTCCCGGGGTAAGAGGCAAGCCAACCCTCTTGTCCAGTGCTCCCAAGGACTCACCGCAGTAGTGTCTGCCAGGCAACAGGCCACCACAGTCCACAGACACAAAACATTTTCTAGCGGGTACACTGGAATTCCCCCCACATATTTCTGTCTCCAGGGCCCCTCTGCGGACCCAGGACCAGATCACAGTCAGCAATCCAAGTCCCCAGTCTCTCCTTCTGCTGCTGCCCCCGTCCTGAACATTTAAAAAGGGCCCAGCCCACGGCAATCCCCACAATCTCAAAAGGGCACAATTCTTCCTGGGACCAGGAACTTGATTGCCTCTCAGGGTACTAGTCACTCACCGATTCTGCTGGTCTTCTGGGCAGGTAAGAAGAGGTTCCCTCTCTGGTAGCACCTTGGGTCATAGGAGTGGAGTGCTGGGGGGGTCTCCATCTTCGTTGGGGACAAGGCACACTCTGATGCCAGCACAGCGTCCAGCCTTATGATTTCTCTCAAATCCATTGTGAATGCAACAGGGTTCTCGTTGAACAAAATTAAGTCCACAGGCTCCATAATCGCTGTCCCCTCAAGCTGGGGATCCGGGCCACCTGTACTGCGTCTCCCTTGTGCAGTGGGAAGGAGCGCAGCCTCTTCCCTGACAGCCTGCTGTTGTTTAATCTTGCCGTTCAGCTGTACTTCTAGCTGTAACGTCTTTGCTTTCAGTTCAGCAACTGAAGCTTGTAGCTCGGCCTGTACCTGATGGTGCAGCTCTGTCTGGAGCCTCTCATTTTCCAGCTGTTGCTGTGCCCTGTACAGCCTGCTTTCAGAGTGTCGCAACTGCTCACCTATACTATGGCATTGCTCGGTCTCTGCATCAAGCTGCTCCTGAAGTGCTTGACATTTTTCTTCCCAGGCAGTGATAGAAGCCTGGAGTCCAGCCTTTAGTTCTTGGCACTGACCCTCCAGCTGTTGACATGACTTCTCGAGTAGCTGGGCCTTGCTTCGCTCTGCCTCTCCGTCTGCTCTCAGTTGGTCATTCAGCAGTCTGGCCTTTTTGAGATTCTCACCTACACGCTCAGCGTTACTTTGCTCATCTTTCAGCTTCTCTGTCAGCTCCATAATCTGGGATTCCAGGAGACACTTTTCCCCCATGGTTGCCTGGACTTTTAAAACTCCAATGGCCATGGCCTCTTCTCTCTCTCGAGCAGTATTATCCTTTGCTCGCTCAGCAGCTGTAAGTAAGTTCCGTAAGCCAGTCATATCCATCTCCAGGCGCTGTACATTCACCTCTGCGGCATCTCTGGAGAGTCTCACCTCGTCCAGCTCTCTCTGGCCATCTTGCAGCTGATCCTGTAGCCGGTGCAATTGCAGGGCAGTCTCTTTCTTGCTCTGGGTGGCAGCTTCTAGTTGCCCTTTCAATGTCTCTACCTCCCCTCGAAACGGGTCACAAAATTTGCGTTCTGGATCCAACACCTCCTCTATTTCTTTCACCCGTCCACACCTCCGCTTCTTTTTAGCCTTACTTGAGGGTGGGTTGATGGTCACAGTTGGTGCGGAGGCATATTTTGTTTGGGTCTTGGTGTTGGCAGAAGCCGATGCTTCCAAAATCCCTGGTCTCTGCCAATCCAAGTCCGTAGACACCCTCTGGGTGTGTGGTGTAGTTGCCAGCCAGTTCTCCTCCTGGCTACGAATGTCCCCTGGCTCAATCCAGCCTGGGACCTTGTATTTATTGTATTCCACATGCAGAGGGTTAAAATCTTCCTGGTCCCGCAAAGCTTCCCCTTTCTGCAATAAACAGACCTCATTCCAAATGCTCTGGAACAGGTCCATGCTAGGGTTTGGACCATATTGCTTGAGGCGTCTTTTTACCTCCTTGAGCGTTTCCATCTCGCTCCTGGTTGTGCCACACTTGTGCCTTTGACCCTTACTTTAGTATCCGTTCCATCCATGGCTCTCCAGCAGGTCCCTCAGGGTGTCTCGCTTGCAGGCTGTAAAGTTGGCCATCTCGGGGTGTATTGGTGTTGGAGAGCCTCTATCCCACCGCTGCCACCAATGTGACGAAACCATTCTCTTCCGCTTGTCCTGACTCTCCAGATTCCCCCTTGCCAAGATCAGCCCGGCCTCTGAGTTGCTTGGAGCTCAATGCCTCGAGCAGCCTGATCTGCAGCTCCAGTTCTGCTTGATCTGAACCTCTGCCTTGGAGCCTCTTTGCATTTCCAGAAGGCCGCTGTGCCTTCTGAGGTTGAGTGTAGTGTAGCGTAGTTGAAGGAGACACCAGGTGAGCTGTATGTTCCAACAGGATTCTCTCTTTATGGAAGATTTCACCGGATATTTATACAAAATACAGCAATGCACAATGTAAAATATATTTAAAATCACACAATATAAATGAACATAAAGTCTCTTGGAGTTTGGAGCGTGGAGCATTACATCAGTTCCATGACAGCATATATGCTAGATATTTGCCATAAAAGGTGTATGGGGGTCCAGGTAGTGCCCTGGGGGACAGGAAACAAGGACAAAAAGTTAAAAAAAAAAAACGTTTTTAAAGGGACAGTGAGTTTTCCATGAAATAAGGGTTAAAAATAAAATGAAAAATTCCTTCAAATATCGTGCCCAGGAGGTCCCCATAACCTGCCCGTGAAGTGGCGGATCTGTAGGATGTATAGAAACATTTAAAAACAATGTCCGGGTCCGGGTAGTGCCCTAGGGGAACAGGAAACAAGGACAAAAATTTAAAAAAAAGATGTTTATAACCCCTTCACTGCTGACGACATGTGGGACATGTCCTGTATGCTGAGGAGGACGTGTCCCACACGTCATCAGCTTTGCGGGACCCCCGGCGGAGATACTCACCTCTCTGCCGGGGTCCCGTGGCGTTCTGACTTCAGCGTCCTCAGACGCTGAAGTCAAGCTCCTCCCGACGTAAATGACGTCATCGCGCCATGCGCGATGACATCATTTCCAGGCGACCCCCGGCAATGCCAGGAGATCGCCTGGAAGGGAGGGGGGGATCTGATCGGATCCCTCTCCCTCCCGATCGGGAGGTCCCACAAAAAAAAGCCAGGCACCGCTTAAAAGGGGAGAGTCTCCCCTTTTAAGCGGTGCCTGGGTTTAAGGCTAAGGTCAGACTAACGCAGTATTAACGTGCATTTAGCCGCACTAAATCACGGCCGCGCTAGCAGCAAATTATGTCCAATGCCGGGCAGCATACGAAGAACGGCCGCTCAAAAGTGCGGCCGCGCAACGCAAGTGGCAAACGAACGCATTTTTTCGAGAACGTCAAACCGCTAGTACTGACGCACAGAGTGCGCTGTCAATCGAAAGGCCCGAGCATGGCCTTTCGAATGATATCCAACATGACCAGGTATAAAGTAAAAAAATAAAAATAAAAAAACATGTATTTTTTTTTTATTAATGCAGCAATATTGTTCACATTTCAATTATAATGTGAACAGTGATGCTGCACTAATGATTTTTTTCTATGGCGTGCGTTTGCTAAAAATCACATAATTCCCCCCAAAAAATTTAATAAGGTCCCATTTCTAATTTTTGTACAAGCGCACCCCATAGAAAATATAACCGCAAATGTTCATGTGATAAAAGGTGAAAAAAACACTTTACACGCTGCAGATGATTAAAAATTCAAGTTTTATTGCATTTTTTGTTATAATATACAGGCAGAACATAACGTATACATATAAAAATGATATATTATGAATCTACCGAGTCTGCCGGAAAGAACGATATATAATATGTCTGGGTCGTATAATAAAATGTAGCTTCAAATCGCGTTTAAACATGAGCGAAAGCAGTAAAAATTAGCTCAGCACGCAGCGGTGAAATGCCTCAGCATAAGGGTTAAAGGAAAAGTGAGTTTTTTCCATAAAATAAGGGTTAAAAATAAAAACGAAAAATTCCTTCAAATATCGTGCCGAGGAGGTCCCCATAACTTGCCCGTGAAGTGGCGGATTTGTAGGATGTATGGAAACATCGCCATCACAGACCCACACGACACCTGGCACTCCCAGTCTGCATACAATGTATCAAATTCATGAGACTGGACTAATTAGAAGCACATGTTATTTCCAAACACTAATTAAACACCTGTTGTTTACGCCGTTTGAGAACACAGGTCATTTAGAGGTGAGAATCTTTGCACCTAGACATTAGTTTTTAATTCAATATCTAATAAACCGTTGCTTATAATATTCTGCAGTAAAGAGTCTCTTTATTTCTAGATTTTTTAAGCATTTTTTATACTTTTTTCAATTTTTTGTTTTTTTGAACACGCCAAAAAGTTCGAAGTTCGCGAACTTGCGAACGGCCAACTGATCGAACCGAACAGCTCATCCCTATTAGTAATGTGCACGGGGTGTGATTAATGTTAACTTTAGCCAGAAGCATAAATTCTAGAGAGGAAGCTCACACGGCCTCCTCCTGCCCGCTAGCGTCACGCGTGTAGATAACGTGTCCAGTGTTACAGCACAAACTCCAAACCATTTCACAATTTAACACAAAAACCCAGAAACTATATAAAGCCAGATCTCTAAAGATAAGGACGCCGATGCATTGCCACGAGCCGCACGATTCCTGCAGCAGCTGCAAACTGCAAACCTGGCATGAAGCCTGTGCTTGTTTTTCACGGTTTTGCATGAGCGGCGCTTTCACATGGAGAGCTCGGAGCTCATCACTCAGTGCGTGAAAGTGCGTCACTTAATTACAGAGAAGTCCCAGAGTCCAATAAATAAGTTTAACGGAGCAGAGCTGGCTGCAACCTGTGACCTGTGTCCATTAATCACCGCGTCCTGCACCAAAACACCGAGCCTGCCTGGACAAGTCACAAATGTCAAACTCGTCCTGCAGAAAGACAGACGGACGCGGCGCTGCTGGGATCTTCCCGCTGTGACGCGGAATGTGATGGATTCTGTGAATTAATGACGATTTCCATTTTTTGCCCAAACGTAAACTATTATGGGCTCTATTAGACTCTTCGTGTTAAAACGTGGGCGCAAGGGAGGAAAAACCGCGCCCGCGTTTTAACGCTGGATTACAATGCAGGCGCAAAAAATGCTGGATGCTCACGGCAGCGCTGAGCGCATCCATAGGACTCCATTTAGTTCCTCCCTGCCGGATCTTGCCTTGCGAGATCCGGCCGGCCGGTCGTCGTAGTGCTATGCAGGGAGAGACTGGGGGGACTTTATCCCCCAGTTTTTCCCCGCTCCCGCCGGCTGGAGGAGGCGGTTGGAGCCGCGGGCCTCGCCGCGGGACAGAGGGTGAGTATACAATCTGTTTTTTTATTTTTGTGGCTGGTGTTAAGGGATTTTGCAGAAGTGGAATCTGTTAACACCAAGTCCTGGCTGTGGTTAACTTTTCGCTGATCAGAGCCAGGCGTTAATCAGCGTTAGGACTTTGTAATCCAGCGCTGATTAACACTTTGCGCTCCCCATGTTAAGTATAGGGAGTGCAAAGTGCAGTGACCTCGCTCTGAAAAGCACAAGATACCAAACGCTAACGAGTCTTTTAACCCGTTTGGATTGTAATATGCGGTAAATACCGCGGCAAATGTTAATGCTGACGCAGGTGAGCGCTAACGTTTGTAATAGAGCCCTATGTTAAGAATCATAAAGCGCAGAATGACCTGAGAGAGGCTAAAGCTGAGGCTCCTGAGGACATTCCGGCGACGCAACAATATCAGAGACGCCATAACATTCATCTGCACAAAGTAACACGGCACCACCTTAACATTCTGCTACATCAGCGATTCCAAACCAGGGGTGCGAGGCAGAACATTGAGGGGTACTCAAAAAAAAGGACAAACAATCCCTGACTCCATTGCAATGACGTGCAATCGGGGGTGGGGGGGGTGGCAAACCTCAAATCTCAGCACTGACTGGCTGGAAAAAGATCATCCTCAGCTTCTCTGCTGCACAACCTGTCAGATACGGGATGAGCACGCGCCTGGTACCGTGAGAATGGCCAAGAAACTGTGGCATTAAACATAAGATATGACGGAATGGGATGTTGTCCGCCTGCGGGTGTGCTCTATCTGCGTGCCCCCGGCGCTTACCGCTGGCCCGACTACCGAGTGACGCGGCACTCGGCGTCTCGTGCGGCCTGGCGTGACCCTGGGGAAGGGTTAGCGGGCGGTGGAGGGGACCCCTGCCTGGAACCAGCCCGACCACTGAGCACCACGGTACTCAGCGTCTCGAGCAGCTGGTTCACTGACCTTGTGGGTGTGGGACGTCTGTGGAGCGGCCGGCCGAATACGGAGATCGGATCTGCCGCGGAGGAATATTCGTATCTTTAAACGGAGGAATATTCGTATCTTTAAACGGAGGAATATTCGTATCTTTAAACGGAGGACTTTTCGGATCTTACGGGCCGGGGGAATCTTCGGATCTGATCACCGCTCACTTGGTATACCGAAGCGCGGTACGCGGTCCGCGCCTTCGGTTCGGATCTCACCTCGGTCGATTATTCTTAAGTCCGTCGGCCATACGCTTCACCTCTGTCCTGATGCGGGATGCAGGCACAGGGGCGTTCGGTTCGGATCTTAAGTCTGTTCGGATCTTATGCTAGACACCACATCCTGAGACCGCGGGGGATACTCAGACAATCTAATGCGGCGGAGAATAAAAGTCGTCAGGCGAGGCTGGATGCACTGGTAAATCTGAGTTTATTATTCACATCACCTCCATTTATCAACTTCACACAATTAGGAATACAATGGGAATCCCTGCACGCCCTCACAAGACCCATTGGCCGTTACGGATCGGGGAGTCGCCGATTCGGACCGGATGGTCCGAATCGACCATTTTGCGATTCGAATAATCTGATCGCAACCACGAGGCGATCGGAAAATGGCGGCGGGCAAGGCAGACAAAGGGAACACATTTCACAATAACCAACGGGGACACTTTATTACACCACACATAACCACATCTAAATAAAAGAACTTCAAAACTCTGTGCGTGCCGCCGCACCTAAGTGTTCATGGCCATATCAATGTCATTGTGCACCGCCCCTGGCTGAGGGTGTTGAGCCATTCCGTGACATACACCACACACAAATCCACATCTAAATAAAAAGTACTTAAAACTCCGTGGGTCCCACAGCACCTAAGTGTCCATGGGTATGAGTGCCACTATGCACCGCCCCTGGCTGAGGGTGTTGGGCCATTCCGTGACACTCCTCCCCCTTCCCACAGTTCGACGCACCTGGTCTGACCCCCACCGGGTCATACCGGGGAAGTCGGTGCTCCCAGGCCCATAGTCTGTCTGGGGAGGCCGGGCCACCAGGCTTCTCCATTTGGCCTTGCGGCCGTGCCAGCTTGGTTGGGGCCCCACGTCCTTGGGGTTACCCCGGCTGGGAGAAAGGACATGTGACCAGGGGGGAGTACCTCCCGTGTCCCCTCCGGGGCTATCGCTCACCCGGGGAAAATGGGTGCCACATGCACGCGCCCCGGGTGCCCAGGTCAATTGGTGAAAAGCCCAGTGGCTGCGTGAGGCCTCCGGGCCAAAGAGTTGCAAAGATGGGCAGAGGCCAGCGGCGCTCTGCCCCGTTGCCAGCTCTTCTGCTGGGGAGGCAGGTACGGCAACGACAACCGAGGGGACAAATGGGGTCACACCCGGCTGCTCTTCCGGGCAGCCGAAGGGTGGGATAAACAGCTGCAAAGGCAGTAGCACGGGGTCATCCTCGCTCTGCCCCTCGGGGCAGATTGTGAAGAATGGGCAGAGGCCAGCGACACTCTGCCCCGTTGTCAGCTCTTCCGCTGAGCGAGGATCTCCTTGCAGGAGGATGGTTTCTTTCCCCCCCGGGGCAATCAATGGCTGCTCACAGCCCAGCCCGGGGGAACCAACTGTCTGCTCCTCCTGGCAGACTGTGGGCAGTGGGCAGAGGCCAGCGGCACTCTGCCCCGTGGCCAGCTCTTCTGCTGGTTGAAGGACAACCCTCTTTGCGGCGGGGAGTGGGCAGAGGCAAGCGGCGCTCTGCCCCGTTGCCAGCTCCTCCGCTGGACCCGTGGCCTCGGCCACTCTGTCCGCTTGCGGGGTGAAGGGGGTAACCTTTTCTGCTGGGTGAGGATCACCTTGCAGGAGGATGGTTTCTTCACCCCCCGGGACAATCAATGGCTGCACACAACCCAGTCCGGGGGAACCATCGGTCTGCTCCTCCTGGCAGACTGTGAGCAGTGGGCAGAGGCCAGCGGCACTCTGCCCCGTGGCCAGCTCTTCTGCTGGTTGGAGGATAGATTTCTTTGCAGCTGAGAGGGGGCAGAGGCCAGCGGCGCTCTGCTCCGTTGCCAGCTCCTCCGCTGGACCCGTGGCCGCGGCCACCCTGTCCACTTGCGGGGTGAAGGGGGTAACTTCCTCTGCTGGGACCCCAACGGGTACCCATGGGACCACCTCGGCCTCCCATAATTCCCAGACCTGGGGGCTGTCGACTTCTTCCGCCGACCCGTCCCAGCACGGGGAACTCAGACCCGACTGCGGAGCGCCGTCCAACAATCTCCGGTAGGCCATCTCGAGCTCCCACTCTCGCTCCACCAGGAACTCCAACTCCTCTGGACTGACGTCCCGACTCTCATACGGGATTTCCTCTTCCCGCCGCTCCAGGATCTCCTCGAACCGATCCTCCGACTCCTCTCCAAATCCAGGGTCGTCGACCATCCCGGCATAGAGCAGCCCCATGCCGCCGTAATGTCGACCTGCGGTGCCGGCGCCATCGAGGGTGCGGGGTGTCAAGGATCCTGTCAACCACCTGAATGCGCGATACGCGGCGTCCAGGGCCACCTCTTGCCGCACCAGGCTTCGGAGCTCGACCTCCCACTCGTCCGGGGGTCGACCCCTCAGGAGTACAGCTCTGGCGTTGAACTGTACCTGGAAGATGACAGCGCTCGAAGGGACATCAGCCCCGTGGCAGTCCCTCTCATGGCGTAGCGCCTCATACCACAGCTCTTGACGGACCTCGTCCCGCCACTCAAATCTAGTGGGCTCTACTGCGGACCCGTAGTACCGTTCCGGGCTCTCCTGCAGCCTTCTCGAAAACTCAATCTCCATGTCAGCGAGGGTGCCGGCACAGGAGCACCGCTCCTCGACGGGGAATGTGGCGTCCTCAGATGCAGCTCCAGGCGAGCTGTAAGTCTCCATCCGAGGGTCGCTGGGATGTGCGATGTCCCCAATACAGGCTCCAGGCGAGCTGTAAGTCCCGAAAGGGTAATCACTGGGGGTTGCAGATTCCCAGGGTGAAGCTCCAGTCGAGCTGTAAGCCTCGACCCAGGGTTCCACGGGGTAGGGTTCGGGGTTAAAATACTCAGTCTCTGCTCCGCGGAGCGCTGCCAACCGCAGCTCGTGCTGGCGGTCCTTTTCTCGCTCCTCTTCCCGGTAAACCTCCCGAATCACTTCATGTATGTCCGCCTCCGCTGGGGCATCTCCGAGTAGGGCAACACGAAGCCGCACCTCTCTGAGGCAAGCTTCTTCCTCCACCTCTGCGCGGACAAGGCTGGGGACGGGTGTCGTCACCCTGTTCTGATCCATCCTGGTCAGCTCCTTAATTAAGGTTTTCCTCTTCTTGTTACCCGGCGTTCCTCCCCGGTTCTCCAACATCCCACGCAGGGTGTCCCTGTTGTAGTGGGTGTACACCGCCATGGCGTAGGTCTCCTAGGGGTCTGCAGAGAGCGATCCCACCGCTGCCACCAGTATGATGGAATGGGATGTTGTCCGCCTGCGGGTGTGCTCTATCTGCGTGACCCCGGCGCTTACCGCTGGCCCGACTACCGAGTGACGCGGCACTCGGCGTCTCGTGCGGCCTGGCGTGACCCTGGGGAAGGGTTAGCGGGCGGTGGAGGGGACCCCTGCATAGAACCAGCCCGACCACTGAGCACCACGGTACTCAGCGTCTCGAGCAGCTGGTTCACTGACCTTGTGGGTGTGGGACGTCTGTGGAGCGGCCGGCCGAGTACGGAGGTCGGATCTGCCGCGGAGCAATATTCGGATCTTAAGTGGAGGAATATTCGTATCTTTAAACGGAGGACTTTTCGGATCTTACGGGCCGGGGGAATCTTCGGATCTGATCACCACTCACGTGGTATACCGAAGCGCGGTACGCGGTCCGCGCCTTCGGTTCGGATCTCACCTCGGTCGATTATTCTTAAGTCCGTCGGCCATACGCTTCACCTCTGTCCTGATGCGGGATGCAGGCACAGGGGCGTTCGGTTCGGATCTTAAGTCTGTTCGGATCTTATGCTAGACACCACATCCTGAGACCGCGGGGGATACTCAGACAATCTAATGCGGCGGAAAATAAAAGTCATCAGGCGAGGCTGGATGCACTGGTAAATCTGAGTTTATTATTCACATCACAGACATTTATCAACTTTACACAATTATGAATACAATGGGAATCCCTGCCCGCCCTCACAAGACCCATTGGCCGTTACGGATCAGGGAGTCGCCGATTCGGACCGGATGGTCCGAATCGACCATTTTGCGATTCGAATAATCTGATCGCAACCACGAGGCGATCGGAAAATGGCGGCGGGCAACGCAGAGAAAGGGAACACATCACAATAACCAACGGGGACACTTTATTACACCACACATAACCACATCTAAATAAAAGAACTTCAAAACTCTGTGCGTGCCACCGCACCTAAGTGTTCATGGCCATATCAATGTCATTGTGCACCGCCCCTGGCTGAGGGTGCTGGGCCATTCCGTGACATACACCACACACAAATCCACATCTAAATAAAAAGTACTTAAAACTCCGTGGGTCCCACAGCACCTAAGTGTCCATGGGTATGAGTGCCACTATGCACCGCCCCTGGCTGAGGGTGTTGGGCCATTCCGTGACATAAGACGTGTATGAAATGGGGGGATCATATAAAAGAGGGGTCATTACATGACAGGAGCGTGAAATGGGGTAATTAAACAAGATGTTATAAAATGAGGGGCATTAAAACAGAGAGCTGAAACGGGGATGAACAAAAAATGGACATGAAATGAGGAGATTAAGCAAAAGAAAGTATATATGAAATTGGGCATAAAATGAAATTGGGCATAAAATGAGGGCATTAAATGAGGGCATTAAATGAGGGGTAAAAATGAGGATTATTGAAGGAGCTACAGTTGCAGTCATTTATATAGTGTCAGCATATTCCGCAGCGCTTTACAATGGAGGAGCACAAATAAGTAGGCTTGTGCACTGATCTTTTTTGGATTCGATTTGGTTCGGTTCGTTCGGATTTTGAAAATTTTCGTTTCGACTCGTTTCGATTGATTTCCATTTCGGTTCGGTTTGTTTCGTTTTTTTCTTCGTATCGACTTTTTTTTCGTGATTTTGGAAATTTTAGTGTTTTTCGGAACGTCTGTTCTCCTCGTTTCAAAGTATCTATTCGTTTTGACGTAAACTAATGGTTTTTTGGATACGATAATTATACGATACGATAATTCTGCCATTGAGATTTCTCATGTTTTACAAGAAGGATACATTGAGATTTCTCATAGAAACATAGAAACATAGAAAAATGTCGGCAGATAAGAACCTTTCGGCCCATCTAGTCTGCCCAATTACATGGATACTTTACCTGGATTTATCTTTTGTTTAGGATAGCCTTATGCCTATCCCATGCCTGCTTAAATTCAATTACTGTTTTGGCCTCTACCACTTCTACTGGAAGACTGTTCCATGTATCCACCACCCTCTCAGTAAAATAATGCTTCCTGATGTTACTTTTAAACCTTTGCCCCTCTAATCTAAGACTATGTCCTCTTGTTTTGCTACTTTGTTTCCTTTTAAATATACTCCCTTCCTCTACCTTGTGGATTCCCTTTACGTATTTAAATGTTTCTATTAGACATGTGCATTCGTTTTAGTACTAAAACGATTTAGTCCGAATTTTGGGATAATTTCGTTTTCGTATGACTCAAGAGATACGAAACTGCTCAGTACAAAAACGAAAGAAACTAAAATAAAATGCACTACATTTTAGTTTCAGTCCTTTTTGTGATATTACATTGATGAGTGAAGGGGACCAGTAATGAAGAGCGCAACATCGCAAAGCTACAGAAAAGGTTTGTATGCGTAATCCTTCCTGCTACCCGAAAATCTGACCGTGATAGAGCTCCAGAATACTCACTCACAGCACAGACAGCCAGCACAGGAGAGGAATCCTTTACTTAACCCATGCATGTCTATGAGGCAGACAAGATGATAAAAGCAGCTGGAGAAGGAAAACATTCAAATAAATCACACTGAAAGCTAATGACAGAGGAGGGCTGATAGTAAAAACCCCTTTATAACAAGCAGCACTGGGAGAAGAGAGGGACTTTATAAAACGTGTGTTATCTCCCCTCCCACTCTGCATAATAGGGGCTTAGGTCTGATACATTTTATATTATCCAGGAGCACTATCCCTCTTTCCTCATCTATATTACACATTTTATATAAAGTCCGTCTCCTCTCCCAGTGCTGCTTGTTATAAAGGTTTTTTTACATCTGATACATTTAGTATCCAGCTCTCACAGTTACTCTGTCATTATGAGTCTTCAGTGTGATTTATTTGAAAGTTTTCCCTGGATTTAAAGTGCCTTATTTTATTATAAAAATTAATTTGCACCAGTCATCACTTCTCTGAGCTTTCAGACCGATTTACGTTAATATTTTCCCTCTTCCCTGCTTTTATATTCCTGTGTCTCCCCCACAGAGATACAAAGTTTAAGTAAAAGTTCCCTCTCCTGTGCTGGATAAGCATTGCATTCCGAAGTTCTACACCCTCCACATGCCAATGCAGTAGGATGTTCTATACAGAGCGGGGCATTAATTAATGCAGGAGGATGTTCTATACAATATACAGAGAGGGGTATGAATGCAGGAGGATGTTATATACATTATACAGAGAAAGGTATAAATTGAGGAGGATGTTCTATACAGAGAGGGACATTAATTAATGCAGGAGGATGTTCTATACATTATACAGAGAGGAGCCTTTTTTTTTTTAGCCCTTTAAATCCAGTGGCTGTGATCGTCAAGATCGACTGCTTGTTATATTATCTCTCAGTACAATGCATCAGGCTCAGCTGTTACCGTAACTGACTGTAACAGCACTCAGAGTTTCAGTAAAACAAGGAAATAATATTGTTCTAACCTCATATATAAAAATATTATTTACTAGTTTTACTGAAACTCTGGGCACTGTACTGAGCAGCAGTCAGTTACTGTAACAGCTTTGTCTGACACATTGTGCTGAGAGTGAGAGATACTGTAACAAGCAGCGATCTCAGCCCTCTGAGGAGCCACTACAATAGTAATTGTATCCACTGGTTTTCGGATGAAATGAAATTAGTTTTCATACTAAAGGACTGAAAACGAATTTCTTTAGCAACTAAATAAATTGCAATTTAGGACTAATCCATTAGTTCAAAACGAAATTTTGTGCTGTGCACATGTCTAGTTTCTATCATATCTCCTCTGTCTCGTCTTTTTTCCAAGCTGTACATGTTAAGATCATTAAGCCTTTCCTGGTAACTTTTCTCCTTCAAGCCGTACACCATTTTAGTAGCCCTTCTCTGAACTCTCTCTAAGATGTCTATATCCTTCTGGAGATACGGTCTCCAGTACTGCACACAGTACTCCAAGTGAGGTCTCACCAGTGCTCTGTACAGTGGCATGAGCACTTCCCTTTTCCTACTGCTAATACCCTCTCCCTGCACAACCAAGCATTCTGCCAGCATTTCCAAGCATTCTGCCAGCATTTCCTGCTGCTCTATTACATTGACTACTTACCCTTAGATCCTCTGCAATAATAACCCCTAAATACCAACCCTCAGATGTATCAAATATTCTATATTCAGCCCTTGGGTTTTTACGTCCCAGGTGCATTATCTTGCACTTATCCACATTAAAACTCAATTGTCACAGCTCCCACCATTTTTTTAGTTTACCTAAATCATTTGTCATTTGGCTGATCCCTCCAGGAACGTCAACCCTGTTGCAAATCTTTGTGTCATCAGCAAAAAGACATACTTTTCATTAATACCTTCTGCAATATCACTAATAAAAATATTAAAGAGAATGGGTCCAAGTACTGACCCCTGAGGTACCCCACTGGTAACAAGACCTGTTTTACAAGAAGGATACATTGAGATTTCTCTGGTTTCCCAGGAAGGATACATTGAGATGGGAATGATATAAAATTTAATTACAGAATTAGCGATATAAATACGATGTCCAAAATTACTGAAATGGAACTGAAATCAGGAATGGAGCCGAAATCACGAACGGAACGAAAATGAATTTCGATATTACACATTTTTAGTCCATTCGAAAATTCCGGAAAGTTTTAGTTTCGGCTCAAAAATTTGTTCGGATCTGCCGTTTTCGGATCCGAAAATTTTCGGAAAATCGCCCGAATCCGAATGCACGAATCGGGAAATTTCGTGAAAATTCTGAAATTCTGAAACCCGAAACGCACATCCCTACAAATAACAAGACAGGTACATGATACACGAGGAAAAGACATCCCTGCCTGTAGGATAACTGTCCTCTTAATACAGCACTTTAAAAGAAAAGGAAATTATGAAATGGGGGCAGTAAATGAAACGGGGCATGAACCAAAGATGGGCATTAAATGGGGTATTAAATGAAAGATGAGCATGAAATGGGGTATTAAATGAAGTGGGCATAAAGTGAGCGGCATTAAGGGCAGTAACGCTTTCCTGGGTTATTTATTTACAGTTACAATAAATCTGTTTGAAATAACAGTCATGTAACAGCAACTGGGGTGCATTGGTCTCCAGCTTGTGGACCAGACCCCAAAGCTGCTACAGCATCCGTCCCTTCTCTTCAGCCAAGCTGATCTGCAGGAGCTTCTCACAACCCTCAGCTAGAACTTGAGGGAGTGCAATGTATCTCTCCCCAAAACACCAGACACACACTTAGTGCAGGGGGAAATGAATGAATCTTCAATGAAAATGAGAGCAGTTTTATGGACAGCAGAGGGGGGGGGGTGACATGACACAGAGGGGGGTGACGTGACACAGAGGGGGGTGACATGACACAATCAACAGAATCCATTATCTACAGGAGTTGAATTCCTAGACAAGACACTGAAACCTAATTAGTTACACAATAGACGGGATTAACAAACACAGAATCAGATTAAACTAAGAAGAAACAGAAGATAGAAACGTCTACATTGTATCTGACACAAAGTAACTCCTAAAATACAGCTTCAAGATTAAATGTATTTGTAAATCATTAACCATTAGGTGACCCTTATGCCCATTGTCCTTGAGAACTGGCTTTGCCAACTTGGTCCATGAGCTCTTGGCAAGAGGTCAGCATTTACACCTCTCCAACAGGCACAGAGGTCAAGTAAAAGTGTGGGCAAGGAGGGTGAGGAGGGTGAGGGCACAAAGGTAGAGGGAGCTATGGTTAAAAGCCACATTATGACAAAACATTTTGCTTGAATGAGGGGTGCAGTTTATCAGTATGTCCTGCCGAGGGGTGAGCGAGGGCAAAAAGGTTGGGAACCCCTGCTTTCCATGAATTTGTAAACTGTGCCGGTGCTGCTGAGTAAATGCCTAAATCCCACATTTTGCTGAATTGTGTCCAGGAGCTTCTTCCTTCGGGTTTGCCTGGTAATGCCTAGAATTAAGTGACGTTTTCCTGGACGCAGCCACATGGCGAGGCCTGTCCATTTCAAGGTGTCGTGAGTGAGGAGGCCGAGCAGTGAAGGGTTGGTATGAATTTAGGGAACGAGATGAATATTCCATGGTTTCTCTCTTGCTGCAGTTAGCATAGGTGGCCAGCAGGTGGTGATCTTGTCCCACTGGTGTCCGGGGCTCTTCCAGGATATTTATCTTTTTTTGTTTTGAGAAATGGTTTGTAATTTGCTGCAATATCCAGCCGACACTTTCTTATCCAGCAGCTCCTGGTGTTGACTCTTTTCTGGCCATTCATGTAATTATCAAAATGAATTATTTCCGATTTGGCGGAAAACACTGCGAGGTATTAACTCTTTCTGTTCCCAGAGGGAACAATTTCTTAGGTTTGTAAATAATAACTAGAAAATAAACAACAAAGTGGAGAAAATTCACGACGTGGCGATAAATGCCTGGCTTTGCACTCACACAGTGATCTCTGCGGTCTCTTATGCGTTTGGCAGTGCAAAGGTTAACATTCTGAGTAATATTTAATGCTTGTCTGGATGCACACAGAATGATCAATTTTTATAATATACATAAAAAAGCTAATTTTCGTGAGATCTAACAAGTGATTATATCAAACAAGTATACAAGCCCTCACCCTCCTCCATCACACCCAGAATCTCCTGCAAAACCCTTGTTATCTGGTATTGATGGCGTTTGTTAAATAAAGTTATTTGTACTTTTAATTAAGGCTCCGCCTCTCCTTTTTGGTGGACTTGGAGGAAACCACTGAGACACCAGTAAAGCCTCAGAGGACCTGTGCAAACCACACACAGCCTATGAAGGTATCACATGTATGTTGAATGGAGAGTACATTTCCCTCACACTCCTCACTGTGCCCACCGTGGGTTGCCAGATTGGCCATGTTTTCCTGGACCATATAATTTATTCATGTTGATGGGTAGTGCATGAAAGAATGCCACCCTGCGACAACTATAATCCATACACTGCAGGTAAGAGAGATCAAAAAGGAATCCCAGGTGAACTGCCTTTACTTCCGCCTACATCAAATCGGTATTGAGTGCTGCCCTGCAGCTTGCACAATTCATTCTGTTTTGCCAAATACCTTCTAGTTTTGCTATCCTCTGTATTGTTGGGTGCTCTAAGTTGTCCATTGGTATCGAAACCTTTGGAGCTTAGTAGCAGTTTAGTTCTCCTGTAATACTCCCTGGATTCAAAGTATAAGTCTGAAGGTATTGTGCTTGATCCTGTTACTGCCTGTTATAACATATACCTGCCCTAAAGGCTTCACCCTCTGCAGATTAAAGGCTCCCCATCACCCTATAGGGGGCTCACCGTTACACCCAAATACTAAGGGGTCTATTCACAAAGCACCGGAACTCAACCCAAATACTAAGGGGTCTATTCACAAAGCACCGGAACTCAACCCAAATACTAAGGGGTCTATTCACAAAGCACCGGAACTCAACCCAAATACTAAGGGGTCTATTCACAAAGCACCGGAACTCAACCCAAATACTAAGGGGTCTATTCACAAAGCACCGGAACTCAACCCAAATACTAAGGGGTCTATTCACAAAGCACCGGAACTCAACCCAAATACTAAGGGGTCTATTCACAAAGCACTGGAACTCAACCCAAATACTAAGGGGTCTATTCACAAAGCACCGGAACTCAACCCAAATACTAAGGGGTCTATTCACAAAGCACCGGAACTCAACCCAAATTCAGTGCTTTGCTTTCCAGCTCATTCACTATTTACCAAATATGGAGTCGCTGAAACAGTAATCAAATGTTGCTGAAAAGTGGCGGTAAGCACCGGCTTGGCCTCCGTGAATTCCACCGAATTGAAAAGAAAAGTCTTCTAATAAGAGCTTAAATCAATAAAAACGAGTACAAATAATGAAAGAGATCCTTTAAAGCATAATAAAAAGGTCTGTTACCAAATAAACATAAGACATTTTAACCCCTTCACTACCAAGCGAGTATTGTTGTAAAAATGTTATTATAACAGTTATTTGAAACATGGGATGTGAATTTAATTAAATACAGTCAGGTCCAGAAATATTGGGACATGGACACAATTGTAACATCTTTGTCTCTATACACCACCACAATGGAGTTGGAATGAAACAAACACTATGTGCTTTAACTGTAGACTGTCAGCTTTAATTTGAGGGTATGTACATCCAACTCAGGTGAACGGTGTAGGACTTACAGCAGTTTGCAGATGTGCCCCCACTTGTTAAGGGACCAAAAGTAATGGGATAATTGGCTTCTCAACTGTTCCATGGCCAGGTGTGTGATATTCCCTCATTTCCCCAATTACAATGTGCAGATAAGGCTAGGGTCAAATGAAAGCATTTTTACACGCGAACGTAAAAAAGTGCGTCCGAACGCATTGACGGATTTTTTTCACGGAATATGCGAAAACGGTCATACGATGCGCATTTTCGTGCGCGATGTTTTACGAATCCAAACCAGGAAACTTTTTGCGTCTGGACGTTATATTGGCCGGACATGAGCAGGGTCTGACGTCTCCAAATCACACACACACACCGCTAGCGGGCGCAGCGCACTCTGTACGTCAGTACTAGCGGTTCTGCGTTCTCGAAAAAATGCGTTCATTTTCCACTTGCGTTGCGCGGCCGTACTTTCGTGCGACCGTACTTCGTATATTGGCTGTCATTGCCTGTCATTTGCTGCTAGTGCGGCAGTGATTAAGTGCGCCAGAACGCACGTTAAAAATGCACTGGTCTGACCCCAGCCTAAAAGACCCAGAGTTCATTTCAAGTGTGCTATTTGCATTTGGAATCTGTTGCTGTCAACTCTCAAGATGAGATCCAAAGAGCTGTCACTATCAATGAAGCAAGCCATCATTAGGCTGAAGAAACAAAACAAACCCATCAGAGAGATAGCAAGAACATTAGGCGTGGCCAAAACAACTGTTTGGAACATCTTCAAAAAGAAGGAACGCACCGGTGAGCTCAGCAACACCAAAAGACCCGGGAGACCACGGAAAACAACTGTGGTGGATGAATGAAGAATTCCTTCCCTGGTGAAGAAAACACCCTTCACAACAGTTGGCCAGATCAAGAACACTCTCCAGGAGGTAGGTGTATGTATGTCGAAGTCAACAATCAAGAGAAGACTTCACCAGAGTGAATACAGAGGGTTCACCACAAGATGTAAACCATTGGTGAGCCTCAAAAACAGGAAGGCCAGATTAAAGTTTGCCAAACAACACCTAGCAAAGCCTTCACAGTTCTGGAACAAGATCCTATGGACAGATGAGACCAAGATCAACTTGTACCAGAGTGATGGGAAGAGAAGAGTATGGAGAAGGAAAGGAACTGCTCATGATCCTAAGCATACCACCTCATCAGTGAAGCATGGTGGTGGTAGTGTCATGGCGTGGGCATGTATGGCTGCCAATGGAACTGGTTCTCTTGTATTTATTGATGATGTGACGCTGACAAAAGCAGCAGGATGAATTCTGAAGTGTTTCGGGCAATATTATCTGCTCACATTCAGCCAAATGCTGCAGAACTCCTTGGACGGCACTTCACAGTGCAGATGGACAATGACCCAAAGCATACTGCAAAAGCAAGCAAAGAGTTTTTGAAGGGACAGAAGTGGAATGTTATGCAATGGCCAAGTCAATCACCTGACCTGAATCCCATTGAGCATGCATTTCACTTGCCGAAGACAAAACTGAAGGGAAAAGGCCCCAAGAACAAGCAGGAACTGAAGACCGTTGCAGTAGAGGCCTGGCAGAGCATCACCAGGGATGAAACCCAGCGTCTGGTGATGTCTATGTGTTCCAGACTTCAGGCTGTGATTGACTGCAAAGGATTTGCAACCAAGTATTAAGAAGGGAACGTTTGATTTATGATTATTATTCTGTCCCATTACCTTTGGTCCATTAACAAGTGGGAGGTGTCATGGAGCTGATGTGGCGCTCCACGCTTCAAACCCCAAGAGACTTAATGTTCAATTGTATCGTGTGATTTTAAATATATTTTACATCGTTTGGTTTTAGTTTAAATTAGTTTAGTGTAAAATGGCGTAACTTTAGTTTTAATTATACTTATATTCCTGTAGGTAAATGTGTTTTTGTGTAGCCAGTAAACAAGCTTTACTGCTGTGTAATTTATGCAACAGGGCTTTTCCCCTTATCTGGCTGCATATTTGATTCAAGACGTCTGTGATAGTGTTTGTCTTTAATCTGATGTGTTAGAACAATAGGTTATGCAAATGTTGTGTGAGCTAAAGAATGTAAAGAATGTTTATTGTAGATACCTATCTGACATAATGTAATTATCATTTTAGTAGGACGATGTGTGTCATTTATGCAAATTATGGCTGTTGGATTTCAGCATAAATGGTGGCGTTTTGTTCATTAAAAGTCAGAACTCTCAGACTGAGACAGAGAGAGAATCCTGTTTTAAAGCATACAGCTGCGTCTGGTGTTTTATTTCAGCGACGCTACACTATACTCCACCTCAGAAGGCACAGAGCGGCCTTCTGGAAATTCCTAACGGCTCCAGAGCAGAGGAACTGAAGCAGGCGGGTCAAGCTGCTCGAGGCTCTGAGGACAGCGCTCCCAGTAGCCGGGCTGACCGCAACGAAGGGATGTCTGGAGAGTCAGGACAGATGGAAGAGAACAGTTCCATCACAGGAGGCACCTCTGCAAACTGCTGTAAAATATACACTGTTCATCTGAGTTGCATGTACATACCCTCAAATTAAAGCTGACAGTCTGCAGTTAAAGCACATTGTGTTTCTTTCATTCCAACTCCATTGTGGTGGTGTATAGAGCCAAAGATGTTAGAATTGTGTCGCTGTCCCAATATTTCTGGACCTGACTGTATAGGGTCAAATAGACGTTTCATAGAGAAATTGTTCGTCTGAGATGGTTAAGAAATTAAAATGATGCTAATTTGATCATTTTTAATTTTTTATGTATTTGTTTATCCTTTACAGAAATATTGTTGAAACGTAAGATTCTGAGCTCTAGATAGTGTCCCTTATCCTACAGTTTCAAATGGGGGTCTGCATCATTATCATACAGACAGAAATGGCCCTTGTGCTAGATACAGTAACTGTGATAAAGATAAATTTAAAAAATGGCCAGATCTCCTGCTTACAAAGGGTCTGCATTATCAGCAAACCGGCAGATGCAGTAAATGTACTGCAGACAGATAATAAAATGGTGAGATCTCCGGTTTATTGGGGTTTGTAGTGATCATAATGAGTTTATTAGCAATGCAATATCTGTATGTGCTGCATAATGCCTGTGTGTGGCAATTACAGCGACACCTTGTATCTGTATGTGCCGCATAATGCCTGTGTATGGCAATTACAGAAACACCTTGTATCTGTATGTGCTGCATAATGCCTGTGTATGGCAATTACAGCAACACCTTGTATCTGTATGTGCCGCATAATGCCTGTGTGTGGCAATTACAGCAACACCTTGTATCTGTATGTGCTGCATAATGCCTGTGTGTGGCAATTACAGCAACACCTTGTATCTGTATGTGCCGCATAATGCCTGTGTATGGCAATTACAGAAACACCTTGTATCTGTATGTGCCGCATAATGCCTGTGTGTGGCAATTACAGAAACACCTTGTATCTGTATGTGCCGCATAATGCCTGTGTATGGCAATTACAGCAACACCTTGTATCTGTATGTGCCGCATAATGCCTGTGTATGGCAATTACAGCAACACCTTGTATCTGTATGTGCCGCATAATGCCTGTGTATAGCAATTACAGCAACACCTTGTATCTGTACTGTACAGGGATTTACACTCATTATAACCCACTGGATCGTATCACTGTACAGCAGCGACTGACTCCACAGCTCTCCCTGTATTCTGACACATCCCTGGCTGCTGGAATGCAGGTGTAATCTATTTGAAATGCTTTTTACACTGAGATTTAGGGCCGCCCTTTCCAGGTTATGTCTCTCCAGGTTGCTTGGAGAGGCATAAAACAAAGGATTTTGTCTCTCCTCAGGGACACACTAATCCTGCTTTAAAAAGGTATGAAATTTGCCTTTTGATATGTTAATGAGAGCTTTTCAATGCATTACAATGCAAAATTGAGAACTCTTTTGGGTGTGACAGGGTTAAAAATCAAAAAGGTTTTTGTAAAAAATTTAAAAATAAGAAAAAAAGATTCTATTTAATACATTGAAAGCTGTTGGATTCACCTGTTTAAACCTGTTGCATTGAAATCCCCAAAATCAGGGGATTTCACAGTAATTTTAGAGTAATTCGACGTTCTGTGAATGGACAAATAACTAGTTCTCTATGGTGTAATTTCGGGGGTGAATTGCACCGTATTTGGTAAATTAACAACTTTGTGAATAAAAACGAATTGCCCAAAATTGCAGATTTTCTCCTCATGCAAAACAAAGTAAAATTTCACTTTGCAAAGAGTAAAAGATCATGACATGGGACTCGCGTCTCTCTGACACCTAAGGTTTAGCTCTCATTAAAAGGGTTTAACCCCTGGTGCGCCAGTCAAGCATTTTGTGAAAGCAGCTTCTGTTCTCTGGGATTAATCTCAATTTAATTAATCATAAAACACACCGTGCAGAGATCTCGTTTCTTCACAGATTGCGATGAATGAATCAAGTGTATGAGTCAGCGGTGAATGAGTTAACAGGTGCCGGAACCCGATGGAGAACATACATTCACCTGAGTGAGTAAATATGTACAGAGAGGGGGCGATACATGCTTATTCTTTAATATTGCTCCTGTGCCCGGAGCCATATAATAGAGTGATTATAACGCGCGCCGAGCACATTAAACATCTGCCACTTTTATTTCTCATTTCCTTCGCCCACAATGGTCGCCAGGAAGTCCTACAGCCTGAGCTCCGCTCTATGTACATCAAGGTATAACGCACGCCAAGCCCTGGGTTTCTTTGTCTGGAAACTACGCGTGCGGATAAATGAACCTCTCAGGACGGAGAGGATTCTCTGGGCGAGCGAGGAGAAACTGTTCCTGTACCGACGCTCCGGCCTCTTCAACCAGATTTATTCTGAACCGCAATGTTTTCCAACAAACAACGAGAGAAGCAGAACGTCTGCTACAAAGAGACATCCAGAGGAAACAGCAATTTCTGTGTTTAAACACGGAGATCTTTCATGGTGACCATTAATGGGGTGACAGAAACAAGCCCGACACAAGGGCACATGTTTATAAACACAGCAACATAATCAAGAGTGATACATGGGCAGGTAAACAGGGCTTCATCGATACAATCCCATTCTACTGTCTGATCAGATCCCATCCCATCCCACTATCTGACCAGATCCCATCCCATCCTACTGTCTGACAAGATCCAATCCCATCCTACTGTCTGACCAGATCCCATCCCATCCTACTGTCTGACCAGAATCCCATCCCATCCCATCCCACCCCACTGTCTGACCAGATCCCATCCCATCCCACTGTCTGACCAGATCCCATCCCATCCTACCGTCTGACCAGATCCCATCCTACTGTCTGACCAGATCCCATCCCATCCTACTGTCTGACCAGAATCCCATCCCATCCCATCCCACCCCACTGTCTGACCAGATCCCATCCCATCCCATCCCACTGTCTGACCAGATCCCATCCCATCCTACCGTCTGACCAGATCCCATCCTACTGTCTGACCAGATCCAATCCCATCCTACTGTCTGTCCAGATACCATCCCATCCTACTGTCTGACCAGAATCCCATCCCATCCCACTGTCTGACCAGATCCCATCCCATCCCATTCTGTCTGAACAGATCTCATCCCATTCTACTGTCTGACCAGATCCAATCTCATCCTACTGTCTGATCAGATCCCATCCCATCCCACCATACTGTCAGACCAGATCCCACTCTACTGTCTGACCAGAATCCCATCCCATCCCACTGTCTGACCAGATCCCATCCCATTCTACCATACTGTCTGACCAGATCCCATCCCATCCTACTATCTGACCAGAATCCCATCCCATCCCACTCTGTCTGACCAGATCCAATCCCATCCTACTGTCTGACCAGATACCATCCCATCCTACTGTCTGACCAGAATCCCAACCCATCCCACTGTCTGACCAGATCCCATCCCATTCTACTGTCTGACCAGATCCCATCCCATTCTACTGTCTGACCAGATCCCATCCCATCCGACTGTCTGACCAGATACCATCCCATCCTACTGTCTGACCAGAATCCCAACCCATCCTACTGTCTGACCAGATCCCATCCCATTCTACTGTCTGACCAGATCCAATCCCATCCTACTGTCTGATCAGATCCCATCCCATTCTACTGTCTGACCAGATCCAATCCCATCCTACTGTCTGATCAGATCCCATCCCATCCCATCCCACTGTCTGACCAGATCCCACTCTACTGTCTGACCAGAATCCCATCCCATCCCACTCTACTGTCTGACCAGATCCCATCCCATCCTACTGTCTGACCAGATCCCATCCCATCCTACTGTCTGTCCAGAATCCCATCCCATCCTACTGTCTGACCAGATCCCATTCTACCATACTGTCTGACCAGATCCCATCCCATCCTACTGTCTGACCAGAATCCCATCCCATCCCACTGTCTGACCAGATCCCATCCCACCCTACTGTCTGACCAGAATCCCATCCCATCCTACTGTCTGACCAGAATCCCATCCCATCCCACTGTCTGACCAGAATCCCATCCCATCCCACTGTCTGACCAGAATCCTATCCCATCCCACTGTCTGACCAGATCCCATTCTACCATACTGTCTGACCAGAATCCCATCCCATCCCACTGTCTGACCAGATCTCATCCCATCCTACTGTCTGACCAGATCCCATCCCATTCCACCATACGGTCTGGCCAGATCCCACTCTACTATCGGACTAGATCAATCCCATCCTACTGTCTGACCAGATCCCATCCCATCCTACTTTCTGACCCGTTCCCATCCCATCCTACTGTCTGACCAGATCCCATTCTACCATACTGTCTGACCAGATCCCATCCCATCTTACTGTCTGACCAGAATCCCATCCCACTGTCTGACCAGATCCCATCCCATCCCACTGTCTGACCAGATCCCATCCCATCCTACTGTCTGACCAGATCCCATCCCATCCCACTGTCTGACCAGATCCCATCCCATTCTACCATACTGTCTGACCAGATCCCATCCCATCCTACTATCTGACCAGAATCCCATCCCATCCCACTCTGTCTGACCAGATCCAATCCCATCCTACTGTCTGACCAGATACCATCCCATCCTACTGTCTGACCAGAATCCCAACCCATCCCACTGTCTGACCAGATCCCATCCCATTCTACTGTCTGACCAGATCCCATCCCATTCTACTGTCTGACCAGATCCCATCCCATCCGACTGTCTGACCAGATACCATCCCATCCTACTGTCTGACCAGAATCCCAACCCATCCCACTGTCTGACCAGATCCCATCCCATTCTACTGTCTGACCAGATCCAATCCCATCCTACTGTCTGATCAGATCCCATCCCATCCCATCCCACTGTCTGACCAGATCCCACTCTACTGTCTGACCAGAATCCCATCCCATCCCATCCTACTGTCTGACCAGATTCCATCCCATCCCACCATACTGTCTGACCAGAATCCCATACCATCCCATCCTACTGTCTGACCAGAATCCCAACCCATCCCACTGTCTGACCAGATCCCATCCCATTCTACTGTCTGACCAGATTCAATCCCATCCTACTGTCTGATCAGATCCCATCCCATTCTACTGTCTGACCAGATCCAATCCCATCCTACTGTCTGATCAGATCCCATCCCATCCCACTCTACTGTCTGACCAGATCCCATCCCATCCTACTGCCTGACCAGATCCCATCCCATCCCACTGTCTGACCAGAATCCCATCCCATCCCACTCTACTGTCTGACCAGATCCCATCCCATCCTACTGTCTGACCAGATCCCATCCCATCCTACTGTCTGACCAGAATCCCATCCCATCCCACTTAATGACCAGATCCCATTCTACCATACTGTCTGACCAGATCCCATCCCATCCTACTGTCTGACCAGAATCCCATCCCATCCCACTGTCTGACCAGATCCCATCCCATCCTACTGTCTGACCAGAATCCCATCCCATCCCACTGTCTGACCAGAATCCCATCCCATCCTACTGTCTGACCAGAATCCCATCCCATCCCACTGTCTGACCAGATCCCATTCTACCATACTGTCTGACCAGATCCCATCCCATCCTACTGTCTGACCAGAATCCCATCCCCTCCCACTGTCTGACCAGATCCCATCCCATCCTACTGTCTGACCAGAATCCCATCCCATCCCACTGTCTGACCAGATCCCATCCCATCCTACTGTCTGACCAGAATCCCATCCCATCCCACTGTCTGACCAGAATCCTATCCCATCCCACTGTCTGACCAGATCCCATTCTACCATACTGTCTGACCAGATCCCATCCCATCCCATCCTACTGTCTGACCAGAATCCCATCCCATCCCATCCCATCCCACTGTCTGACCAGATCCCATCCCATCCTACTGTCTGACCAGATCCCATCCCATTCCACCATACTGTCTGGCCAGATCCCACTCTACTATCGGACTAGATCAATCCCATCCTACTGTCTGACCAGATCCCATCCCATCCTACTTTCTGACCAGATCCCATCCCATCCTACTGTCTGACCAGATCCCATTCTACCATACTGTCTGACCAGATCCCATCCCATCTTACTGTCTGACCAGAATCCCATCCCACTGTCTGACCAGATCCCATCCCATCCCACTGTCTGACCAGATCCCATCCCATCCTACTGTCTGACCAGATCCCATCCCATCCCACCATACTGTCTGACCAGATCCCACTCTACTATCTGACTAGATCAATCCCATCCTATCTGACCAGAGCCCATCCCATCCTACTGTCTGACCAGATCCAATCCCATCCTACTGTCTGACTAGATCCCATCCCATCCTACTGTCTGACCAGATCCAATCCCATCCTACTGTCTGACTAGATCCCATCCCATCCTACTGTCTGACCAGATCCCATCCCATTCTAAGCCTGCAGTCTTCCTGTCCTGCTTCCCACAGTGTTCTAGTTCCAGAACCTTCAGCCGTATGGTCTCTGCCCTCCAGAGCCTTCAGACTTGTATCCAGGGGTCAAGTCCTGGGAAAAAAAGTGAGGAAACTCACCCACGAATTCCACAACCCCTATTACCTGAAGAAAAAATATATATAATCACGAGTATAGCCGGACGAGCCGGTGATACCATTTTTATTGGGTTAACTTTACATTTAAAAGACAAGCTTTCAAGAGTGTAAACTGGTGGAAACTATACTGATCAGGGAAAGGTATCACTACGTACAGGTATACTCGCGATTTTGGCAACTGGACTAACGCGTTTTATATATAATCTAAATATATATCCAGGCCCAGACCCCCCAGAATTATATACACAGCACTGGACCCCCAGAATAATATACACGGCACTGGTTATATGGATATATTTTCCCAGTTCACATGGATATAATTGCCCCAGCTCTCATGGATAATGCCCCCAGGTCTCATGGATATTGCCCCCAGGTCTCATGGATATATGCCCCTAGGTCTCATGGATAATGCCCCAGGTCTCATGGATATTGCCCCCAGCTCATGGATACTGCCCCAGCTCATGGATATTGCCCCCAGCTCATGGATATTGCCCCAGCTCATGGATAATGCCCCCAGCTCATGGATATTGCCCCCCCCCAGCTCATGGAAATGCCCCAGCACATGGATCTGCCCCCCAGCTCATGGAAATGCCCCCCAGCTCATGGAAATGCCCCAGCTCATGGATATACCCCCCAGCTCATGGAAATGCCCCAGCACATGGATATGCCCCCCAGCTCATGGATATGCCCCCAGCTCATGGATATACCCCAGCTCATGGATATACCCCAGCTCATGGAAATGTCCCAGCTCATGGAAATGTCCCAGCACATGGAAATGCCCCAGCACATGGATATGCCCCCCAGGTCATGGAAATGCCCCAGCTCATGGATATACCCCGCAGCTCATGGAAATGTCCCCCAGCTCATGGATATGCCCCCAGCTCATGGAAATGCCCCAGCACATGGATATGCCCCCAGCTCATGGAAATGCCCCAGCTCATGGATATGCCCCAGCTCATGGATATGTCCCCCAGCGTTACATGGATAGTGCCCCCAGCTCATGGAAATGCCCCCCAGCTCATGGATGCTGCCCCCAGCTCATGGATTTGCCCCCCCAGCTCATGGATATGCCCCCCAGCGTTACATGGATAGTGCCCCCAGCTCATGGATTTGCCCCCCCAGCTCATGGATATGCCCCCCAGCGTTACATGGATACTGCCCCCAGCTCATGGATTTGCCACCCCAGCTCATGGATAATTCCCCCAGCGTTACATGGATAGTGCCCCCAGCTCATAGATTTGCCCCCCCAGCTCATGGATATGCCCCCCAGCGTTACATGGATATGCACCCCAGCTCACCTCTCTGCGCCCGGCGGCCACATGCTTCCTGTTAGAACGCCCGCTGACAGGAAGTGCAGCCGCTCGCCTGGGATCAATGAAACAGCCAGGCGAGCGGCTCCACTTCCTGTCAGCGGGCCGTTCTAACAGGCAGCACGCGGCCGCCGGCAATGTGCGGCGGCCGCCTGCTCCAGCCTTTCGGGCTCGGGCCACAGCGGGAACGCTGCATTCCCGCAGCGTTCCCGCTGTGGGAGAAGTGCGGGAACGCCGTTCCCGCGCGTTCCCGCTCGACTCGAGCCCTGCTTATCCTCTAAACCTTCTGCCTACATCAAGCCCTGCAACCTGCCTTTAGCAATTCACCCTTGTTCTATTTTCGTGAGTGTGACAGATATCTGTACCCCAACAGGGTCACATCTGCCAATGCCGCTTCCTCCCAGGACCCCCCCCCGTGTTCTACCCAGCCAGACTCCCGTGCCTTCCTCCAGTCCTTTAGTCAAAGTTTAAGGACCGGGACACATAGAGCCTGCTAGCAGCCCCAGAAATAAGGCAACGCTGTAGATCTGTGGTCTTTCAGGGTTAGAATGAATTGCTTTAATCAGAGGCACATTTATACAGTCACACATAGGTCACTTACACAAAATCACAACATTTTCTAAGGGAGGTTTTGGTGTAATCTAATTAGATTTAGTTAAATACAGTGAGAACATGACTCAAACTTTCTAAACGAGTTAAAACAATGACAGATTACAGTTTAAAACAGGCAGTGTATGTCAGACAACGAGGATTATGTTTGAGGAGCTGTTCAACAGATATTTACACCTTTCTGAGAGTAGGTTTACTGGAAATCTAATCTGATCTGCAGATAGTCAAAGACAATGACCTTCTTGCATAATCACAATCACACAAACATTCTGCACAGGAGAGGGCAATGGGCCAATATTGATTAGGAGTCCTGCGCCCTACAAAATATGCCCCCACCCAAGTCCACATGACGCATGTCACGCCTTGTTCTGTGTGTCCAGCCTCCATCATGTGCTCCCCAGCTGCAGTACAATAAACGTTTCACTCTTGCCAAGTCTGTCTTTGTGTATTGTCACCTGAAGGGTCTGCCATATCCCATCTTGGGGTCCCACCATGGTGCATGACAGGTGCCACCCTGGTTTTGTTTTATGACTAGGTTAATATTGGTGCTGGTTTTACCCGGCCCTGACATTCTGCTCCATTGTGAGACAACAGATTCTGCCCTTTCTTTTCAGATGAGCACGAGAGCTGTGTGAGATGTAACAGACTCCTGTGACACATCTCCTTACACGCCGCCCGGCACGGTCACGTTTCCTCACATGCCGCCCAGCACGGTCACGTCTCCTCACACACTGCCCAGCACGGTCACGTCTCCTCACACGCTGCCCGGCACGGTCACATCTCCTCACATGCTGCCCGGCACGGTCACATCTCCTCACACGCCGCCCGGCACAGTCACATCTCCACATACGCCGCCAGGCACGGTCACGTCTCCGCACACGCCGCCCGGCACGGTCACGTCTCCTCGCACGCCGCCCGGCACAGTCACATCTCCACATACGCCGCCAGGCACGGTCACGTCTCCGCACACGCCGCCCGGCACGGTCACGTCTCCTCGCACGCCGCCCGGCACGGTCACGTCTCCAACACACGCCGCCCGGCACGGTCACGTCTCCTCGCACGCCGCCCGGCACGGTCACGTCTCCACACACGCCGCCAGGCGCGGTCACATCTCCTCACAGGTATTTGTGTGTTTTTTATAGGATACTAATGCTGGGATTTCACCAGATTTTTGTGTCTTTTTGGAGATTTGTTCTCACTGTGTATTTAAATATTTTTATCTTTTCCAGATTTTTTGTGATTTGGTTCCGCCATGCGGCTGATTAACCTCTTCTCTTCCAGTCCCCCACTTACTCGCTGAGCCGTATGTAGATAAATATGAATTCATAAATCCAGAAGGTTTTAGCGGTTACCGGACGCGCCGGATCTTTCTATTGCCTGACAGCCTTTCACCCTTTAATTACCGGTGCTCGGCGCGGTCATTTACAATAGGATTTATAGGATTTTCGAGGAACGTTTTACTAGTTTCATAAATTGCAGCATGACTATTTCATAAAAGCGCCGGCTTTACACAGCCTGACAGATCGAGTCTATGTGCGCGCGTCCCACGTGAAAGCCGGGACATTTATAGGCAGGCCATAAATTCGACATTCACAAGCCTGTAAAAGCGAAACCGAGACTAATTATTCCATTTTACACCGGCAGATAAACAGTCAGGGAGTCCTGTAAATCCTCTGACTGAAATCAGGAATAATCTCATATTGGGAGGATTGAGTGGACAGAACCGTTTGGCAAGGAGTAGGGATGAGCCGAACACCCCCGTGTTAGGTTCGAACTCGAACAATTTCAAAAGTTCGAGTTCGAACACGAACCAAACTCAATGCAAGTCAATGGGACTCGAAAGTTTGATTTTTAGAGTGCCCTCCAAGAGGGCATATATGCAAGATATTTGCCATAAAAGGTGTATGGGGGTCCGGGTAGTGCCCTGGGGGACAGGAAACAAGGACAAAAAGTTTTTAAAAATTTTTTTTAAAGGAACAGCGAGTTTTCCATGAAATAAGGGTTAAAAATAAAAACAAAAAATTCCTTCAAATATCGTGCCTAGGAGGTCCCCATAACCTGCCCGTGAAGTGGTGGATTTGTAGGATGTATAGAAACATTTAAAAACAAAAAAATGACATTTCAAATGATGGTAAACGGTTTTCCTTTTAATCTATTCATAAACAACTGCTTGGGGCGGCAGTCTGTATGAAAAGAGGAGACATTTTAGGACAAGCAGAACAAGTTTAGTGATTTTTTTTGGCTAAATTATGGTGAAACTTATGCAGGCTTTGGATGAAAGTAACAATAGGTGCTTTAAAATTTGGCCTTTAGTGTCGGCAACAGTGCCGTCACACCATAACCCCTCTGCGGTATTGTGGAATAGTGTAGGGTTGGACCATGCGGTCCTATATTAAAAAAATATGAGTCTGGTAAAGGCGTCAGTGCACCCAAATATTGTGCCTTTGGTGGCAGCAAGTGCCTTCACACCATAACCCCTTTGTGGTATTGTGGAAGAGTGCCGTGGTGGAGGTTTTGTGAATGCAGAAGAGATCCCCGATCTATTCCATTACGTCAGCATCAGGGGAGTGATAGCTGCTGATCCAGAACTGATTCATTTTTATAAATGTCAGCCGGTCTACAGAGTTGGTGGACAGACGCACTCTTTTGTCTGTGACAAAACCTCTAGCGGCACTGAACGTCCATTCAGAAAGCACGCTGGATGAAGGGCAACCTTGTAGCTGCATAGCATATTGGCTAAGTTCTGGCCAGTGATCCAATCTCAACACCCAGTAAGCCAGTGGATCATCTTCTGGAAAAGTATCCAGGTCTGCCTTTGCCCCTAGGTAGTCCTGCACCATATGGTGAAGACGCTGGCAATGGGTGCCTACATTTGACGTCCCTAGGCGTCATGGACTAAAAAAATTGGAAAAGGCATCAGTCAAGCGGCCCCTTTCACCGCTCTTCCACTGATCAACCGCAGCCTCAGAAGCACCTGTGTCATCACTTGGTAACCTACCAGTGCCTGGAAAGGTGTTACACAAGTGTCGCTTTAGAGCATCCTCAAGTTTTTCCTCCTGTGCTCCCTCTGTTGGGGCAGGAGGAGCTCTGCAACTTTATCCTTGTATCGTGGATCAAGAAGGCTTGCCAACCAGTAATGAACCCTCTCCTTGATAGCACGAATCCTGGGGTCCTTTACCAGGCTTTGCAGGATAAGGGAGCCCATGCAGCGTAGTTTGGAGGTGGCATTAGCTTCTGAGTGTTCCTGGTCAATGAGGATGACCCCATCGTGCACTTCCTCCTCCCAGCCACATACTAGTCCTTGGGTTTCTGGGCACACAAACCCTCCCTTGAGGAATCCCCACCTTCAATGCCCCCACTACTTAAATATTCCTCCTCCTCCTCCTCAACCTCCTCCTGTCTGATCTGAGGACCCACAGGAATGCTGTCTGCGGAAAGACTGGGGCCTTGAGAGCTAGGGAAGGCCTCCTCTTCCTCCTGCTGCTCTGCCTCTAGTGCCACATCTATAATTCCCCACAGACTGTGCTCCAGCAGGAACACTAAAGGAATTGTGTCACTGATGCATGCACTGTCCCTGCTCACCATCCTTGTTGCCTGCTCAAATGGTGACCGTACAGTGCATGCATCCTTGATCACCAGCCACTGCGGGGGGGACCAAGTTGACCTGAACCTGTCCTTGTGCCATACTCACACAGGTACTCGTTGATGGCCCTCTGCTGCTTGTGCATACGCTGCAGCATTGCTAATGTCAAGTTCCACCTGGTGGGCATGTCACACATCAGACGGTTTGTGGGAAGGGGGAATTCTCTTTGAATTTCTGCCAGGCAAACACTTGCTGGGAATGACCGTCTGAAGTGGCTGCAGACTTTTCTGGCCTGGCTGAGAAGCTCTGCCAGCCCTGGGTACCTGGTTAGGAAACACTGTACCACCCAGATTTAGGACGTGTGCTAGACATGGTACATGCGTCAACTTACCCTGGCATAGGGCGGAGAGAAGGTTGCAGCCATTATCACAGACGACCATTCCCAGCTGAAGCTGGCATGGTGTTAACCATCTCTGCACCTGCCCCTGCAGAGCTGACAGAATTTCTGGCCTGGTGTGGCTCCTGTTCCCACACAAACCAGCTCAAGCACAGTATGGCATCTTTTTGCTTGAGCCATTGCGTAGCCCCTGTCACGCATCGGTTTAACTGCCAGAGGAGGAAGAGGGAGAGGTGTGGTGGAGCAGACAGACCTCATACAAGCAGCTTTCTGGAGGCATGGTGGATGAACAAGCTCCAGACAGAGCCCCATCTTGGATCCCTCCCAGCTGCAATCAGAGATACCCAGTGTGCCGTGAAGGAAATTTAACGGCCCTGTCCATGCTTGCTGGACCACGTGTCTAAAGTCACCTGCACCTTGCTGCTGACTGCTTTTCCGAATAACTCCATAACATTGTCTTCCACATGCTGGTATAGTGCTGGAATGGCCTTCTGTGAAAAGAAATGGCAATTTGGAACCTGACACTGTGGTACAGCACATTCAGCAAATTCACGGAAGGAAGCAGAGTCCACCAGCTGGAAAGGCAGCAGCTGCAATACAAGTAATTTTGCTAAGCTGGCATTTAGACGCTGTGCTTGGGGATAGTTGGGACTATATTTTTTCTTACGCTGCAGCAGCTGGGGCAACGTAATCTGACTGCGTAAATCTTCAGCTGATGGGATGCTGTCACATTGTGAGGAAGGACCTGGTACATCCATTACTGTAGCATTATCCCTGTCAGTTGAGGTTGGAGTCAATGACATGGCAGGACATATAGTGGGGGTAGAGACAGGTGGAGCTTGTTCATCCACCACGCCTCCAGAAAGCTGCTTGTATGAGGTCTTCCTCGACGCCCAAGGACGTCAAATGTAGGCACCCATTGCCAGCGTCTTCACCATATGGTGCAGGACTACCTAGGGGCAAGGGCAGACCTGGATACCTTTCCAGCAGATGATCTACTGGCTTACTGGGTGTTGAGATTGGATCACTGGCCAGAACTTAGCCAATATGCTATGCAGCTACTAAGTTGCCCTTCATCTAGCGTGCTTTCTGAAAGGACGTTCAGTGCCGCTGGAGGTTTTGTCACAGACAAAAGAGTGCGTCTGTCCACCGACTCTGTAGACCGGCTGACATTTATAAAAATGAATCAGTCCTGTATCAGCAGCTATCAATCCCCTGATGCTGAAGAAGTAATGGAATAGATAGGGGATGTCTTCTGCATTCACAAAACCTCCAGCACTGAACTCTTCCACAATACCACAAAAGGGTTACGGTGTGAAGGCACTTGCTGCCATGAAAGGCACAATATTTGGCTGCACTGACGCCTGTGCCAGATTTATATCATTTTATTTTTTTTGAACCGCAGGGTCCAACCCTGCACTCTTCCACAATACCACAAAAGGGTTATGGTGTGAAGGCACTAGCTGCTATGAAAGGCACAATACCACAGAGGGGTTACTGTATGATGATACCTGCTGGCCTGGCATTAAAGGCACAATATCTGGGTGCACTGACGCCCATTAACCGATCAAAAACTTTTCAATATAGGACCACATGGTCCACCCCTGCACTCTTCCACAATACCACAGAGGGGTTACTGTATGATGATACTTGCTGCTTCTGGCAGTCTTGCACCAAAGGCAGAATATCTGGGTGTACTGACGCCTTAACCAGATGCATATCTTTTTAATATAGGACCGCAAGGTTCACCCCTGCACTCTTCCACAATACTACAGAGGGGTTACTGTATGATAGTACTTGCATGCCTGGCACTAAAGGCACAATATTTGGGTGCACTGCCACTGACGCCTGTATCAGATTCATATCCTTAGAGGGGTTACGGTGTGACGGCACTGTTGCCGACGCTAAAAGCCCAATTTTAAAGCACCTATTGTTACTTTCATCCAAAGCCTGGATCCATTCATCCAAAGTTTCACAATAATTTTGCCCAAAAAATCAGTAAACTTTTTCTGCGCATCCTAAAATGTCTTTTCATACAGGCTGCCGCCCCAAGCAGTTGTTTATGGATAGATTAAAGGAAAAGCATTTACCGTCATATGAAACGTCATTTTTTTTGTTTTTAAGTGTTTCTATACATCCTAGAAATCCGCCACTTCACGGGCAGGTTATGGGGACCTCCTAGGCACGATATTTGAAGGAATTTTTGATTTTTATTTTTAACCCTTATTTCATGGAAAACTCACTGTCCCTTTAAAAACGTTTTTTTTTTACTTTTTGTCCTTGTTTCCTGTCCCCCAGGGCACTACCCGGACCCCCATACACCTTTTATGGCAAATATGTAGCATATATGCCCTCTTGGAGGGCACTCTAAAAAAACGAATTTTCAGCCCCATTGACTTGCATGGGGTTCGAGTTCGGGTTCGGGTTCGGATTCGGTCCCGAACAAATGGGAAGTTCGGGCTCGAACCGAACTCGGGGAGTGTTCGGCTCATCCCTAGTGACGACATGCACTCTAAAATTATTAAGTCCGAGATGCGTTGGATCCACACTTTGGGCACTCTTCTCCCTATGAGTCTCAATGCAGACTTTGAAGTCTGTCATTTTTTATAGTCCCTTTCTTTCAGCCTTTTTCTTTTAGTTTTTACAGTCTTTTGGTTTCATTTCGATTTAATTATCAGCATCATTGGTATATAGATTCTCAATTTATAACATTTTCTTTTGATAATGTATACACTTCTTTAGTTTTTGTGCATTTTTTCTGCATTTTTCCTTTAAGTATATATTGTTTTTATTCATATCATACAACAAGGAATATTTTTTGATACATATTGTTTTTTTCTTTTATTCTTTTTCCCGTTTTTCTGTTTTTACTAATAAGAACTTTTATTAGTGATATGGACACATTTTCTCGGTGGTATCCCCACAGCGGGGTTGGCAGTGGTCCCATGTGTCTGTCTTGGACTCGGATTGCCCGATGGGGAGCGAAGTCTGTTGGGATCCACGGGCGGACACCTTTTGAAGTGCACCGGGATGGGAGGCGACGTGGAGCCTCCACTCTATGTGATGAGACACAAACCGGAAGTCACGTTGACTCGTATGCCAACATCCGTTAGTTGAGACGCATACCGGAAGTGTTCGGTGACCTGCATGCAAACACCATGCTTCCTTGTTTAACAAATTGCGCTGACTATTAAAGATCTTCTATGAACATATGGGGGCCAGATCCGACTGAGGAAGCCTGCAGGACAGCAGGAGAAACGCGTTTCGGTTTAAACCCCCAATTTTAGTATTTTATCTTCTGTTTTAGTATTAAATATTCACTTTTACTCTACCTTTTTAGTATTGCCTTTTTTCTTTTGCTGAGAAATACAATACTCCTGTGATCCCTGGGACCCAATAAGTTTGTGATTCCTGAGATTTCCTGGACTCAAGAAGGTTGAGACCTACCTCTATAAGGTCTGGGGCTATCTCTACTGAGCCACCCCCGAAGAGGCTCTGTGACACGTGAGTTGTTCCACGTTATTTTGGTTCTCTCCTTTGTGAGAACCGCCAGTATTGCGCTATATCTTTATTATTTCCTGAGGTCCTATCTGATGTATCCTGTATATCCGGACAAACATAACATCGATTTGGTGGGAGAAGCCCCCCCATAAAGTGGCTTACAGGCGAAGATAGAGAGCCCTACAGGCTCCCCCTTTGTGAGTGTGCAATCGTCATATGTCATTATTTTTTCTATCTAACCTTTGGTATTGCGCAATTTGTTTCTCTATTCTCATTCCTAGGTTCTATGACTTTTCCATCTAGTTCCTACCTAAGATGAGTATCTCCATGTCTGTCATCTGGTGTGAGTGCTTTAAGTGTTCATTTATTTTTTGTGCGCTCCCTGAGTTGCTTTTTTGGCCACTCTATTTCTTTTCGATTATACATGTGGGTGAGGGATACACCCATTGGTGAGCTGCACTATCTTATATTCCCACTTGATCTAACCATTAGCGCCTTATAAACATCTTCAACCCATTAATTTGGGTCACTTTTCACTTTTATCACTATACCTATATTTCAAAAACCAAAGTTGTTACAGGTGTGAAATCTGGCACTTACATCCTTCTTGAAAAATAAAAAAAACATGAGGTTTTACAATTTTCCAAAAATCCAAAGTGGGGGGGAAAGGGGGGCTGTACCAAAAAATCCTCAAGTTTCTTTTAAAAAACTATTTTAACAAATCCTAAAATCTACGCGAGGGAAGCCGCCGGCAAAGCTAGTGTTTAAATATATGTCAATACATTTGGGAAGAATATATTAAGAATGTATTTTCAAATCTATTTCTTTTCCATGTGTCTGGGTATTTCAGGGGTTAATACAGATGTTTTTTGGGGTATTAAGGGGCAGCATTGTCCTTGACCCCTGAAAGCTTTGCTAGGTGTGATGGGATGTTAATGGAAGTGGCGTTGATTGATTTATTGTGTTTTCCAGCTTGATTGTAAACACAGATTCTCTTTACATAACATGGAAATATGTCTTTTATTCCGTAACGCCACATTATGTCAGAGGAATGCGTGAGAAATGCTTCAAACCGCGCACAGAGGTGACTCGCTAATAGCGGAGTGCAAGGTTGCAGTATGTACCTGGAGGAGCCTGCGAGCGAGTGGGCGCTCAGGGAGAGCTGCGGCCGAGACAGACAGAAGGAAGGGCTTCCGTGTATGTGGACTCTGAAGCGCCAGAACACAAAGAATCTCGACGCCACGAGTCACTATCAGGGTTATTCAACAAAAGCCCGACTGGCCCCAAAACGCCACCGAACAGTGAGTTTCCCCGTACGGTGACATTTCGTGGCCATTCGGCTATTCAGAGAGCCGGCAGTTCTCCAAATATTGGTCAATTGCCTGTGAAATACGGTGCCTGTTCGATGGTAGGGAAATACAGTGCTGTTCGGCAGCAGTGAAATACGGTGCTGTTCAGCGGCAGTGAAATACGGTGCTCTTTGGCGGCAGTGAAATACGGTGCTGTTCGGCGGCAGTGAAATATGGTGCCTGTTTGGCGGCAGTGAAATACGGTGCTGTTCGTGGCAGTGAAATATGGTGCTGTTCAGCGGCAGTGAAATCCGGTGCCTGTTCAGCGGCAGTGAAATCCGGTGCCTGTTCAGCGGCAGTGAAATCCCCCATAGAGAAGCAATGGTTAATCTATTCACATTGAACAGCAGAGAAATGTCAGTGAAATGCCCTGATGTTCAATGGATTCATTCGACAGGTTTAATCAGGCGAATCCCATAGGTTTCTATGTTAAAAATATTCCCGTTTTAATCCAATATTTAATAAACTGTTCATTTTAATCTGCAGCAAAAAGTCTCTTCCATTCATTTTTTTAGGATCTTTTAGCTATATTTTGTTGTAGCATTTTTTCTTAATACAGTAACACACCTTTTTATTATCATTCATTGGATCTTTATATGTAAATTCCAGACATTTCCTTTTTTTTTTGCAAGCAGCGTTTCAATTTTGACATTTTCAATCCAATTTCTTATTTATTTATTTTTTACCCCGTTCGTCGGCTTTTTCCCGGACGTGTTGGGCGTGTTTTTTGCACGGTTTGAATGATCCGATACTTCAGATCGTAAAATCATCGTATCAGATGAGTTTTTTCACCAGAATTTTGACTTTTTTCCAGCGGTTTTGCGGTGGATTTTCTGGCCCGTTCCCGGCACTTTGGGGGCCCTGCACTAAATGCTGAATTCACCGAGTGTAGGGAAGTTTAATTCCCCGAAGTACAGGGAACATGAGAGCACCGACATGTCGGGGACATTTCGGTGCTCTCTGAATAACCCCTTATGCATAATGTATGGCCACGAGTCACTATACATGATGAGCCTCTATGCGTCTCACCTGCACTCAGGACAATGTACCTTTTACTCGCAGCATCTCACTAATCCAATGTTATTGACCATCTACACATAGGCCCGTCTTCCAGCCACTCTCCCCGCACACCAACCCGTCTTCCAGCCACTCTCCCCCCACACACCCACCTGTCTTCCAGCCACTCTCCCCCGCACACCAACCCGTCTTCCAGCCACTTCTCCCCCGCACACCAACCCCTCTTCCAGCCACTCTCCCCCCACACCAACCCGTCTTCCAGCCACTCTCCCCCTACACACCAACCCGTCTTCCAGCCACTCTCCCCCGCACACACAACCCGTCTTCCAGCCACTCTACCCCCGCACACCAACCCGTCTTCCAGCCACTCTCCCCCCACACACCAACCTGTCTTCCAGCCACTCTCCCCCCGCACACCAACCCGTCTTCCACCCACTCTCCCCTCGCACACCAACCCGTCTTCCAGCCACTCTCCCCCCGCACACCAACCCGTCTTCCAGCCACTCTCCCCCCGCACACCAACCCGTCTTCCAGCCACTCTCCCCGCACACCAACCCTTCTTCCAGCCACTCTCCCCCGCACACCAACCCGTCTTCCAGCCACTCTCCCCCGCACACCAACCCGTCTTCCACCCACTCTCCCCCGCACACCAACCCGTCTTCCAGCCATTCTCCCCCCGCACACCAACCCGTCTTCCAGCCACTCTCCCCCCGCACACCAACCCGTCTTCCAGCCATTCTCCCCCCGCACACCAACCCTTCTTCCAGCCACTCTCCCCCGGCACACCAACCCGTCTTCCAGCCACTCTCCCCCCGCACACCAACCCGTCTTCCAGCCACTCTCTCCCCGCACACTAACCCGTCTCTCCAGCCACTCTCTCCCCGCACACCAACCCGTCTTCCAGCCACTCTCCCCCGCACACCAACCCGTCTTCCAGCCACTCTCCCCCTGCACACCAACCCGTCTTCCAGCCACTCTCCCCACGTACACCAACCGGTCTTCCAGCCATTCTCCCCCCGCACACCAACCGGTCTTCTAGCCACTCTCTCCCCGCACACCAACCCGTCTTCCAGCCACTCTCCCCCGCACACCAACCCGTCTTCCAGCCACTCTTCCCCCCGCGCACCAACCCGTCTTCCAGCCACTCTTCCCTGCAGCGCTGCTTGTTCTCATTCAGGACAGGTGCAGTCTGGTGTCTATTCTACCCGTATACATTGTTGCTTCTTACCTTTTCCAGTTGGTAAACGCCCTCCTCCGCAGAGCAAACCGCAGCCAGGGTCCTGAGCGCTGACGGGTACAGACCCCGCAGACAGTCCTGTCGGCACACCCTGAATAGTGCGACTACGGCTCCTTCCTGTCAGGTGAGAAAGTGCAAACCTTATTCTTACAAAGATCCAGACATTGCGTTTCTTTCCACACGTACAACTATTTACATATTTTATAACTTTTAAACAAAACATTTGCAAAGAGCTGCAATAACAAAGCTTTACGTGAGATTGTCCCACCTGAGAAAGTCACCAGCAGGGAATGAAACGCGTAGCAGACTGCGGCTTTAACGCTGGAAGCTGACTGCACGTGTATGTGGCCCACGCACTGGGGTACACTGACGTGGTGGCTCATGCAATGCCTGATCATATTTTGTGTCCAGATCACCATTGTTTAATACTAAATTGCTCCTCCTACATCTGAAGTACCCGCTGTGATCCACCCCCAAAGCGCTGGGTTGAGGAGCACTGTGTTACGCGGCGTATGTTGTGGGGGCTTCTCATTTCCTTCACATCAATCCCGTGTACTTTTCAGTTTCTGTGGTGGTTTAAATAATTACCAGATATATCAGTATACCAGATGTACACAGGTGGCTGAGGGTGTATATGTGTAGATGTACACAGGTGGGTGAGGGTGTATATGTGTGGATGTACACAGGTGGGTGAGGGTGTATATGTGTGGATGTACACAGGTGGGTGAGGGTGTATATGTGTGGATGTACCCAAGAGGGTGAGGGTGTATATGTGTGGATGTACCCAAGAGGGTGAGGGTGTATATGTGTGGATGTACCCAGGAGGGTGAGGGTGTATATGTATGGATGTACCCAGGAGGGTGAGGGTGTATATGTGTGGATGTACCCAGGAGGGTGAGGGTGTGTTTGTATGGATGTACCCAGGAGGGTGAAGGTGTATATGTGTGGATGTACCCAAGAGGGTGAGGGTGTATATGTGTGGATGTACCCAGGAGGGTGAGGGTGTGTTTGTATGGATGTACCCAGGAGGGTGAAGGTGTATATGTATGGATGTACCCAGGAGGGTGAGGGTATATATGTATGGATGTACCCAGGAGGGTGAGGGTGTGTATGTATGGATGTACCCAGGAGGGTGAGGGTGTATATGTATGGATGTACCCAGGAGGGTGAGGGTGTATATGTATGGATGTACCCAGGAGGGTGAGGGTGTATATGTATGGATGTTAGCTATGTGCTTTTCATTTTGAATTATAATTTAGATGAAATTATACCGATCCGTATGTTGGAAGTAGGGATGAGCCGAACACCCCCTGAGTTCGGTTGGGGCCCGAAACCGAACTTCCAAATGTTCGGCTCTGAACCCGAACTCGAACTCAATGCAAGTCAATGGGGCTGAAAATTCGGTTTTTAGAGTGCCCTCCAAGATGGCATATATGCTATATATTTGCCATAAAAGGTGTATGGGGGTCCGGGTAGTGCCCTGGGGGACAGGAAACAAGGACAAAAAGTAAAAAAAAAATGTTTTTAAAGGGACAGTGAGTTTTCCATGAAATAAGGGTTAAAAATAAAAACGAAAAATGCCTTCAAATATCGTGCCTAGGAGGTCCCCATAACCTGTCCGTGAAGTGGCGGATTTCTAGGATGTATAGAAACACTTAAAAACAAAAAAATGACGTTTCAAATGACGGTAAATGCTTTTCCTTTAATCTATCCATAAACAACTGCTTGGGGCGGCAGCCTGTATGAAAAGAGGAGACGTTTTACGCAGAAAAAGTTTACTGATTTTTTTGGCTAAATTATTGTGAAACTTATGCAGGCTTTGGATGAAAGTAACAATAGGTGCTTTAAAATTGGGCCTTTAGTGTCCCCAACAGTGCCGTCACACCGTAACCCCTCTGAGGATATGAATCTGATACAGGCGTCAGTGGCAGTGCACCCAAATATTGTGCTTTTGGTGTCAGGCCTGCAAGTACTATCATACAGTAACCCCTCTGTGGTATTGTGGAAGAATGCAGGGGTGAACCTAGCGGTCCTATATTATGTTTCAAAATATTTTTATTGAGAGGTGTTTACAACATAATCACTGTAAATAACATTCAACCATCGTATGAAATAATCAAGTATGATTGCAGCGGTATCTCTCAAACATTTTTGTAATGACATATAAACTATAATAAAATAACATAAAAATAAAAGAAATATATAAGAAAAAAAATGACCTAAAAAACAGGGACAGGGAAAGGGGAGGGGATCTCAGGATCAGCAGGAGAAGGCAATTTCTCTGAGGCAGAGAGTCCACAAGGAGCTCTCCTTAAACCTCGCACGAAAGTGACCTAGAACCAGAATTCTATCAATGATGTTATCACAAGCCACACGCCTTGTAAATCTTATGAATGTCCCAGATAGCCCATGGGTCTTGTTTAGGGGGGCGAAAACCCCACGCCGAGGTAGCTTTGGAGTCGAAGGAACGATATTGAGTTAGTAACATAGCTATCTGTCTTTGTGTTGGGTCAGCGGTCGATTTCCAGTTCCGGGCAATAAGCAACATTGTCGTAGAGACAATTTATAAATAACATTTTGAGGTGTGATCGAGGAAGGTGGACCATTCCCAGCAATAAGATCTCTGGTGCGCACTGTATCTGACTGCCCAAGACTTCCGATGCGAGAAGAGATATATCTTTCCATAATGGTGCTATCAGTGGACAGTGCCACCAGATATGACCCATCGTGCCTGGGGCAGACAAACATCTCCAGCAGACGTCTGAAGTGTTCGGGGCAAAACGGCTAATCCTTGAGGGCGTAAGATACCAACAGTATAGTACTTTTCGTTGCGTTTCAATCAGCGTTGCACACCTTGAGGCTCCAGACGAAAACAAATGTGCCATGGCCCATTGCGAGGGGGTAAATTGCATAGAAAGGTCTTTTTCCCAAGTGTTGTGAAACTTCCACGATGTTATTCCAGTCGGGGTATTAAGCAATCGATAAAACAACGAGATGGGTTTTGTGGTGGTGTGCGGGTCTAGCCAAAATAGTTCAGTGTCCGAGAGGAGCGGCAATGTGGTACGTAAATTAGATATTACTGCATTGCATTTAAAATAAGAAAAGAGTTGCATATATGACAAAAACATTGAGGATGGTATCTTAAATTTCGTTTGTAAAGTTTGGAAGGACAACATGTCCGGCAGCGAAAACAGATGGTGTAGGTGCGTGACCCCAGATTGAATCCAGGGCCCTGCTCTAAAGTGAGGCAGCAAGTATGACATAGATTGAGAGGTGTGGCCATGGATACTGGATTGTAGTTTTGAAATAAGTGGGCATAACGGTCCCACGCCTTAACATACAAAATCGTGGAGGGTAGGATCTCCGGCAGACGTGGTCTCTTTGTACGAGGCACGAATAATAGGTCGGCCAAAGTGTGTCCGGGAATAAAAGTATATTCTACTACCAGCCATTGAGGCATAGGGTGGGTGTGAACCAGTTCTGCTAGTGATGCCAAACATGTGGCCCAATAATAGTTATGTATATGGGTAACGTTAAGGCCTCCATCTCTATGGCGGTAATACAATAGTTTTTTCGGTATTCTGGGCCTTTTATGATTCCAAATATATCTCATTATGATAGATTGTAAGGTATCTAGGAAGGACGGGGGCAGCTGCAAGGGGAGAGTGCGAAAAACGTATAAAATTTTTGGCAGCACCATCTTCACCGCCGCCATCCTGCCCAACCATGAGATCTCCCGAAGTCTCCAGTGATATAACTGTGATTTCACCTCTGACAGTAATCTATCATAATTATAATTAAACAGTCTTTCTGGAGTTCTAGCTATTTTAAGACCTAGGTACACAATATAATCAGTTCGCCAGTCAAACCTATAACTGGCTCGGAGGGCTTCCAGGTGGTGATGGGGTATATTAATCGGGAGTGCTTGGGTTTTTAATATGTTCACCAAATGATATGAAACCTGACTATACAAGTCCAGTTCTTGTTGAAGGGAAGGGAGAGAAAGATCAGGGTCCGTCAAGGTTAAAAGGATATCGTCCGCGTATAGGTTGAGTTTATAAGTCACCGGGCCTGCCTGTATTCCACAAATGGAATCATTTTGTCGTATGGCCTGCGCCAAAGGCTCCAAAACCAGGGCATATAAAAGTGGGGAAAGTGGGCATCCCTGTCTTGTCCCATTAGTTATTACAAATTCCTCCGACACAAACCCGCTGCAGAGTACCCTAGCAGATGGAGAATCATACAGAGCCTGTATCGCTGTTATAAAGGAGGGTGGAAATCCGAACTTGTGTAAAACTCGATACAGAAAGTTCCAGTTAACCCTGTCAAAGGCTTTTTCTGCATCCAATGACAGAATCAAGCTGGAAAAGTCCCCACGTCTCATCAGGCCAAGTAAATTAACCAGTTTTTTAGTGCTGTCAGCTCCCTGGCGCCTCGATATTGTCACGGTTCCCAGATCCCACCACGCAGTACTTAAAGCCCCGCACTCCACAGAGCCCAGAAGCTACCAACAGAGTAGCCGTGAAAGATCTCTAACTGTCTGGTCCTTAGAATTGGCCAGGTAAACTAGCTAGACAGAAAGGGTTAACAACACGGGGAGTAGTCAGCCGAGCCAGAATCCGGAATACAGAGTTCAGAATGGTCAAATGGAATAGCCGGGTCGATATCAGAGCAGTGGCGTAGTACAAGAAAATGGTCTAGGGCAACAGAAGGCAGAATAGTCAGAAACAAGCAGAGGTCAATAACGGGTTAATTCAATATAGCAGTCAGGTACAAGGAGCTCAGGTATGGATAACCACGATCTGGCAACTGCTGAGAATACACTGAGGGTTTTTAAAGACCTTCACCAGGCCACGCCCCCCACTCAAGCCGCGCCTCATGCAACCACCTCCCTGCCTGTCTCCATTTAAACCGGGCATTGGTCAGCGAGCAGCATCAGACATGCTGCCCTCAAGCACACAGGTAGGGCTGGAAGCTCCCAACGTTACAGATATAAACCCTACCTGATCTAAACCTATTAGAGTGCGAAGAATATGTTGGAGTCGGTTGGCTAATATTTTGCTGAATATTTTAACATCTATATTAAGCAAAGAGATAGGGCGTAGGTTAGGACAACGGTCAGGAATTTTACCCGGTTTGGGCAAGGTAATAATGTGTGCTCTCAACATGTCTACTGGGAAGGAGCCACCCTCCCACGCTTCGTCAAAGCTCGCACTTAAATGAGGTACTAGTTGGGAAGCGAAGGTGGAGTAATACAGTCCCGTCAATCCATCAGGGCCCGGGGCCTTCCGTTTTGGGAGGTTTTTAATAGCCTTCAAAATATCGTCTGTCATTATGGGTGAGGATAAACTTGCAATATGTGTCTGGGACAACGAAGGAAGATGAACCCGCTCCAGGTAGGTATCTATATCTGCCACCGTAGGGCATTGGACTGTATGTTTCGCATCCAAATTGTATAGACTTTCATAATAGGTGGCAAATTCATTCGCTATAGTTTTGGGGTCATAGATAAGTCCAGTGGGGGATTTAAGGGTAATTTGTTTACGGGGCGTGGTAACTGGTTGAAGTTTGCGAGCTAAGAATCTAGCAGGTTTGTTTCGAAGGGCGTAATACATAGCATTGCGCTTGGTCAATGCTTTGAAATAGCTCTCCACCTCCAAATCTCTCAACAGACCCATAGTGGAATCTATAGTTTCTATTATTTCTTGTGACGGGGCCGTCTTGTTGCGCGTGTCTAGGTCTTGTAATTTAGTAAGTAGGTCTAGTCTGCGTGATATATATTGCTTCCTAAGATGAGTCGCCCATTTTATACACTCCCCTCTTATTACAGCCTTATGGGCCTGCCAGATAGTAAGGTGGTTGACATCAGGCGTCACATTTTCTTTAAAATAGTTATCTAAGGCTGCCTGTATAGCTATTCGCGCCGGTTCATGAAGTAAAAGGTCATCTCGAAGTCGCCAAGGGGGCCTGGTATAGGTCTGATAAGCGTCGCCTAATGTCAATATCACTGGAGAATGGTCAGACCAAGTAAGGGGCAGTATAGTGCAGTCTATTGTGTATGGAAGAGCTGATCCTGATATCAGAAAATTTATCTATTCTTGAGTAGCTATTGTGGACTCTGGATCAAAATGTGTAATCCCGCTCGGTGGGGTGTAGGAGTTGCCACGCATCATAAAGATTATGAAGAAAAAACAAGTATCTGGCGCCCTCAGTGGAGAAAACTGAACAATGCAGCTAGTACGTCATATACAATAAAAGTCCATTTCACATTATAATCGCAGTTCAACAGTCAGCAGCAAGATAATCACACACAGATGGTTCACCTCTAACCATCAAGATAGTAAACAGCAGAAGAATTTTGGAGATAGATGGTCTCAAATGGGAGTTTTTCTTGTTAAATTGCAGAGTCACGATTCTCATGCAGTCATCAACCCTCGAAATAAGGGGGATACAAGGTAGACATAGTGTAATCTATTTCAACTCGTTTGAGCCCCCCAAGGTAATGTGCAAAGGTTCAACTCACATGTAAAGGTGTCATAGATCAGACACCAGATGTACTGCACCACCGATATTTTTAGGAGATATCGGACTCCCCTTTTCCTCCTCCGTTTGGCGATATTTCTCCAAAGAAAAATAAAGTTGCAGGATCTTGGTAAAGGTATTTAAAAAAATTTATTAAGACAATTTAAAACAAATAGTAGTAAAAAAATGCCGAAACGCGTTTCGCGATGAAATCGCTTCCTCAGTCGGCAGAAAATGCGTGCAGAATCGGCGCGTGGAAACGTTATAACCAGTTGCGTTCAAAATTATTCAACCCCCACTGAAATTGAGTGTTTTGGCCAGTTTGACATTGATTTTGATCATTCAGTCATCTTGCTTACAATTAAATCAAAGAGGCACGTGTAGGTCAGACAAATAGAACATAACATTTATAATGAAATAACCACAAATGTCTTTTCTGTGCTCACATCATTATCAGTTTTATTCAACCCCAAGTGACATTCAATCTTAGTACTTAGTACAACATCCTTTTACAGTTATAACAGCTTTTAAACGTGAAGCATAGCTTGACACAAGTGTCTTGCAGCGATCTACGGGTATCTTCGCCCATTCGTCATGGGCAAAAGCCTCCAGTTCAGTCACATTCTTAGGCTTGCGCACTGCAACTGCTTTCTTTAAGTCCCACCAGAGGTTCTCAATCGGATTTAAGTCAGGTGACTGCGATGGCCACTCCAAAATGTTCCAGCCTTTAATCTGCGTACCATGCTCTAGTGGACTTGGAGGTATGCTTGGGATCATTGTCCTGTTGAAAGGTCCAACGTCTCCCAAGCCTCAGGTTTGTGACGGACTGCATCACATTGTCATCCAATATCTCCTGGTACTGAAGAGAATTCATGGTACCTTGCACACGCTGAAGCTTCCCTGTACCTGCAGAAGCAAAACAGCCCCAAAGCATGATTGACCCCCCCCCCACCATGCTTCACAGTAGGCAAGGTGTTCTTTTCTTCATAGGCCTTGTTCTTCCTCCTCCATCATAGCGTTGATCCATGGGCCCAAACAGTTCTAATTTTGTTTCATCAGTCCACAGAACACTATCCCAAAACTTCTGTGGTTTGTCCACATGACCTTTGGCATACTGCAGTCGACTCTTCTTATTCTTTGGAGACAGCAAGGGGGTGCGCCTGGGAGTTCCGGCATGGAGGCCTTCATTACGCAGTGTGCGCCGTATTGTCTGAGCTGAAACTTCAGTACCCACATCTGACAAATCTTTTCTCAGTTCCTCAGCAGTCACACGGGGACTTTTCTCCACTCTACGCTTCAGGTAGCGCACAGCAGTCGAAGTCAGCATCTTCTTTCTGCCACGACCAGGTAGCGTTTCAACAGTGCCCTTTGCCTTGAATTTGCGAATGATGCTTTCTATGGTCTCTCTTGGTATGTTTAACATCTTTGCAATCTTCTTATAGCCATTGCCCTTTCTGTGAAGAGTAATCACCTCTTCTCTTGTCTTCCTGGACCATTCTCTTGACTTCGCCATGTTTGTAACCACACCAGTAAATGTCTAGAAGGAGCTGAGTATCACAGTCATTTTAAAGCTGCCTAATTGGTGCTTATTATGCTTTATTGCTGCTCCGTGACATCCACAGGTGTTTTCAATACCTGATTGAAAACACTTGAATGAACCTCTGTTCTTCAGAGTGGTAGTCTTTAAGGGGTTGAATAATTGTGTCAATGAAGAATTCACAAAAGAAACATTTACTACTGTATTACAAAACCAATTGATGTCATTTTAGTTGCATATGGTTCTTTAAAAAGTCCTTGTAGGATTTCATTCTGAATACAATTACAAATGTCACTAAATTCCCTAAAACCCTTTACAGCATTGGGGGTTGAATCATTTTGAACACAACTGTAGTGTGCTGCGGGACTTAGCTCTGTGAGCCCATGATTGGGCAAAATTTGCCCAATCAGGACTCTGAGCCATGATTGGCATAGTGTTGAACCAGTCTTGCACCAGACCTGTGGTCAGGTGCAAGGCTGTAGCCAATTACGAGCTTCAGGCTAGTGGGAAAATGCATTGTGGTCCATTGTGGTCGAACATGCGGCGAACACCCGGAAATGTTCGGTGTTCACGATCTAATCGAACAGGCTAAGTTCGGGTCGAACTCCGAACTGTCCGAACCGAACAGCTCATCCCTAGTTGGAAGTACTTCCGGAATAACAAATCGATTTGGTCCGGAACGCTCAACGGAAAGACACGAAATGAAATGGCATATAACGAATTTTGTTTTTATGATATCGATTCACTATACCGTTTCACATAGACTCAGCACCACAGGCCATGGACAGAGTCATAGTGTTGTTTGGCGTCAGTGAAATACGGTGCCTGTTCGGCGGCAGTGAAATACAGTGCCTGTTTGGCGGCAGTGAAATCCGGTGCCTGTTTGGCGGCAGTGAAATACGGTGTCTGTTGGCGGCAGTGAAATCCCCCATAGAGAAGCAATGGTTAATCTATTCACATTGAACAGCAGAGAAATGTCAGTGAAATGTCCTGATGTTCAGTGGTTTCATTCGACAGGTTTAATCAGGCGAATCCCATAGGTTTCAATGTTAAAAATATTCCCGTTTTTATCCAATATCTAATAAACCGTTTATTATTTTAATCTGCAGCAAAAAGTCTCTTTATTTTTATTTATTTTTAGGTGAATTTTTGGATTCCTAATTATTTTAAAAATTTCTTTCTTTCCTTCAGTCTGTCTGTGTTCAGCGGGTGCTGTCCTTAGTGCTGAAACCGTTTTCAGCACTAAGGACAGGGGATATTTTTTGCTCCAGAGGCCAGTGGTGTTTTTATTGATGCTAGTTATATTGTTGTTATGGCTGGTTATATTGTTATTCTCACTGGTTAGGGCTGGTTATATTGTTATTCACGGTGGTTAGGGCTGGTTATATTGTTATTCACGGTGGTTAGGGTTGGTTATATTGTTATTCACGGTGGTTAGGGTTGGTTATATTGTTATTCACGCTGGTTAGGGCTGGTTATATTGTTATTCATGCTGGTTAGGGTTGGTTATATTGTTATTCACGGTGGTTAGGGTTGGTTATATTGTTATTCACGCTGGTTATATTGTTATTCACGCTGGTTAGGGTTGGTTATATTGTTATTCACGCTGGTTAGGGTTGGTTATATTGTTATTCACGCTGGTTAGGGCTGGTTATATTGTTATTCACGCTGGTTAGGGCTGGTTATATTGTTATTCACGGTGGTTAGGGTTGGTTATATTGTTATTCACGCTGGTTATATTGTTATTCACGCTGGTTAGGGTTGGTTATATTGTTAGTCACGCTGGTTAGGGTTGGTTATATTGTTATTCACGCTGGTTAGGGCTGGTTATATTGTTATTCACGGTGGTTAGGGCTGGTTATATTGTTATTCACGGTGGTTAGGGCTGGTGAAATTGTTATTCACGCTGGTTACGGTTGGTTATATTGTTATTCACACTGGTTAGGGTTGGTTATATTGTTATTCACGGTGGTTAGGGCTAGTGAAATTGTTATTCACGCTGGTTACGGTTGGTTATATTGTTATTCACACTGGTTAGGGTTGGTTATATTGTTATTCACGATGGTTACGGTTGGTTATATTGTTATTCACGCTGGTTAGGGCTGGTGATATTGTTATTCACGGTGGTTAGGGCTGCTGATATTGTTATTCACGCTAGTTAGGGTTGGTTATTTTGTTATTCACACTGGTTAGGGCTGGTTATATTGTTATTCACGTTGGTTAGGGTTCTTATATTGTTATTCACGCTGGTTAGGGTTGGTTATATTGTTATTCACACTGGTTAGGGTTGGTTATATTGTTATTCACACTGGTTAGGGCTGGTGATATTGTTATTCACGATGGTTAGGGTTGGTTATATTGTTATTCACGATGGTTAGGGTTGGTTATATTGTTATTCACGCTGGTTAGGGTTGTTATATTGTTATTCACGTTGGTTAGGGTTGGTTATATTGTTATTCACGGTGGTTAGGGTTGGTTATATTGTTATTCACGCTGGTTAGGGTTGGTTATATTGTTATTCACGGTGGTTAGGGTTGGTTATATTGTTATTCACGCTGGTTAGGGTTGGTTATATTGTTATTCACGCTGGTTAGGGTTGGTTATATTGTTATTCACGCTGGTTAGGGTTGGTTTTATTGTTATTCACGGTGGTTAGGGCTGGTGATATTGTTATTCTCACTGGTTAGGGCTGGTGATATTGTTATTCTCACTGGTTAGGGCTGGTGATATTGTTATTCACGGTGGTTAGGGCTGGTTATATTGTTATTCACGGTGGTTAGGGTTGGTTTTATTGTTATTCACGGTGGTTAGGGCTGGTGATATTGTTATTCTCACTGGTTAGGGCTGGTGATATTGTTATTCACGCTGGTTAGGGTTGGTTATATTGTTATTCACGCTGGTTAGGGTTGGTTATATTGTTATTCACGGTGGTTAGGGCTGGTGATATTGTTATTCTCACTGGTTAGAGCGCTTGGCCGTTACTTGCACATCTCGTAGATATATATATATATATATATATATCTTCACTTTCATTGTCACAAAACTCAGAGCACATAATTGTAGTAATTAACGGCATAAGTGGAAAGTTGTGTTTTGAGGCGTGAGGGCTGCTGTCATTTTATGTCATTTAAATGTAAACTCGTAGAAATAAGCAGTGAGTTTAGAAACACGTGTTTGGGCTGAGTGACCGCGGCGGCGGCGCTTTCCGTGGGAGCAACATGTTTATACAATTGACTTTTAGCATTTGTAAATATCACTTTAATTAAATGTGAAGAAAAGAGTCAAAATGGGAAATGTATTAATTAAATCACTTCGCGGGAGCAACTGGGCTTAATTATCAGGTCTCGGCCAACTAACGAGCTGACGGCCTCGTTAACAGCGATTCTGTAGGACAGATATGTATGTGTTTACTTACAGTGTTACAATATATTCTATAAAACCTGACGCATAAACTGATGCAGCTCACGCTCCCCAGACACCGGAACACCAGGAACTCACAGACACTGGAACACCAGGAACCCACAGACACCGGAACACCAGGAACCCACAGACACCGGAACACCAGGAACCCACAGACACCGGAACACCAGGAACCCACAGACACCGGAACACCAGGAACTCATACATTAAATAAATCACCAAGAGAATGATCATCATACAGAACTATGAATCAAACAATAATGAATAATAATAAATCAGCAATTAAGTAATCCTCCACCCGCTGGTACCAGACTCTCCTTGATCCTCCACCCGCTGGTACCAGACTCTCCTTGATCCTCCACCCGCTGGTACCAGACTCTCCTTGATCCTCCACCCGCTGGTACCAGACTCTCCTTGATCCTCCACCCGCTGGTACCAGACTCAATCCTCCACTGTATACCACGGATCACATATACACTCACCAGCCACTTTATTAGGTACACCTTGCTAGTGCCGGGTTGGACCCCCTTTTGTCTTAACTCTTCGTGGCATGGATTCACAAGGTGTTTGACACATTCCTCAGAGATTTTGCTCCATATTGACATGATAGTGTTGCGCAGTTGCTGCAGATTTGTCGGCTGCTCATCCATGATGTGAATATGCAGTTATTTTATTATTACACTGCAGTTACTTTATGATTTGTTTATGTTGCAGTTATTTTATTATTACACTGCAGTTACTTATGATTTGTTTATTTTTTTTATGTTGCAGTTATTTTATTATTACACTGCAGTTACTTTATGATTTGTTTATGTTGCAGTTATTTTATTATTACACTGCAGTTACTTTATGATTTGTTTATGTTGCAGTTATTTTATTATTACACTGCAGTTACTTTATGATTTGTTTATGTTGCAGTTATTTTATTATTACACTGCAGTTACTTTATCATTTGTTTATGTTGCAGTTATTTTATTATTACACTGCAGTTACTTTATCATTTGTTTATGTTGCAGTTATTTTATTATTACACTGCAGTTACTTTATCATTTGTTTATGTTGCAGTTATTTTATGATTACACTGCAGTTACTTTATGATTTGTTTATGTTGCAGTTATTTTATTATTACACTGCAGTTACTTTATGATTTATGTTGCAGTTATTTTATTATTACACTGCAGTTACTTTATGATTTATGTTGCAGTTATTTTATTATTACACTGCAGTTACTTTATGATTTATGTTGCAGTTATGTTATTATTACACTGCAGTTACTTTATGATTTGTTTATGATGCAGTTATGTTATTACACTGCAGTTACTTTATGATTTGTTTATGTTGCAGTTATTTTATTATTATACTGCAGTTACTTTATCATTTATGTTGCAGTTATGTTATTATTACACTGCAGTTACTTTATGATTTGTTTATGATGCAGTTATTTTATTATTACACTGCAGTTACTTTATGATTTATGTTGCAGTTATGTTATTATTACACTGCAGTTACTTTATGATTTATGTTGCAGTTATTTTATGATTACACTGCAGTTACTTTATGATTTATGTTGCAGTTATTTTATGATTACACTGCAGTTACTTTATGATTTGTTTATGATGCAGTTATGTTATTACACTGCAGTTACTTTATGATTTGTTTATGTTGCAGTTATTTTATTATTACACTGCAGTTACTTTATGATTTATGTTGCAGTTATTTTATGATTACACTGCAGTTACTTTATGATTTGTTTATGATGCAGTTATGTTATTACACTGCAGTTACTTTATGATTTATGTTGCAGTTATGTTATTATTACACTGCAGTTACTTTATGATTTATGTTGCAGTTATGTTATTATTACACTGCAGTTACTTTATGATTTATGTTGCAGTTATGTTATTATTACACTGCAGTTACTTTATGATTTATGTTGCAGTTATGTTATTATTACACTGCAGTTACTTTATGATTTATGTTGCAGTTATATTATTACACTGCAGTTACTTTATGATTTGTTTATGATGCAGTTATTATTACACTGCAGGTATCTCCTTCTTTTGTAACGCCTCAGTTTCTTTCGTTTGAGTGCCGTGTATCAGACGTTAATGCTGACGGTTTGGGTTCTGCGGTCTCTTTCTGGTCAGATGCCAAGTCTGGGGTATCCGTCGTGTGTGGCATTGAGGGGCCCCTGCTGTTTTTGAAGCCGCAGTGCTGGGGTTTGGGGTAAGGCTTTGAAACCTGCTGCTGGATCCCAGCTCTCATTCCACGTGCTCCATCTCCTTGTGTCCTGGTGATGCGGAGTAAGATCCCGGCAGAAGGTTCTTCTCGCGGCTGCGCCGGTGGTTTAGCTCTTGCTCTTGTGTTCCATTTGCTCTTTTGATGCTGACATTTAATTACTTTGTTGTGACATATTGCAGTGATAATGTGGAAGCTCAGAACATTCCGGATTCAGCCCTTATCACTATATCTCGGTTTCTGCTTCTCCACTGGAATTCCGAGTTTAATGTGATCTTTCCACATGTATCCGCAGATTAACGCTAAACCCGGCTCTTCATTCGGGGAGCTCCTCCTGTTCTGCCAGGTAACGCTCAGCCTGCAAAGCGTCGCCTGCAGCAGCAGAAGCTTTGCTGTTAAACCTTGTCCCAGGATGACCTGTCCTGATCGATGCTAAGATTGCAAACGCTGCAAATCAGCTTCAACTGACAAGAATCCCCTGCGCCGCTCGATTGAGACGACGGGACCCAATGCCACGTGTCACTTGCAGGATCCTGGAGGAAGCTGAGCCGCAAAGCGCATGCTGGCCTCGATTTAAGGATCAGCTCGTCAGGTTATACATTGCATGGGGGATCCCTGGCACCCCCCAATCCCTCAATCAGGCTGTATGAAATGCCCAAAAAATTAAAGATTCAAGTGAATCCAAGAAGTAAGTCTGCCCGTAACTGCCGCAGTACCCCTGGCCGAGGGGGTAATAAAAGCCGCTGCTCTCAGTTACGTCACCGGCAGGACTTGCACCTATTACACGACAAGGCAGGACTTGCACATATTACACGACACCGGCAGGACTTGCACATATTACACGACACCGGCAGGACTTGCACATATTACACGACACCGGCAGGACTTGCACCTATTACACGACACCGGCAGGACTTGCACCTATTACACGTCACCGGCAGGACTTGCACCTATTACACGTCACCGGCAGGACTTGCACCTATTACACGTCACCGGCAGGACTTGCACATATTACACGTCACCGGCAGGACTTGCACCTATTACACGACACCGGCAGGACTTGCACATATTACACGACACCGGCAGGACTTGCACCTATTACACGACACCGGCAGGACTTGCACATATTACACGACACCAGCAGGACTTGCACATATTACACGACACCGGCAGGACTTGCACATATTACACGTCACCGGCAGGACTTGCACCTATTACACGACACCGGCAGGACTTGCACATATTACACGTCACCGGCAGGACTTGCACCTATTACACGACACCGGCAGGACTTGCACATATTACACGACACCGGCAGGACTTGCACGTATTACACGTCACCGGCAGGACTTGCACATATTACACGTCACCGGCAGGACTTGCACTTATTACACGACACCGGCAGGACTTGCACCTATTACACGACACCGGCAGGACTTGCACATATTACACGACACCGGCAGGACTTGCACGTATTACACGACACCGGCAGGACTTGCACGTATTACACGTCACCGGCAGGACTTGCACATATTACACGACACCGGCAGGACTTGCACATATTACACGTCACCGGCAGGACTTGCACATATTACACGACACCGGCAGGACTTGCACATATTACACGTCACCGGCAGGATTTGCACATATTACACGTCACCGGCAGGACTTGCACATATTACACGACACCGGCAGGACTTGCACATATTACACGTCACCGGCAGGACTTGCACCTATTACATGACACCGGCAGGACTTGCACATATTACACGTCAGACTCAGAGCTGACAGTCTGAAATAAATGGGCAGTACCTTCATGCAGAGACCCGACGCGTTTCCCCGAGGTCACATGACACACCGTGACCTGCACGAAGCGGCTTCTCAGGCCTAAACTTCTCAAACCATACGGATATAAATGTGTATTAATAATAATGTATCAAACTGAAAACGGCGACATTAAAGCCTGAAACACCGGCCGCATCCCTGGATTTCATAAATGAAGCTGCAGATCTCAGACGCATCTCCCTGCGATGAGATGAGCAACTCGGTGTCACGATGAATATCTAATGAAGGGGAGAGGGTCGGGGGGGGGCAAACAGGGAGATAAAGCCAGTATGAGCCTGAAACGCTGTGTAGGTGATAAAATACGAGCAGACCGGGTCCAGCGCACTCTGAATCACCAGGAGAAGACGGCCCTTCCTGCCTCAGTCAGCAGGGATATCCCAAAGCGCTGAGCAGACACTTCTCCATGAGGATTGGACTCGGTCCAGGCTCGCCTAATCACGCATCATTCCCCATAAAATCACCGCTTACATTAATCGCTCCTTTATCTGGATTCTGGGCCCCAGATCTGGGAAGAGCTCGATGTCGGCGAATATGATGAAAAACATTATCAGGGTTATTCAAAGGGAGCCGATCTGGCCCCGAAATGTAACCAGACACTGAAATTCAGCGAACCGTTACCTTTCCTGGCCATTCGGCTATTCAGAGAGCAGGCAGTTCCCCAAATCCTGGCGAATTGCCTGCACATACGGTGCCTGTTCGGTGCCTGTTCGAGGGCAGTGAAATCCCCATGAAAAAGCACTGCTTCGGCTATTCAGAGAACACAAACCAGCAGTGAAAGGTTCCCCTAATGCCTGCCATTCCGTGGGTTTAATTCGGCAGGTTTAATCAGGCGAATCCCATAGGCTTCAATGTTAAAAATATTCCCGTTTTAATTCAATATCTAATAAACCGTTTATTATTTTAATCTGCAGCAAAAAGTCTCTTTATTTATAGATAATATTTTTTTAGGATCTTTTAGGCATTTTTTGGGATTTCTTTGGCAAACTTTTTTTTCATGTGTGTGTTTTTACTTATTTTTTTGTTTTTTTAATCAATATTTCTGTAACAGCCCTTTTTATTATCATTCATAGGATTTTATATGTAAATTCTAGACATTTTTGTTCAGTAGTTTTTGCAAACATTGTTCAAATTTCAAACTTTCAAGCAAACTTTTGTTTTCACCTTTTTTTTGTCTGTGTGTCAGGTTTTTCCGGCGGCCGCTCGGCGCTGTGATCGGCAGCTGTAATCCAGCTGTTTCTGCGGGTTTGCGTCGGGTTTTCCCTGCACTACGGGGGCCCTGCGGTGCTTGCAGAATACACCGCAGGGTCAGCGAACTAGGATCGCCAAATCGCCCCGAAGTGCAGGGAATGAAAAGTCACCGAACGTGCGGTGACTTTTTGAATCTCTTTGAATGTTATCATTTCCCTGCAGGTTGTCACTGGATTCCCGGGACGGATTATTCATAAAGAAAAGGATTTAAAGGGTAAAATAAAATAATTAAAAAAAATTAAAAACAAAGTTTGCGTCAGCCTCGAGTAACGACGCGATGGAGACTCACTCTCAGGGTTACTCTGAGAGCACCGAAATGTCCCCAATAATTCAGTGCGCTTTGATTCACCGCACTTTGGCAACTCCGATACGCAGACCCTGCAGTGAATTCAGCATTTCCTGCAGGGTCCACATAGTGCAGCAAAACACTGCCGCCAACCCACCAAACACGGCCGACGAGCACAGCGCAGACCAGTGGCCAGAAAAAGCTGACAAGCCGCCGGACGGGGCAAAAAAAAACAAAACGATTGACAGTGTCAAAATTGAAACGCTGTTTGCAAAAAAAAAAACTACTGAACGAAAATGTCTGGAATTTACATCTAAGTTTCTATTAAAGATAATAAAAAGATCTGTTACAGAAAAAAGAAAAAAAAATATTTATATAAAAATTTTGCTGGAAAAAAACCTGAAAAATGGCTAAAAGATCCTAAAAAAATCTGAGAATTTTTACTGCAGAATATTATAATAAACGTTTAATTAGATATTAAATTAAAATGGGAATATTTGTAACATTGAAACCTATGGGATTCGCCTGATTTAAACCTGTCGAATGAAACCACTGAACATCACTTTATCTGTGTCTGTGTGCGGTGTGAGGGGGACACACTGTATCTGTGTGCGGTGTGAGGGGGACACACTGTATCTGTGTGCGGTGTGAGGGGGACACACTGTATCTGTGTGCGGTGTGAGGGGGACACTGTATCTGTGTCTGTGTGCGGTGTGAGGGGGACACACTGTATCTGTGTGCGGTGTGAGGGGGACACTGTATCTGTGTCTGTGCGGTGTGAGGGGGACACACTGTATCTGTGTGCGGTGTGAGGGGGACACCCTGTATCTGTGTCTGTGTGCGGTGTGAGGGGGACACACACTGTATCTGTGTGCGGTGTGAGGGGACACACTGTATCTGTGTCTGTGCAGTGTGAGGGGGACACTGTATCTGTGTCTGTGTGCGGTGTGAGGGGGACACACTGTATCTGTGTCTGTGCGGTGTGAGGGGGACACTGTATCTGTGTGCGGTGTGAGGGGGACACACTGTATCTGTGTGCGGTGTGAGGGGGACACACTGTATCTGTGTCTGTGCAGTGTGAGGGGGACACTGTATCTGTGTCTGTGTGCGGTGTGAGGGGGACACACACTGTATCTGTGTCTGTGCGGTGTGGGGGGACACACTGTATCTGTGTGCGGTGTGAGGGGGACACACTGTATCTGTGTGCGGTGTGAGGGGGACACACTGTATCTGTGTCTGTGCGGTGTGAGGGGGACACACTGTATCTGTGTGCGGTGTGAGGGGACACACTGTATCTGTGTCTGTGCGGTGTGAGGGGGACACACTGTATCTGTGTCTGTGTGCGGTGTGAGGAGGACACTGTATCTGTGTCTGTGCGGTGTGAGGGGGACACACTGTATCTGTGTGCGGTGTGAGGGGGACACACTGTGTCTGTGTGCGGTGTGAGGGGGACACACTGTATCTGTGTGCGGTGTGAGGGGGACACCCTGTATCTGTGTCTGTGCGGTGTGAGGGGGACACACTGTATCTGTGTGCGGTGTGAGGGGGACCCCCTGTATCTGTCTGCAGTGTGAGGGGGACACTGTATCTGTGTCTGTGCGGTGTGAGGGGGACACACTGTATCTGTGTGCGGTGTGAGGGGGACACACTGTATCTGTGTGCGGTGTGAGGGGGACACACTGTATCTGTGTCTGTGCGGTGTGAGGGGGACACACTGTATCTGTGTCTGTGTGCAGTGTGAGGGGGACACACTGTATCTGTGTCTGTGCGGTGTGAGGGGGACACACTGTATCTGTGTCTGTGTGCAGTGTGAGGGGGACACTGTATCTGTGTCTGTGTGCGGTGTGAGGGGACACTGTATCTGTTATAGCTGACTATACTAAACCTGTGCTATCACTTTAACTAGTGGCTCCGCCCAGGATGACACAGGTCAGAGGGCACAGCAGCCATCTTCAGGGTCAGTTAGTGTGATGCAGTTATGAAGGCAGATGCATGATCCTGTGTTCCTGCAGTTATCCAAGCCTGTATATAACAGTAAGTGTCCTGCAATAAAGCAATGGTGAACCTGACAGCCTCATATCTGAACAAGCAGAGATCATAACAGTGGCGACGAGAATGAGATTTGTAAAGGTCTGCTCAGCCTGAAGTAAAAGAAAAAAAAAAAAAAACAGGATTGAAAGCCAGATAAAGCACACACTGCCATCCAGCAGCAAGATCATGGCACTGATAGGCACATTAACAGAGTTTGATGGAGAGAAAACTTCCTGGAGCTCCTGGGCTGAGAGATTAGAACAGTACTTCAGTGCTAACACCATACCCCCTGAGAGACAAGTATCACCCCCTGAGAGACAGGTAACACCCCCTGAGAGACAGGTTGCAGTGTTTCTCACAGCCGTGGGGGCTAACACATATGACACTCTAAGAGACCTTCTGTTCCCTGAGAAACCAGCAAGCAAGGCTCTACAGGAACTCCTGAAACTATTAGAGGATCACTTTCAGCCAAAACCGCTGGAAATTGCAGAAAGATTTCGTTTTTATCAACGGCAGCAGCAGCCGGGCGAAGATATTAAAGCCTATGTGGTGGGCCTTCGCAATTGGCCTCCACCTGTTCATTTGGGGAGGACCTACCGACAGCTTTGAGAGACAAGTTTGTCCTGGACTGCATAGTGAAACGATTCAAAGGAAACTTCTGACAGAAAAGGGACTCACCCTTACAAGCGCAGTTGAGATAGCATCAGTCATGGAGATGGCTGTCAGGGATACGGAGGAATTGCACCCTCTGATCCACAAAGAAGGGGTGAAAGAGGACGTTTTCAGAACCGCAGTTGCTACAGCCAACTGGAGATACAGACCCAAACCCACGCCAGCTTGTTACCGGTGTGGTAATACAGACCACGACTCCAAAATCTGTCGGTTTAAGGATCAACCTTGTCATCAATGTGGAAAAATGGGCCATCTCCAACGGGTTTGCCGTAATAGGAATGTACGAGGACAAAAGCCGCAGTACCCTAAGAAGAAGACTTACAAGGTACAGAAATTGACATCATCTTCATCTGACTCAGACAACGATGAGGCATTACATAGTTTATCTATACATCGTATACACTCGTCACACCCTGCAATGACAGTACAAGTAACCATTGAAGGGAAGAGACTAAAGATGGACGTTGATACAGGAGCTGCAGTGTCAGTTATCACACAAAAACAGTGGAAACATCTTCAGATCCAGGCAACTGTCCCCCACTCCAATAAAGCTGCAGACCTACTCAATGCAAGTACTCCATCCACTTGGTTTTGCAAAGGTAAAGGTATCATACAAGGGCCAGACAAAGAGACTACCACTATATATCCTGAGAAACGGAGGACCGCCTCTCTTTGGCAGAGATTGGATCACTCATCTGGGAATGCCAGATATCATCAAGAATCCTTGCAACCCCTGACAGTTCCGTCAGGACATGATGATGGATGGGTGGAATCCTTAAAACAGCGTTTCCCTGAGGTTTTCGTTGACAAGTTAGGGAAAATTAAAAATGACTGTGTGAGGCTCAAGTTGAAACCGGATGCTCATCCCAAATTCTTCAAGGCTCGGACAGTACCGTTTGCCCTTAGAGCGGGAGTGGACGCTGAACTAATCCGGCTAGAAGAACAGGGTGTCATTTCCAAGGTAGAGCGCAGTGCTTGGGCATCACCTATTGTTCCAGTAAAGAAATCAAACGGTGAATTGCGCATCTGTGGGGATTTTCACATGGTACTGAATAGCCAACTGGAGGTTGACCAGTATCCTCTACCCAGAGTAATGACATTTTCGCTTCACTTGCTGGGGACAAAAGTTCACCAAGATTGATCTACGACAAGCTTACTTACAGTTTGAGGTCCACCCCTCTCTCGAAAATACCTCACCATTAACACTCACAGGGGTTTGTACGAATACAATCGAATGTGTTTGGCATTGCATCTGCACCAGCCATCTGCAAAGAAAAAGATGGATAAATTTTTAGCAGACATTCCCTTCACTCAGTGTCTATTAGACGACATGCTCATCACTGGTCGCACGGACCAAGAACACAAGCAGAATGTAGAGCTCGTTTTACAAAGACTTCAGGACCAAGGTCTCAAGGTAAATTTGACAAAATGTAAATTCATGGTGCCTAAATTGGAGTTTTGTGGCCACTTAGTAGATGCAGAGGGCATTCATACTGTTGAAGACAAGGTCGATGCTTTAGTCAAAGCTCCAGCCCCAACAAGTGTCCATCAACTACGATCCTACCTTGGCCTGCTTAACTACTTAATAAATTTCTTCCAGACCTTGCTCATACATTGTTTCCACTGCATAAGCTCCTGGAGAACACTCCAGGTGGGACTGGTCAGCTAAATGTCAACATGCTTTTGAGTCCTCTAAACGGAAACTGTTAGCGTCACGTATGCTTGTGCACTACGACCTCCAGAAGCCTCTCACCCTGGCGTGTGATGCCTCTCCTTATGGTCTGGGCGCTGTTCTTTCCACATCCTACCGGATGGCTCTGAGAAACCGGTGGCCTTCGCCTCCAGATCCTTGACGAAGACAGAGAGCAATTACTCTCAAATTGATAAAGAGGCACTTGCATTGAATATGGGGCAATTCGGAAGTTTCACCTTTACCTGTATGGTAGAGAGTTTACCATTTTAACGGATCATAAACCGCTTCTTCAAATTTTTAGCCCTGACAAAGGAATCTCTCAGACAACTGCAGCCCGTCTCCAGCGCCACGCCTGTTCTTGGGAGCATACAGCTACCGCATACAGTATCGAAGTCATGATGACAATGCAAATGCAGATGCAATGTCCCGTCTCACAGAACTGCCTCTAGAGTCGACACCATCAGTCCAAGAGTTTAGGTACACCACCTCACACCTCCTTACTTCCAGAGAGATAGCAGCCCATACTGTGAAGGATACCCTTCTGACAAACGTGCTTACCTTTATACGAGACGGCTGGCCTGCGACGGTATCACAGGAACATGAACCTTACTACAGGAAGCGAATGGAATTGTTTGTGAAGGATAATTGTGTCTTATGGGGACCGAGTGGTCATTCAAAAACCCTCAGAGACACATCTTGGACTTGCTACATACTGGTCACCTGGAACCACGCGGATGAAACAGAAAGCAAGGGGCTATGTGTGGTGGCCGAACATAGATGCAGATATCACGGCATATGTCAATGCTTGTGTAGGATGTGCACAAACTGCCAGAGACCCTCCTCGAGGATGCATTCAACCCTGGACTTGGCCCACGGTTCCCTGGTTTCGCCTTCACTTGGATTTTGCGGGTCCCATAAGGGGACAAACCTTCTTGATTATAATTGATGCCCACTCAAAAATGGCCAGAGGTCATTCCAGTTACCCAGCTGACTACAAAGGCAACAGTTGCCATATTATTGCATCTTTTTGCTTCGTTTGGGTATCCCAGGGAGATTGTCACAGATAATGGTGCCCAATTCACAAGTCAGGAGTTCCAGAGTTTTGTTTACGGTGCATAATATCAAGCACAAATTAACCGCCCCCTATCACCCCCACCCAATGGCAAGCAGAGCGGTTTGTACAAACTTTCAAAAACTATTTCAAGGCCTCAGTGGCTGTGACTAGCCAGAGGTCCATATCGCCTCAGCAGTTAGACTCTTTCCTGTTTACTTACAGAACTACACCACATGCCACCACTGGTACGACACCAGCTGAGCTTATGTTGGGAAGACAGCCATGGACTGCTTTTGACATGCTTCGCCCTCAGACCGTTCATGAACATGTATTACAATCCAAGAAAAGATGGTGAAGTCCAAAGAGTCTCCTGTTTTTGCAACCACCAGGAGGTCTGGACTCGATCGTATGGATCTGCCAACAGTCGGTGGCTGCCTGCTACCGTTGCAGAATCTTTGGGACCCAAGATGTACAGAGTCCGCCTGGAAGATGGTTCCATTACCAGACGACATGTAGACCAGCTACGGTCTCGTTTACGGGTGCCTGAACCCTTAACGTCCCCCAACCCTACGGGGTCCGGTGTCCACATCTAATGCGTCGGAGGACATCTGGAATGGTGTCTGGGTTGACTCGGAAACTTTGGACTCGTCTCCTGTGGGTATTTGTGACTCTGGTTCAGAGGTTCCCCCTGACCCCTCTGTACCCTCCTTGACCCCACCAGTTGATCTTTCATCCAATCCTACCGCCTCCAACACCCCGCCTGCTGGTGGACGTCCCAAACGTCACGACGCCCTCCTGACCGCTTACTTCTTCAAGAACGAATAAGAGACTTCCGTCGGTCCTCGCGTAGGGCCCAGAAAGATGTGTGATGATTTTGGCCCCAATTTTCTTCAGAAGACTAGTCATCAGTTTTTCAGTGACACTCTCCAAGTCCTCAGATGAACTGTATTTCGATTGTTCTGGTTGTTGGTTTGTTACTAGGTTTTTGTTATGTTGTTCTGGTTTTGTTTTTGGGGTGGGAGGAAGGTGTTATAGCTGACTATACTAAACCTGTGCTATCACTTTAACTAGTGGCTCCGCCCAGGATGACACAGGTCAGAGGGCACAGCAGCCATCTTCAGGGTTAGTTAGTGTGATGCAGTTATGAAGGCAGATGCATGATCCTGTGTTCCTGCAGTTATCCAAAGCCTGTATATAACAGTAAGTGTCCTGCAATAAAGCAATGGTGAACCTGACAGCCCAGCCTCATATCTGAACAAGCAGAGATCATAACAGTATCTGTGTCTGTGTGCGGTGTGAGGGACACTGTATCTGTGTCTGTGTGCGGTGTGAGGGGGACACACTGTATCTGTGTCTGTGCGGTGTGAGGGGGACACACTGTATCTGTGTCTGTGCGGTGTGAGGGGACACTGTATCTGTGTCTGTGTGCGGTGTGAGGGGGACACACTGTATCTGTGTCTGTGCGGTGTGAGGGGGACACACTGTATCTGTGTCTGTGCGGTGTGAGGGGGACACACTGTATCTGTGTCTGTGCGGTGTGAGGGGGACACACTGTATCTGTGTGCGGTGTGAGGGGACACACTGTATCTGTGTCTGTGCGGTGTGAGGGGACACACTGTATCTGTGTGCGGTGTGAGGGGGACACACTGTATCTGTGTCTGTGCGGTGTGAGGGGGACACACTGTATCTGTGTGCGGTGTGAGGGGGACACACTGTATCTGTGTGCGGTGTGAGGGGGACACACTGTATCTGTGTCTGTGTACGGTGTGAGGGGGACACACTGTATCTGTGTCTGTGGTGTGAGGGGGACACACTGTATCTGTGTCTGTGTGGTGTGAGGGGGACACACTGTATCTGTGTCTGTGTGGTGTGAGGGGGACACACTGTATCTGTGTGCGGTGTGAGGGGGACACACTGTATCTGTGTCTGTGTGGTGTGAGGGGGACACACTGTATCTGTGTCTGTGTGGTGTGAGGGGACACACTGTATCTGTGTGCGGTGTGAGGGGGACACACTGTTCTGTGTCTGTGTGCGGTGTGAGGGGGACACACTGTATCTGTGTCTGTGTGCGGTGTGAGGGGGACACACTGTATCTGTGTCTGTGTGCGGTGTGAGGGGGACACACTGTATCTGTGTCTGTGTGCGGTGTGAGGGGGACACACTGTATCTGTGTGCGGTGTGAGGGGGACACACTGTATCTGTGTCTGTGTGCGGTGTGAGGGGGACACACTGTATCTGTGTGCGGTGTGAGGGGGACACACTGTATCTGTGTCTGTGCGGTGTGAGGGGGACACACTGTATCTGTGTCTGTGTGGTGTGAGGGGGACACTGTATCTGTGTGCGGTGTGAGGGGGACAAACTGTATCTGTATCTGTGTGGTATGAGGGGGACACACTGTATCTGTGTCTGTGCGGGGGACACACTGTGAGGGTTATTCAGAGAGATCCGAAATGTAACCGGACACTGAATTTCAGCCAATGGGGCCATTCGTCTATTCAGAGAGCAGGCAGTTCACCAAATTCTGGCGAATTGCCTGCATGTACGGTGTCTGTTTGGCAGCAGTGAAATACTGTGCCTGTTCGATGCCAGTGTAATACGGTGCCTATTCGGCGGCAGTGAAATACGGTGCTGTTTGGCGACAGTGAAATACGGTAGTGTTTGGCGGCCGTGAAATACGGTGCCTATTCGGCGGCAGTGAAATACGGTGCTGTTCGGCGACAGTGAAATACAGTAGTGTTTGGCGGCCGTGAAATACGGTGCCTATTCGGCAGCAGTGAAATACGGTGCTGTTCGGCGGCAGTGAAATCCCCATAGAGAAACAATGGTTAATCTATTCACATTGAACAGCAGAGAAATGTCAGTGAAATGCCCTGATGTTCAGTGGTTTCATTCGACAGGTTTAATCAGGCGAATCCCATAGGTTTCAATGTTAAAAATATTCCCGTTTTAATCCAATATCTAATAAACCGTATATTATTTTAATCTGCAGCAAAAAGTCTCTTTATTGACTTTTGTTTTAGGATTTTTTAGGTATTTTTCGGCAAAACGATTTAAAAGAAAAAAAAATCTTTTTTTCTGTAACAGCCCTTTTTATTATCATTCATTGGATTTTATATGTAAATTTCAGGCCTTTTCGTTCAGTAGTTTTTTTTTTGCAAACAGCGTTTAAATTTTCAATCTTTCAAGCTGTTTTATTTTATTTATTTTCTTATTAAATTTTTTTTCACCACGTTCGTCTGCGTGTCGGCTTTTTCCGGCAACTGCTCTGTGCTGTGATTGCCGGTTAGTCGGGTTTTTCCGGCGTGTTCGGCGGGGTTTTTGCAGCGTTTTTGTCGAGTTTTCCCTGCACTACGGTCAGTTTTGTCTGGAAGGGATTTATTCTCCCTCAGCCGGCGTCGCATTTCGCACACTTTGTGATTGGACTCTGGTACCTGGGATAGTTTCATTGTAAAGCACTGCGGACACTGTTGGAGCTACAGAAATGATGATATTGCTGCGCACGGTGGATGCAGAGAGGTTTTTGCCCACTGGGGGCAGCAGTGCAGGTTTCTGGCCGTGCTGGGGAAAAGGCATTTTATTTTTTGCCGCATCCTGAGAAATGTAATTTCATTGTAAATGTTGGGGTCACAGCCCTGGCAGCTGCGTGTGATGAGCGTCACGGGGGGGGGGCGTCTCGCAAGGCCGGGGGCGCCTATTATATGGAAAGGCAGCAGAAAGTTCAGCAGCGGATTAAAAGCTATTAAACTCTATTCCTTTTTATTGGGGGGCACTTGGGGGGGGAGTGACGGCAGCTTCTTTGTGGATTTCCATGATAATTGCTCTGCGTTTAAGAGGGTTTTGGCACTTATTGATTTTTCACTTTTAGTTTTGGGGTTTATTCCTGAATAGTGATGAGCCGAACTCCCCCGTGTTCATTCGAACTCGAACACCCGAAAAAGTTAGACCTCGAACACGATTCGAACACAATGCAAATCAATGGGACTCGAACGTTCGAAAACGAAGGTCCCCTCCAAAAGGGCATATATGCAAGATATTGGTCATAAAAGGTGTATGGGGGTCTGGGTACTGCCCTGGGGGACAGCAAACAATAGAATTTTTTTTAACCCTTTCACTGCTGAGTGCTGAGCCATTTCACCGCTGGTCGCTGAGCTAATTTTTACCGCTTTTGCTCGTGTTTAACCGTGATTTGAAGCCATGGGAAATGTTAAAAATATTCCCGTTTTAATCCAATATCTAATAAACCATTTATTATAATATTCTGCAGCAAAAAGTCTCTTTATTTTTTTTATTTTTTTTAGGATCTTTTAAGCATTTTTTAAAAAAAAAAAAAAAAAAAATTTAAAAAATTTCCTCTCGAACTTTTCGCGAACGTCCCGAAAAGTTCAAAGTTCGCGAATTTTCCAACAGCCGATGTTCGAATTGAACTTCGAGCCGATTCAAACCAGCAGCCCATCCCTATTCATGAAAAGGTGAATTACTGCGATTTGGGAAGTGACCGGCAGAACCAGGCGTGGAACGTACCTGGGCCACCAGAGAGCACAGCCGGGAGCCTTCCTTCGTGAGGCTGAAGAGCCGGTGGATGGCGGATTCCAGACCGTGCAAACTGTCACACGTCTCCAGCTGCTTCACCAGGTTCTGAAACGTGGAAAGAAAACTGATTTATAGACGTTTAGCAGAGAATCCGAGCAGCACAGAAGCAAAAGCCAGGTCCACACGCCACCAAGAGGCACAGCAGGTCCACACGCCACCAAGAGGCACAGCAGGTCCACACGCCACCAAGAGGCACAGCAGGTCCACACGCCACCAAGAGGCACAGCAGGTCCACATGCCACCAAGAGGCACAGCAGGTCCACACGCCACCAAGAGGCACAGCAGGTCCACACGCCACCAAGAGGCACAGCAGGTCCACACGCCACCAAGAGGCACAGCCAGGTCCACACGCCACCAAGAGGCACAGCAGGTCCACACGCCACCAAGAGGCACAGCCAGGTCCACACGCCACCAAGAGGCACAGCAGGTCCACACGCCACCAAGAGGCACAGCTAGGTCCACACGCCACCAAGAGGCACAGCCAGGTCCACACACCACCAAGAGGCACAGCAGGTCCACACGCCACCAAGAGGCACAGCCAGGTCCACACGCCACCAAGAGGCACAGCCAGGTCCACACGCCACCAAGAGGCACAGCCAGGTCCACACGCCACCAAGAGGCACAGCAGGTCCACACGCCACCAAGAGGCACAGCCAGGTCCACACGCCACCAAGAGGCACAGCCAGGTCCACACGCCACCAAGAGGCACAGCCAGGTCCACACGCCACCAGAGGCACAGCCAGGTCCACACGCCACAAGAGGCACAGCCAGGTCCACACGCCACCAAGAGGCACAGCCAGGTCCACACGCCACCAAGAGGCACAGCCAGGTCCACACGCCACAAGAGGCACAGCCAGGTCCACACGCCACCAAGAGGCACAGCCAGGTCCACACGCCACAAAGAGGCACAGCCAGGTCCACACGCCACAAAGAGGCACAGCCAGGTCCACACGCCACAAAGAGGCACAGCCAGGTCCACACGCCACAAGAGGCACAGCATGTCCACACGCCACAAAGAGGCACAGCCAGGTCACACGCCACCAAGAGCACAGCCAGGTCCACACGCCACCAAGAGGCACAGCCAGGTCCACGCCACCAAGAGGCACAGCAGGTCCACACGCCACCAAGAGGCACAGCAGGTCCACACGCACCAAGAGGCACAGCCAGGTCCACACGCCACCAAGAGGCACAGCAGGTCCACACCCACCAAGAGGCACAGCTAGGTCCACACGCCACCAAGAGGCACAGCCAGGTCCACACACCACCAAGAGGCACAGCAGGTCCACACGCCACCAAGAGGCACAGCCAGGTCCACACGCCACCAAGAGGCACAGCCAGGTCCACACGCACCAAGAGGCACAGCCAGGTCCACACACGCCACCAAGAGGCACAGCCAGGTCCACACGCCACCAAGAGGCACAGCCAGGTCCACACGCCACCAAGAGGCACAGCCAGGTCCACACGCCACCAAGAGGCACAGCCAGGTCCACACGCCACCAAGAGGCACAGCCAGGTCCACACGCCACAAGAGGCACAGCCAGGTCCACACGCCACCAAGAGGCACAGCCAGGTCACACGCCACCAAGAGGCCACAGCCAGGTCCACACGCCACCAAGAGGCACAGCCAGGTCCACACGCCACCAAGAGGCACAGCCAGGTCCACACGCCACCAAGAGGCACAGCCAGGTCCACACGCCACCAAGAGGCACAGCCAGGTCCACACGCCACCAAGAGGCACAGCCAGGTCCACCGCCACCAAGAGGCACAGCCAGGTCCACACGCCACCAAGAGGCACAGCCAGGTCCACACGCCACCAAGAGGCACAGCCAGGTCCACACGCCACCAAGAGGCACAGCCAGGTCCACACGCCACCAAGAGGCACAGCCAGGTCCACACGCCACCAAGAGGCACAGCCGGTCCACACGCCACCAAGAGGCACAGCCAGGTCCACACGCCACCAAGAGGCACAGCAGGTCCACACGCCACCAAGAGGCACAGCAGGTCCACACGCACCAAGAGGCACAGCCAGGTCCACACGCACCAAGAGGCACAGCCAGGTCCACGCCACCAAGAGGCACAGCCAGGTCCACACGCACCAAGAGGCACAGCCAGGTCACACGCCACCAAGAGGCACAGCAGGTCACACGCCACCAGAGGCACAGCCAGGTCCACACGCCACCAAGAGGCACAGCCAGGTCCACACCCACCAAGAGGCACAGCCAGGTCCACACGCCACCAAGAGGCACAGCCAGGTCCACACGCCACCAAGAGGCACAGCCAGGTCCACACACCACCAGAGGCACAGCCAGGTCCACACGCCACCAAGAGGCACAGCCGGGTCCACACGCCACCAAGAGGCACAGCAGGTCCACACGCCACCAAGAGGCACAGCCAGGTCCACACGCCACCAAAGGCACAGCAGGTCCACACGCCACCAAGAGGCCAGCCAGGTCCACACGCCACAAGAGCACAGCCAGGTCACACGCCACCAAGAGGCACAGCCAGGTCCACACGCCACCAAGAGGCACAGCCAGGTCTACACACCACCTGATAGTACTCCATGCTACGTGCTGGTATATGCATACGCTGCTGAGCTTGTTAGGGTGTTGGGAATTATAAATTACGAACAGGAATATAATGAGCAGAAACATTTTATCATGAGGCATAAAATACAAAACAGTTGCTTCCAGTATTAATGTGAATCCACAACTATAGAACCAAACCCGTCACTATTTGCACCAAGGGGTAAGAGGGATGAGCAGAGACACACACGGGGGTAAGGGAGATGAGCAGAGACACACACGGGGGTAAGGGGTGAGCAGGACACACACGGGGGTAAGGGGGATGAGCAGAGAGACACACGGGGGTAAGGGGATGAGCAGAGACTCACGGGGGTAAGGGGTGAGCAGAGACACACGGGGGTAAGGGGTGAGCAGAGACACACACACGGGGGTAAGGGAGATGAGCAGAGACATACATGGGGGGTAAGGGGGATGAGCAGAGACACACACGGGGGGTAAGGGAGATGAGCAGAGACACACACAGAGGGTAAGAGGGATGAGCAGAGACACACACGGGGGTAAGGGGATGAGCAGAGACACAGGGGGTAAGGGGGATGAGCAGAGACTCACGGGGGTAAGGGGTGAGCAGAGACACACAAGGGGGTAAGGGGTGAGCAGAGACACACACGGGGGTAAAGGGGACGAGCAGAGACACACACGGGGGGTAAGGGGATGAGCAGAGAGACACACGGGGGTAAGGGGATGAGCAGAGACACACCACAGAGGGTAAGAGGGATGAGCAGAGACACACGGGGGTAAGGGGGATGAGCAGAGACACACGGGGTAAGGGGGATGAGCAGAGACACACACGGGGTAAGGGGGATGAGCAGAGACACACACGGGGGTAAAGGGGACGAGCAGAGACACACACGGGGGTAAGGGGGATGAGCAGAGAGACACACGGGGGTAAGGGAGATGAGCAGAGACACACATGGGGGGTAAGGGGGATGAGCAGAGACACACACGGGGTAAGGGGGATGAGCAGAGACACACGGGGTAAGAGGGACGAACAGAGGGTAAGAGGGATGAGCAGAGACACACAGAGGGTAAGAGGGTAAGCGGGACGAGCAGAGACACACATGGGGGTAAGGGGTGAGCAGAGAGACACACGGGGGTAAGGGGGATGAGCAGAGACACACACAGAGGGTAAGGGGGATGAGCAGAGACACACAGAGGGTAAGAGGGATGAGCAGAGACACACACGGGGGGTAAGGGGGATGAGCAGAGACACACGGGGGTAAGGGGGATGAGCAGAGACACACGGGGGGTAAGGGGGATGAGCAGAGACACACACGGGGGTAAGGGGGATGAGCAGAGACACACGGGGGTAAGGGGGATGAGCAGAGACACACACGGGGGTAAGGGGGATGAGCAGAGACACGGGGGGAAGGGGGATGAGCAGAGACACACGGGGGGTAAGGGGATGAGCAGAGAGACACACGGGGGGTAAGGGGGATGAGCAGAGACACACGGGGGTAGGGGGATGAGCAGAGACACACACGGGGGTAAAGGGAACGAGCAGAGACACACACGGGGGTAAGGGGGATGAGCAGAGAACACCACAGAGGGTAAGAGGGATGAGCAGAGACACACACGGGGGTAAGGGGGATAGGCAGAGACACACACGGGGGGTAAGGGGATGAGCAGAGACACACGGGGGGTAAAGGGGATGAGCAGAGACACACACGGGGGTAAGGGGGATGAGCAGAGACACACGGGGGTAAAGGGGATGAGCAGAGACACACGGGGGTAAGGGGGATGAGCAGAGACACACGGGGGGAAGGGGGATGAGCAGAGACACACACGGGGTAAGGGGGATGAGCAGAGACACACGGGGTAAGGGGGATGAGCAGAGACACACGGGGGTAAGGGGGATGAGCAGAGACACACAGGGGGTAAGGGGATGAGCAGAGACACACGGGGGTAAGGGGGATGAGCAGAGACTCACGGGGGTAAGGGGGATGAGCAGAGACACACGGGGGTAAAGGGGATGAGCAGAGACACACGGGGGTAAAGGGGATGAGCAGAGACCACACGGGGGGTAAAGGGGATGAGCAGAGACACACGGGGGGTAAGGGGATGAGCAGAGACACACGGGGGGTAAGGGGGATGAGCAGAGACACACGGGGGTAAGGGGGATGAGCAGAGACACACAGAGGTTGACTGTCCCATTATGCCACCTTCATGCTGGTGAGCAGAGCCGCCACCGGTGAAGTATCCACTTTCGTACATAATGTGGCAAATCACGTGTTTATGTCACTGCATGATGTAATATTTCCTTTATTTTAAATGGAAAAACAAATTGTATAAAATGATTAACCCGACAACATGACACAAATTTCAGAGCGGTCCGAGCGAGGCCGATACGACGTGACAATGCTCAATTATTCACACATTCTCATTATTCTTCTCAATAATGGATTTTGTTTCCAAGTGCTTTGATGATGTAATAGCTCAGAAATAATGGAAAGGCAGAAAAGACAACAAAACGCGGCTTTTCTCCACCGCTTAGTGTCAGTAAAATGACCCGAGACAGACGAGTGGCTCCACCAGAAATCATGACATCATGGAGGGAAATAATTCCTGGTGAGTTACTGATATCCCCAGACATTGCGTGTGGCAGCGGCAAACGTCTCCGCGTCTTCGTGCTTTCACTGCCGCCTGGTTTATAACAGAGACTGATCATAATATTCTCATAATACACATTTTCTGAGCTAAAAACACACATTTCTGTGTCCGCCTGAGTATGGAATACAGTGTGGCTCGGTGCTGACTGAGCTGCGGGAACCAGAATAAAAACCTTAAAAAACAGGCCGGCTGGGATCAGATCACTCCATACCTGGCAGACTAAGTGTTAAAATATGTGTTTTGGGGAAATGTGACCCGTTTACTGACATTTTGTCGCATAACACACCTTGCGCCAGAGAGAGGAATGTGTGAGATGTCACGGCGGCACCAGGTTGGGCCGTGGTGGAGTCTTTGTTCTGGAAGAAGTTAAGCCCTTGAGGCAGGTTAGCTGCTGGCTGCATGGACCGGTCACCGCACACTGATTATACACAGATACAAGACTGGATGTAACAGGACCGTAACAAGAAGAACAGGAGAACACAGAAGAAATCTAAAGGAATGCCTAACATTGGGGCAGGATCTTGGATGGTCTTCTGCCTATGGAAACCTAACAAAACAATAACAGAGACAGGAAGAGTGAAGCTTAAACAAGACAGATAACCAGCAACACACAGGTAGCCTGAATGGAATAGAGGTCCTTATTCTGGCCTCTGTGCTTATGATAACTATATACACAATACATGAAACAAGGAATAGATATAGAATGCTCAAGATTGGAGGAAAAGGAACAAGAACCAGAAGGAACATCAGACTAGCAGAGGTTGGTACACAGATCAATAATACAGAGATCGGGGAGCAGACAAAAAGAATAGTCAAGATATTTCCGCCAAAGATCATGAACCAGAAAATCCAAGATACTATGCAGGAATGTAGCAACACAGGAACCAGCAATATGAACCCTCATGGACAGGATACAAGAACCAGAACTCATGTAAGAGCAATGGACCTCTTTGCTGCTAGCATTTAATTTGTGAACAGATCTGGCAATTGGGACATGTGATCCCAGACCTGAACAGCTACAGAGAAACCCAGGAGCAGCACAGGGCGGAATGGCTATCCCAGAGCAGGGGAGAGCTGGCCTGGATCCCTCTCACCACCAGGGGACAAGTCTGGAAGGTGGAAACGTGACAGTGAGCATTTCTAAGCATTGACCGGGACGTCTCGACAGACTTTGATTGTGGAATTCCTCCCGGCACAGCGGAATTTATCGAAGTTACCGATCTCTCACCTTTATCTCCTGAATTAGAGCGAGGTTTATCATGTGACTGAAATACTGCCCAACCGACGTCAGGGTTTCATTGATGTGCAGTTTCATGGTGGAGAGCTCATCCTCATCGTCTGTCTGCGTACATCTACAAATAATCACAAACCCAAAGACAATAAAAGGAGCCGATCACCAGGTTTGGCAGAATTCGTGACGCATGTATCTGAGTCTGAGAACACCGCGCACCTACGCACCCACCGTGCACCCATCTACCCACAGCGCACCCACCACGCACCTGTCCACCCACCACAAACCCACAGTGCACCCGTTGCCCACTGCACACCCACTGCGCATCCACGCACCCACCGCCCACCCACCACCCACCTGCCCAGTCTGAATCTGGGAGGATTTCCCCAAAAGACAAGGAAATTAGCATTTTATGTTTTGGACGTGAACAATTATTGTTTATAAATAAATCAATCAGGAACTGATGCAACGCGAAAACTTCTTATTCTCCCCGATCCGCGTTACAGCCAGAGACAGCAAGCAACGAGGTCTCAGGACTTTAACCCTTTAAGGGTGAGGGTGAGGGTTAAAGTCACAGCTTGTTATAGCAGAGTGAGGGTTAATACTGCACGGGTGGAATTACAGGTTAAAAAATTGCAGAGCTCGGATTGGATGATAAAATGCAGCCGCAGTTTCCAGAATCCAGAATATGGAGCCGCAGAATCTAGAAAATGCAGCCGCAGCTTCCAGAATCCATGATCTATGCACCAGAAGAATCGAGAAAATGCAGCCGCAGGATCTAGAATATGCAGCCGCAGGATCCATAATATGCAGCCACAGTATCCAGAATATGCAGCCGCAGGATCCAGAATATGTAGCCGCAGCTTCCAGAATATGCAGCTGCAGCTTCCAGAATCCAATATATGCAGCCGCAGTATCCAGTATATATGCAGCAGCAGAATATAGAAAATGCAGCCGCAGGATCCTGAATATAGAAAATGCAGTTGCAGGATCCAGAATATGCAGCCGCAGGATCCCGAATCCAGAATATGCAGCCACAGAATCCCGAATCCAGAATATGCAGCCGCAGGATCCCGAATCCAGAATATGCAGCCCCAGAATCCCGAATCCAGAATATGCAGCAGCAACTTCCAGAATATGCAGCCGCAGGATCCCGAATCTAGAATATGCAGCCTCAGCTTCACGAAACCAGAATATGCAGCCCCAGAATCCCGAATCCAGAATATGCAGCAGCAACTTCCAGAATATGCAGCCGCAGGATCCCGAATCTAGAATATGCAGCCTCAGCTTCACGAAACCAGAATATGCAGCCGCAAACTCCAGAATATGCAGCCTCAGCTTCCAGAATCCAGAATATGCAGCTTCAGGATCCTGAGTCCCTTACAAAAGAATAATATTATTAATCTGCATTTTAGAAGGCGAGTGTGAATATTAGATTCGACCATTCGTTTCTGATCAAGTCTGAATTTTGGTTGATTCGTCTTTTTGTCTGAAACACAAAAAACATGAAGTGCGCTTTGACAAAACCAACTGCGTGGCGGACGACTTCCTCCCATCACGTATTACAAGCAGTCACAGTTTTCAAGGGACGGCCTTGGGTTTGTGCGTGGCGTCCTGTGGGTTAATTGTCCAAAAAACAAAGTTCTGATATTTTAGTCTGGCAGTGTAGGAGTTAAAATTAGAGTTACAGGACAATTAACCTCTAGGATACCGAGTACTAACCCAAGAACCTACCAGGAACACTCAGACTGCTGGCAAATATGTCATTAATTCGTCTTTGATCCTGGTGCCAAAGTGGGGGAGGGGAAGGAGGCGTTGTTCAGTTTCTTTGCCATGATGTACGCTGGGTCTGTCCAATGACGTGGCCTGTATCCCCTAGCCAATCCACAGCTAGAAAATGGATGATTGATGCTTAGGGTCCGGTCAGAAAAGGAAACTGACCAATAGCGAGCCAGTAAATCGATAAACGTAACAGCTATTTCAATGTAGAAAAAGACTTTGCCGCATTAACCGTTCACTTCATTCACTAATTAATTAGATACAAACTAAGTGGAATTTTACTCCGTCATGAAAGTAAAAGAGAATAATAAAATAATGGAGTTATTTATTCCAATAGAAAACGTATAGGAATTTTTATTACAGGCGAAGGCGGCAAAATGAGAGCGTAAACCTGCCCCGCAAAATGCGCTGAAAGGTGGAGAAAGCGAGCGGCCTGTTGCGCCACATTGTTACCGCGGTAACGAGAAACAAAGATTAATCAAACTGACAAATCAAAACTGCTTTTACGATGAAATTCAGTTTATACGAAAATGATATATTTTATACTGTGAATTGACTGCTGTGCGTAAACACTGAGGCTGTGTGTGGGTTTGTGTTTATGTCACTGTGTGACGCTGTGTGTGTGGGTTTGTGTTTATGTCACTGTGTGACGCTGTGTGTGGGTTTGTGTTTATGTCACTGTGTGAGGCTGTGTGTGTGTTTGTGTTTATGTCACTGTGTGAGGCTGTGTGTGTGTTTGTGTTTATGTCACTGTGTGAGGCTGTGTGTGTGTTTGTGTTTATGTCACTGTGTGAGGCTGTGTGTGGGTTTGTGTTTATGTCACTGTGTGAGGATGTGTGTGTTTTTGTGCTGGATATTTTTTGTATGCTAGTGTTTATTTAATATCGCAGTGTGTATTTTGTTTCATTTGTATTTATCGGAGTGTGTGTTTTGTGTTGTGTATATTTAATATCGCAGGGCAGTATAACAATGTTGGTGCTAACTTAACCAGAGCAGTTGTAAACTTAAAACCTCCATAGGCTATAATGGCTCTGGTTAAGTTAGGGCTATATTACATAGTTGGTGCTAAGTGTTTACATTGTATTGCAGTGTGTTTTGTGTTGTTTATATTGATCACAGTGTGTACTTTGTATCACAATGTGTACGCTGTATCACAGTGTGTATTTTGTGCCATATATATTTATGGCAGTGTGCACTTTGTATGGCAGTGTGTATGGCAGTGTGTATGGCAGTGTGCACTTTGTATGGCAGTGTGTATGGCAGTGTGCACTTTGTATGGCAGTGTGCACTTTGTATGGCAGTGTGTATGGCAGTGTGTATGGCAGTGTGTATGGCAGTGTGCACTTTGTATCGGTTGCCGTTACCTTTCCGTCACGTCGGCGAGTTCTGAGCACTTGTCCATCAGGATGGATTCATTCTGCAAACAGAGGCGAGACGTTCAGTGAGCGACGCGGAAAACAAACAATGGAATATTGAAATATGGTAATATTTCTCGGGGTCACCGCGAGGCAGAAATCGAACAAACCGGACCCTTAAACACCCTCTATAAATAGTCAGATATCTGTCACCGCCGGCAGGGAGAGGCGCATTAGCCGTCCGCGAGTCCTGCGACGCATCCGCAGCCAGAGAGTTCTCATCGGCTTTTTTATGTAATTGTGTTCACTTTTCTGTAAAACGACTTAATTAAGAGTTATTATTCTGATAACACACATTATTTTTTCCATAATTTACGCCAATCCCAAGTGACAATTACAGGGATAAGAGAGTGCGAGCGCGGAGATCGCTTGT